>VWYH01003322.1:477460-495852 GCA_013399365.1 Pampusana beccarii | reverse complement strand
TGGAGATGGTGGGGTGCTGGGGGGAGACACGGCACGCCGGTCCTGCGGTGGGATGGGGAGGGCAGAGATGAGGTGGGAAGGGAGGAAATGCAAAAGGCTGCACCCAAATAAATAAATATAGATATATATATATACACATCTATGTGTGTATAAATATATATATAGGTCTGGGGCGAAGAGCGGGGCACGGCAAAGCATCTGCCCCACACAAGGGCAGCCGGGCATGGGTGTCACGGGCTGGGCAACGGCAGCACCCCCAAAACTGCCGTGGCACCGGGCACCCACGGGCTCCCTCCTCAGCAGAGTGGCCACCCCGGGGTGCCGACGCGGACCATGATGGACCTGAAGGTGGACGAGGAGGAGGTGGACAGCGGGCACCCGGTGAGCATCCAGGCCTTCGCCAGCAGCTCCACCCTGCACGGGCTCTCGCACATCTTCTCGTACGAGCGGCTGTCGCTGAAGCGCGTGGTCTGGGCGCTGTGTTTCCTGGGCTCGCTGGCGCTGCTCGCCCTCGTCTGCACCAACCGCATCCAGTACTACTTCCTCTACCCCCACGTCACCAAGCTGGACGAGGTGGCGGCCACCAGGCTCACCTTCCCCGCCGTCACCTTCTGCAACCTCAACGAGTTCCGTTTCAGCCGGGTGACCAAGAACGACCTGTACCACGCCGGCGAGCTCCTCGCCCTGCTCAATAACAGGTGGGTGCCGGTGCTCTTTAGGTGGCCCTAGGTGACATCTCCATGTGCAGGCCACCGCGCATGGCCCCGGTCACCCCGCCAGCCCCACGCCACGCAGGGCAGCAAGCAGCAGAGACGTGCGTTCCGTGGCTCTGTGGGCGGCATCTCCTTATTCTCCGTGAGGAAGCAGATCCTGAGTTAGTTCAGCTCTGCAGCTGGATGCGGCCGCTGTGTGGCACCGCCGGCAGCCGAGACCGAGGAGCCACCAGGTCCTGCCAGCTCCTGGGCATGCGGCTTCCATGCTGGAGCTGTCCTGGACCGATCTGGCATGTGTGGCTCTTGTCCTGGGTGCACGGCGCATGCAGCAAGGCCAGGGTGACTCTGGGGTGCTTGTGGGGCAGATCCAGCACGCACAGCTCCAGCACTGCATCCTGGGTGCCTGACACACGCAGCAAGGCCAGGGGTGCCAGCAGGTGAGGCCACTGTCACCCACACCCACGCCAGGACCAGAGATCAGTGCCATCCCACAAGCCATAGGACCCTGCAGTTACAGGGTTCACGGGGAAGCTCCTCGCCTGCCCACCCCATCCCATCTCACCTCACCTCACCCCATCCCACCCCATCCCATCCAACCCCATCCCATCCCACCCCATCCCATCCGTAGCAGCTCCTTGGTGGGATGGGTTTGGTAGGTGGCCACTGCCCAGCTTCTCCTCCTCACCCATCCTCCTGCCACCTCTCACGTGCCTCTGGGCCACTTTATGCTGTGAAAAGCTCTGAAAATGCCACGTGCAAAGTGCCTGGGACTTCGCTGAGCCCACACCATGGTCAGGGCAGAGTAGCTCATGTGAAGCCCAAGTGACTTTCACCAGCAGGATCAACCACTATGGTCAGGCCTGATCCTCTCCTTGCCCTTTCCCCTAAGATACGAGATCCCGGACACCCAGACCGCCGATGAGAAGCAGCTGGAAATCCTGCAGGACAAGGCGAACTTCCGAAACTTCAAACCCAAACCTTTTAACATGCTGGAGTTTTACGACCGGGCCGGCCACGACATCCGGGAGATGCTGCTGTCCTGCTTCTTCCGCGGGGAGCAATGCGCCCCTGAAGACTTCAAAGTGGTGAGTGCCCCCGCAGCCCCAGCTGTACACCCCGAATCCCCCTGCGAGGAGGGCGTTTGTCTGTCCGTAGCCACTCCTGCCTCCTTTCAGCTTGGAAAGGACCGGTGTCAGCTTTATCAAGGGGTTACCAGGTGATGCTGCTGGTTTTAGAGGTCCGGGTGCTCCCCAGGAGTGGGTGCTGGTTGGTGCAGCTGCCTGGGGTGCTCCCACGTGGGCGAAGCTCCCCGGGATCACTTGGGCTCTGCAAAGCATGGTCATGCATGCCGGGCTGGAAACCTCGCGCTGGAAACGGCCGCGCGGTGAGGAGGCACCGGTGGAAAAGCAGGGAGAGCCGCGGCGGTGGCCGGTGGGTCCCGAGGGAGCCCCACGATCCCCTGGGGACAGCAGATCCCGGTGGCACAGCACAGCGTCGAGCCCCGCCACGGAGGTTGTGTCTTGCGCTGGTGCATGGATCCAGTGCACAATAAAGCCTTTATCCCCCCGCTGCTGCCGCTCCCCCGTCCAGCTGGGAATTACACAGTGCCGGCTATTCGGGTGCTGCCTAATAAATTCGGCAGCCGGGGTGGGTGTTTGTAAGGTGGCTCCGGTGTGAAGCGTGCGGCTCTGCGGTGTTCGGGGGTCCCTGTCCTGGGGACATCGCGCTGACGTCCCCCATCGAGCGAGGACAAAGCCAAGGCATCAGCTGGATGTCCGTGGAGCTGCTGCCCAGGTTCCAGCACGATTCGGGTGATTTTAATCGTCTGCATTAAGTTGCCTTGATGGGCTCTTTACATAGAGCAGCTCTGTGTTGTCAACCGTCAGGCGTTTTATCTGTTAAATGGAGGCAAGTTGCAGCCGGGGGAAGCTGGATCTTCTCTGATGGGGCTGGCGAGCGGGTCCCAGCCTGTGCGTGACCACCGTCCAGATTTGATACTGGGCTCTTCCCATTGCACGGTTGTGTTTTCTGCGCCGAAACATCCTCAGGGACCCCCATCCCAGCTCAAAATCCCTTCATCCTCATCCTCACCCGTCAGGGTCCAAACACCCTGCTTTTCACATGCCCTCCAACCAGCAAAGGCAAAATAACCTCGCAGCTGGTTTGTTATTCCTGCCTGGATTATTCCTTGCGAGCAGGTTGGGATGATTTAATGGATTTGATTAGAAAAAGCTGGCTCTGTGCTGTATTTCTGTTACTCTTTGGGTTTCCCTTGCAGCCTGGTGCAGGCGGGTCTGCGCGTGGGGCTGGGACGGTGCCGCCGACACGGGGGATCCACGGAGCAGTTTAGGAAACCTTTGCCCTGGCCCTGCGGGGGTCTCGGGGTTCACTGAAGCTTTTTGGGGGTTGTTTGACAGGTTAATTCGCGCCGCCTCGCTGCTCCCTCCTCCCAGCTCAGACCAGCGTGTGCTGCGCTCGGTGCTGCCCTGGGCCCGGTGGCACCGGCCAAGCCTGCTGGGTGCTGGGGACCGTCACCCAGTGATGACCCCTTGTCCCCCAGCCCGTGCCACCCCAATGGGGGTCCGACCGCCCCATGCCAGGGAGCAGGGGCCACCTTCACCTCTGCATTTCGAGAAGCCCTTTGCACCGTTCAGCCTTGAGCGGGTGGTTTTGCAGCTAGCGCTGCCCCTCTCTTCCTGCTGATTCAGAGATGATGTGTGTGGAAAGGCCTCGTTGGGGAGGGGGTTTGGGCTGCCCAGACCCCCCCAGGCTGGGGGGAGCTACATGCAGGGACGCGTGTCGGTCCTCTCCCTGCACCCGTCCCCTTTGCAGCCGTTTAACTTCAGTGCGGTGGCCGGTGGGGACAGCCAGGGGGTGATGGGGACAGCAGGGGCCGATGGGGACAGCGGGGGCTGAGCGGCCACCCGGGCGATGCTGGCTGCATGCTGATGCTGGCCGGCGCAGGAGGCGACGGGAAGGACCGCGGCTCCGCCGCCCGGCACGCCGCGGCCGCCGCGTTATCGGTCCCCGGCAGAAATGAGGGCTCGGGGAGAGACGCGGCAAATGTAAATGAGGGGCTGCCGTAACCGAAATATCCGGGGTGACAACGAGGTGGTGGGAGCTGCCTCCTGCCCGCGTCCCGGCTCCTCTTTCATCCCGCATCGTCACCAGGCCACATCAGGGGGTCCCTGGCGTTGCTTGTCCCCCTCCATCTGGGTGCTCCCAGCAGCAGCCGCGTGCAGGATCGGAGAATAATAGTAATTTTACTTAGAAAAGACCTTTAAGATCATCGAGTCCGACCGTTAACCCAACGCTGCCCAGTCCACCTCTAAACCATGTCCCTAAGAACCTCATCTCCATGTCTGTTAAACACGCAGGGATGTTCTAAGGACAGAGGTGGAGCTGACCGAGCTCGGACTCATCCCGTATGGGGGAATGAACCCTCTCAGAAGACACAGGGGGAAACACTTGGCCCAGCCCATCTCTGTCCTGGCTCCTCACAGCCCCTCCTGCACCAGGGGGTGTCTGACAGCCACCAAATCCCCCCTCTGCCCCCATCCAGGACAGGGAGGAGGATGCACAAGGAGGAGGATGCACAGGGAGGTGGGGGACAAGGATGCTCGGGGACGTGCAGCCACCTCCTCACCCCAGCCCCTAAATCCTGGCACGGCCTTAAAGTCCAGAGGGAGAAACACCAGGCTGAGGGGCAAATCCTGACCCCCCTCAAGACACAGCCTTTCCAGCCCTGAGGGACGCAGGCTGAGGATGTCCCTGCCACCAGGGCTGTCCCCAGAGCCTCATCCCCTAAGGAACACACATGGGATGAGCAGGGGGCACCTGCCCAGGTCCCCTTTGCATGACAGGGGGAATCACCCTCCCTGTCACCTCCGTTTCGGGACCGCGCTCCTCGACGTGCTTATTAGCAGCGGAGATCGATGTTTCACGCTTTGCTACTCCGTTATCTATAAGTTCGAGCCCTCGCTTCTCTGCGGGAACAGGCAGCCCCGCCAGCTCCCAGCTTGCGTCTCCTATCCCCCCGCAGCCCCACTCGCTCCCCATAGATCCGCTCCTCGCCCAGCCAGGGAAAAGCCTGGGAATCTTGCCTCTGGGCTCTACGCCCCATTAATTTTCTTTCCACCCCAGGGAGAGGGGAGAAACCAGAGGAGAAGCTTCCCCTCCACACCCCAGTATGACCCATGGGACGGGAACTGGGGCTGCCCCATGTAAAACCAGCACTAAACCTTGGGATGGTGCCCCGTGCTTGTGGCAGCTCTTTTTGGGGGTCAGTGCAGCCGGGGGTGACACGAGCAGCCGTGCCTGGCACGGTGCGACGTCCCTTTGCAGCTTTTCATTCACATACCCTGCGAGCCCATCCCCGGGGAGGGTCACGTCCCCAGCTCCTCGTCACCATCCTGCTCCAGGCAGGAGGCTGAGCTGGGAGCCCTCGGGCACCGCGCACGGGACATCCTCGATAAACCACAGAGGATTAAGACCTCTGGACCATTTCCATGAGGCTCCGGGGCTGTGCTGGCACTGGAGAGAATTGAGTTTGACATGGAGATCATGCCGCTGACTTTTGCATTGGATTCTGCAGCCTCTGCCCTGGAAATACCGAGTACACAGAGAAAGAGCAAGGGAGGGAACAGGAATGGTCTGGAGTGACCCTGGCAAACCCTGACCGCAGTCCTCCTCACCCCCTTCCTCCCAGTGCCAGAACAATGCAGGAGCTGCTGGGATGGAGGTCATAGAATTGTAAAATCACAGAAGGGTTGAAGGGACCTTCCCAGCTCCCCCAGTGCCACCCCTGCCATGAGCAGGGACATCTTCACCAGCTCAGGTTCTCAGAGCCCCATCCATCCCTGGGATGTCTCCAGGGATGCTTCATCCACCACCTCTCTGCCCAACCTGGGCCAGGCTCTCCCCACCCTCAGGGACAACAATTTCATCCTTATTACTTGGTCTAAATCTCCCCTCCTTTAGTTTCAAACCATCACCCCTTGTCCTATCGCAACAGGCCCTGCTCCAAAGTCTGTCCCCATCTTTCTTTAGGCCCCTTTTAAGTCTGGAAAGGCTGCACTAAGGTCTCCCCAGAGCTTCTCTTCTCCAGCTGAACACCCCAACTCTCCCAACTGTTCCTCCCAGCAGAGCTGGTCCAGCCTCGCATCATCATGGATAGATCCAGCAGCACCTCTCTGTACCCCACAGCACCCCATTGCACCCCACTGGGCCTCTCCACTGCCCCCTGAACACCACTGCACCTTGGGGAACCCCACTGAATCCCCCTAGATGGTGCTCTGCCCCTCTGCACCCCACTGTGCTCCTTGTACCCCACTAAACCCCAATGTGACCCCCCCCTGCACCCCCAAATCCTCTCTGCACCCCAAGCTCCCTGCTCAGCCCCCAGCCCACCTCGATCCAGCCAGCTGCGTTTGGGCTCAGCTCCTGCCCCCTCAAATTCCCCCCTGCAAAACAACCCTTGCATCATTCAGACCTGCCCCATCGGTGGGTGCTGGGGTGTCCTCCAGCACCCATGGGACCTCAGAAGGAGGGGTGCAATGGGGCACCCTCAGACTGCTGCTCTCAGGGTTCTCAACCAGGGGATGCTTCTGATCTCCCTGCTTTATCGTGACCCCCAGCCCCCCAGGGACCCCAGCACCCGTGGGGGGACCCAGGCGTCCGGCCCATGGCCCCCCATGGCCGTCGCAAGCCCGGCAGCCCCGCGGCGAGCAGAGCTCCCCCGCCGTGCAGCATTAGTGGATAATCATAGAGCCAGAGTGAAAAGCATCTCCAACACAGCTGGAGAGACCGGGCGCGGGAATTACTGATACCCAGATATTTCCTGGAGCTTTAGGCAGTTAATAAACAAACCGCATGGGCCCAGCTGGCTCTGGAAAAACAACCTGGGGACCAAGCGTGGGTGGCGGGGCCGGCTGCTGACCCCAAAAAGTGTTGTCCTTCTGGTTTGGGGCCGGTCCCCATGGCACACCGAGCCGTGGCTGCTCCCACCGCAGTGCCTGACAGAGCCGGCGTATTTACAAATTCTGTAAGACATTCAAGTGATTTATGTAAATCACTTTTTAAAGTGGCACACGGGTTCCTAAATAACTTATAAGTGTTTGAAACTGCTCGCGTGTATCCGTTATTTCTGAGCAGCGATCCACCTCCAGCATCCCAGCCCTTCTCCCCAGGGCCCATCTCCACCTGTATCATCCGCAAACTCCTGGCCGGGCTCACCCTCCGCATCGGCCTCTTTCTGCTGTCGAACAGCAGCATCGTTTGACCCCAAAGGCTGCATCATTTTCCAGACAAACGAAGCAAACCCAGTGGGACGTGGGCTGCCTGGTGCAAAATAATTGGAGGTGATGGAGCAGAGGAGCAGTCGCGGATGGGACCGCAGCCGCTTGCTGGTGGGGACTCGGCTCTCCTGGGAAACACGGCAGGTTGGGATCACCCTGACTCCATCGGCAGCTCAGAGCCTGTCAAGTATCACGGTGTTTTGCTCAAAGCAAATCATGCAGAAAGCAGCCGTGAGGCGTTTAGCCCTCAGGTGTGGAGCAGAGGCGCTGGTGAACGTTGCTCCGCAGCTGCGTCCTTTCCCCAGCCTCATCCACCTTTTCCAGCCATGGCCGCCCGCGGGGTGCAGGCAGGAGCATTGGGGAACCCTCAGCTGCTTGTGGCTCCACTCACCCCGTGCTGACACCGACACGGAGACGGCAACTCTCATTCGAAGGCGGATGCGTTTCATGCTCGTTTTGCAGCGGGACGGCAACGCTGCGGTGCGGCCCTGGTGCTGTTCCTGCATGGGAGCGATGCCACCAGACCTGCCACTGTCTCGGCCAGGCTGGAGCAGGAACGGGTCAGGAACAAATGGGCTGAGGACATCGGTGCCGGGCACAGCGGGAGGCCAACGCGTGCCTCTGCCTCGCAGCCGCTTCATTAGCAGCTCTGCAACGGAGCAAGTAAATCATTTAGCGCCTGGAAACTCGAAGCTCTGAGCAACATCGCTCCCGCCCGAGCAGGCAATTAGGAAAGGAGAGAGAAGGACATGCAGGAGCAACACCAGGTCCCCCCAGGCCTCATTTAGTCCCTGGCCTGGCCCGGGAGTGACATCCAACCCCAGCAGCGTGCACAGAGCCACGGTGCACGGCAGCACAGCCCGAGCTGTGCATACCTGGACACACCATGCACATCTGGACACACTGTGCACACCTGGAGCACTTTGCACACCCGGAGGTATCATGCACACCCAGAGCACTTTGCACACCCGGAGCACTTTGCACACCCAGAGGTGTCATGCCAAGAACTCAGAGCAGCTCAGATGCACCTCAGGCCATTCCTGCTCCTCTTGCGACGCCTTTGCACATAAAGAATCATTAACAAATGAATTATTAATTATCATTAATATGGTTTAATGGCATCTGTGGCTGCTGGAAGAGACGAGGAGGCTTTTGAGCGCTCTCCGGCTGCGATGGAGGGAAGGATGGCCCAGCTGGGTACCCTGCGCACACGTGCTCTGCTGACACCAGCCCCCAACCACCACCAGCATATGGGAATTTTCCAAATTCATCTTCTTTAATCTCCCTGTAGTGTTTATCCAAGACCCAGCTGAGTGGTGCCCAGGCACACGGCGCCTTCTCCGACCACGCGTATTTGGAAGAATCCACCCAGGAAACCTCTTGGTGCCGTTTTCCATTCTCTGCCCCCGTGTCAAGCAGGGAGCAGCCAGGGCGGAGGGGCCAGGTCCCCGAGGTTGTGGAGCTGCACAGGAGGCAGAGATCACCACGGGGAGATCCGGGAAATTAACTGCCTCGAGGCCTTTTGCCTCAGTTTTAATTTATCTGGTGTTTTATAGACGCCTTTGTTTTATCGCCTGCAGAGATCCTGGCCGGAGCCGGGGCTCTCTGAACAGCATCACTGCAATTCCCGAAACAACCGTGACTCAAGAAGCTTCTCACCATCTTATTTATTTATACAGGCCCTGACACTTGGATATTATAACCTTTTATTTATTTTTTTGAGTTTTTTATTTTTTTCTGCATGGAGGGTTTGATGCATTTACGTGCAGGCTTTTACCACAAGGACAGAGACAGACGTGGGGTGGCACTGGGGCAGGGGGCTTCCCTCTCACCCTCTGGTTTATTGGGGATTTTAAGCCCCTTTTCCCTCCTCTCCAGCAGTGCCAAAGCCCGATAAAGCGACGGGAAGACCCATCCAGAGCAGCAACACGCCGGAGCCGTGTAACCACCCTGCTTGGATTAGATTAGATTTGAAAACCATGATGCGTGCAGAGCCAGAGCGAGCGAAGGCAGCAAGAAAACCAGATAGGAATACGATTTTTTTTTTCCCCCCCAACCAATAAAACCGTCAGCTTGAATCCGCTTGCACAAACCATCTAAGCAGTTGTGAAGGGTGTCGGAAAAAATCGCGACCTGCTTATGGGTAATTTGTGATCGGCAGGAAACACGGAAAGGCATCGGGATAAGTGTTGGCACAGAATAATCCCGGCTGGCTGTGAATTAGCGGCCCCTCGGCAGCATCCCCCACATCCCGGTGGGACAGGAGCCGGTGCTGTCCCAGTGACCCCTCCATGGCACGAGGGGACATTGAGACAGGTAAACCACCCAGAAAGCTCTATGCATTACGAACTGAATTATAAGAGCATAAATAGATCCCCAGCAAGAAGGAGAAGGTGGCTGTGGGAGCCACGGCAGCGGATGCACAACGAAGCGCTCGGCTGCAGGTACGCGCTCGATGGCCCGGGGGCTGCAGGGGGTCCTGGCTGAGCCCCCCAGAGACCCCGAACCAATGGGGCTGCAGGTGGCCCCTGCACCCGGAGTAGCAGCCGCAGCACCCAGCCGGGCAGCGCTGGCCCAGGGAAGCTTTGAAAGATTAATGGAGTTTAAATGGAAGCATTTGGAGAGGAGATAAGGCTCGGCTGATATGAAATCATATGGAACAAGGGGAGCCAGGGAGGCCCCGGGCCCATAATGAAGTCCTCTTAGCGCATTACTCACCATAATGTGCTTTTTATTAAAGTCCTGCGCTGCAGGTGCTGGGGCTGCAGCCGATAAGGGGGACGGGGTGCCCCAGGGACCGGGATGCCACAGGGACCCCCCCACACTGAGCCCTGCCACCAAAGGCAGCCAGGACGGAACACGCCAGCCCTGCACGGTCCCAAAAAAGGGACATTTGATTTCCCATGTGAACAGGGATGGGGCTCCCGCATCACCCAGCGCCGCAGCATCACTGGTCCCCATGGCTGGGGCTGAGCCACCCAGGCCCGCGGGGACGGGGTGGAGAGGAGGCGGAGGTGGGGAATAATACAGAGGAAAAAACTCCTTTTTAATCATCAATTTTTCTGCATTAGAATGTGACATGCTAATCCACTGTGAAGCGTCTAATCTGGGGGATAAAGGGCCGGATAACACAAGCTGTGGCTGGCTTGGCCGGCGGAGCGAGCGGAGGCAAGGTGGCAGCATCTGATAAGGGGCAGCAGGATTAGTCCCGGCAGCGATGCCGGCACCCGGGCAATCCCACCTCGCTCGGCTGCCCCAGCTCTACCCCTCGCTAGGGGTAGGGAGGGACCTGCACTGCAGAGCTGCCCCAAAGGGGCTCATCCTACCCAGGGCAGGTGCCACCACCAACACCTTGGCAGCTCCAGGAGCTGCAGAGCACCCTTGCAGGCCAGGGCGTATTGCAAACTTCATTTTTCTCCCATCTGACGCAATGCACCCAGCTGTGCGGTGCCCATCAAACACCCATCCCCCAAATCCCGCTCCCAGTTGCACCCCATCTCATCCCTCCCCACCACTTGCTCCGGGCACCCCAGGGGTGACACAGGCAGCTCAGAGAGGATGTGCAGCGCCCAGTGACAAAACCAAGCTGGTCCAGCTCCCAGGGCTCTTTCTGCGACAGCCTCCCCGGGGCTGGGCTGGGATAACAGAGCTTGCAATGTTGTTTTCTCCTCGCCTCCTCGGGGATTGGTTTATCTCTATGAATAACTCCATCCCGGCTTTGATCTCCTCTGCCATTAAAGCGTGACAGGCTGTGAAATGTGCTGTTGCTGCCGTCAAATCCCCCTCCCGCCGCCCCCGTGCTCCCCCGCTCCGGGGAACCTCCTTTCCCAGGCCCGTGATGAGCTGCAGAGCAGCGAACGGGGCCGAACCGCCCCGGGACAGCAGCCAAACGCTATTCCAGAGCCAGGAAAATCCGAGTGGAAAATCCTTCCGCCATCCCGCAGCCCTGGCTGCAGCACTGGAGGCCATCGAGCATCCCCGGTCCTAAGCGGTGGGTCGGGGTGCGGCGGCATCATCCCAACGCGCGCCGCCACGGGGGCTGATGTCACGGCTAATTATAGCATCCCCCGTCCCTCTCCCCCGCCAAAGCTTTACCTGAGAGAGGGTAAAAATAACTCCCGGCGAGGGAGGAGCTGGAACGAGCCCAAGGACTCCTCCAGCATCTCCAAAACTTGCACAAACCAGGACAGCATCCCGCTGGCCCGCGACGTGGGGACACGGCCATGGTTTGTCCCCAACTGGGGAGTCAGGACGTGCTCCCGAGTGCCGGTGCCACCGTGCTCCCGTCTGCGGTTGTCCCCAGTCACCTTCACCCCAGCTCGGGTGTCAGCTCGGGGACAGGCGGTGGTAACCGGAGCAGCGTTGGTCCTCCAGCTGCTGGGAACCAGCCCCGGCACGCTCTGCAAGCTGCTTAAGCTGAACGAGGCAGGTTAATGGCCCCAGCTGATGATGGAGTGTTTTCATTACAGCGTCTCCCTCTCCCTGCTGCAATTGCTCCCGAGAAGACACATTAAACCTCCCCCCACTGTGGGATCAGCTCAGCCCCTCGCTCACACCATCGGGGACTCCCTGGGCAGCTAAATAAACCCCTTCAGGCTTCTCTTTTATTTTCCTTCTCCTCTCCCTCCTACAGACATTGCACAGAATCTCCCAGCCCCAGAACTGGGGAACACCAGGAATCCCACCTGACCCCAGCCAGCACCTACCTGCTCCCCACTGCCAAAAGCAGCAACCTCCAGCACCAATCTCTGTGTGATCAGCCCAGTTTGCTCCCAGCTTGTTCCCCCAGGGCTGAGCCAGCCCAATATCCCAAAACCCCCTCCCAGGTGAAGCCCTGATGCCTTTATAGCCCAGACCTGCACACAGTGCAGCGCTAGCTCGTTTCTTTCAAAGACAAAGGGCTGGGATGTGACCTGGTCATAGGATCATAGAATCACAGAAGGGTTTGGGTTGAAGGGACATTCAAATGTCACCTTATCCACCCCTGCCATGAGCAGGGACATCTTCAGCAGCTCAGGTTCTCAGAGCCCCGTCCAGCCTGGCCTGGGATGTCTCCAGGGATGCTTCATCCACCACCTCTCTGCCCAACCTGGGCCAGGCTCTCCCCACCCTCAGGGACAACAATTTCCTTTTATCCAGCCTCAATCTCCCTCCTTGAGTTTAAAACCATCACCCCCTGTCTTATCACAACAGGCCCTGCTCCAAAGTCTGTCCCCATCTTTCTTTAGGCCCCTTTTAAGTCCAGAAAGGCCGCACTAAGGTCTCCCAGAGCTTCTCTTCTCCAGCTGAACACCCCAACTCTCTCAGCCGTTCCTCCCAGCAGAGCTGGTCCAGCCTCGCATCATTTCTGGGGCTCCTCTGCCCCTCTCCAACAGGTCCAGGTCTGTCCTGTGCTCATGACCCCAGAGCTGGATGCAGTGCCCGGGGGGTCTCACCAGGGCGGGGCAGAGGGGACAATCCCCTCCCTCCACGACACCATTTCCTCCATGACACGGGGGCTCCTCAATCCCCCTCCCTGGCTCCATTTTCCAGGATGAGTTTCCAGCTCAGACTCTCTGGGTTCCTCCCAAAAGGCACGACCTTGCTCTCAGCTTTATGAAATTTCATCCCGTGGCTCTGGCGCTCGTCCCCAAGGTCACCCGCCTTTTCTCTCAGATGCTGACAGCATCCACAGCTTTGTGGCAACTGCCACCATCCCTCTTATACAAGGGCCACATTGGGAATATTGAGCTTTAGGAGCCTCAGAACGGAACCTTAAGGGACAACCTGCTGTCACATCATCGGTCATAACCTCTCGTTGTCCTGGCTGAGCCTGCCCTGGCAGGGATCCCCAGCACATGCCCTGACATTACACTGACATCACTTGCTTGGGAAAATCAGATAATTTTGCACCAGTATCAGATCAGATTTGTACAGGTTTCCTGATTGCGTTTGTCCGCCTGGTTTGGTGGTGCTCGTATCCATGAGCCGGGATGTACTTGGGGACAGGGAAGGAGGCACCGCAGCCCAGCCGAGCATCAGCAAAACCCCCCACCCAGCTCCTGCGCATCGAGGCGCTGCTGTATTTAGATGCTCCCCTTCCCCTTGGGCCGGCGATGGCGGCTGCGGTGCCGGGATGGGGCTGGAGATTGTTCTGTGGTCGCATCGGATGCTTTTACGAAGTGCTGAGCGCAGGAAAATAGCAAACCACAAGCAGGGGCAGTGCTGCTGCAGGGCTGCAGGGCTGCAGGGAGGAGAAGCCTTTGCTCCAGCAGCCACGCCGGCCAACAGCTCCGTCCCATCGCCCAGCACCATCGCTACCTCCCCGGGACCCCCAGCCGGCTCGGCACGAGGCCTGGACACCGTCCTTGGGGACATCACGGCTCCCCATCTCCCCTGGGGATCCGGAGCGTAAGATGACATACCCTGAGGAGCCATCACATGAACCGTAGCAGCGCCCAAATCCTGCCAAAAACAGCTCTGGCTTGGAGGAGGATGGACCTGGCACCGCTCGGGATGTGGCACCGCTCGGGACATCGCACCACTTGGGACGTGACACCCCTTGGGACGTGACACCCCTTGGGACATGGCATCACTTGGGATGGGACATCGCCTTCACCGGGTGTCCCTACGCACATGCTGCTGCCCCACGGCGCGGGAAGACGAGCCTGCGGTAACGGGTGCTACCAGGGCCGGTAGTACAAAAGCTTGGGAACACCATGGCATCCTTCCAGCCCTCCGGCATGACCCAGGTGGGCGCTGCAGCAGGACGGTGTCACGGGCATTTTGGGAAAACCTCTGTCTCGGCTGTCCTGATGAAGATGCATCGAGCCCGGCAAACCCGGCATATGGTGGCTGCGGAAACAGCGCGGAGCCCGGCAGGGAGGGCCTGGCCGGAGGAGCCGGTCGGGCTGCCAGGGCCATGCAGCCCTGCAGAGAGGATGGAGGATGCGGGTGGGCAGCACGGCGGGGGCTGCACACGCACTTGTGCGCACGCTCATGCAAATTGTGTTTGCCGGAGCTGGTGGCCCCTTGGATCCCTGGGCAGCACCGGGAGCTCCCGGACGTTGGTGCCTCTGGAGCCGGTGTGTCTCTGCTCCATCCTGCAGCCACAGCCGGCCGGTCCCAGGGGACCCGGGGAGCCCGCAGAACCGCCCCTCGCTCCTCCTCTCCTCCTGCTCCTGAAATACCCTCCTCTCGCCGTCCCCGCTGAGCATCCCTCTGCTCCTCGCTCCCGCTCGCCTCTCGCTCCTTTTCCCTTCTCCGTTTCTCTTCCCTGAACTTGCCCCTTGCTCCTTCCCCGCTCTCCTTCAGCCCCGTTTCCCCACACCCCAACGCAGACCCTCAGGCTGTGGCAGGGAGGGGGTCAGGACCCCCACACTGGAACCGGGACCCCCACACCAGAGCCAGGAACCCCACGCTGGACAATGCCCCTCCAGATATTCTGCACCATCTCCTTCTCCAGCGAGGAAGGACCAAGAGACGCCGAAACTACCGGGAGGGGAGAGGACAGAGCGGACGAATTCCTATACGGGCAGGAGGAGGATGAAGAGGAGGAAGAAGACACAGGGGCAGCAGCCACAGACTTCGTGGCCTTTGCCAGCAGCTGCACCCTGCACGGGCTGAGCCACATCTTCGTGGAGGGCAGCCTGGGCGCCCGGCAGGCGCTCTGGGCAGTGGCCTTCCTCCTCTCCCTCTCCGTCTTCCTCTACCAGGTGGCCGACCGCATCGTCTACTACCTGGAGTACCACCACGTCACGCTGCTCAGCGAGGAGGAGAGCCCCGAGATGACCTTCCCCGCCGTCACCTTCTGCAACATCAACCGCGTGCGGGTCTCGCAGCTCAGCCACGAGGACCTGCTCTACCTGGCTCCCCTGGTCGACTACGAGCCCGGGATGGAGCTGGGCTTTTCCCCAGCCCAGCCCGGCCCTGGGGATGAGGACGAGCCCCTAAATTTGTATGGGTTTTTTAACCGCACTTGCCACCAGCTGGAGGACATGCTGCTGAGCTGCAGCTACCGGGGCGAGCGCTGCGGCCCCGGCGACTTTGCTGCGGTGAGTAGCTCCGGCCGCACCGTGCTGGATCCGGCACGGTGGGCGATGCTGTCCTTGCCAGTTCGCTCAGCGACAGGCTGATATTTCAACCCCATCCGCCGGCGCCTGGGTGTCTCGCTGGAGATGGGAACGGCACCGGCTGCAGGGACCCGCTGGTGGGACACGGAGAGCAGCCCCAATGCTGTGTTTGAGGAGGTAGCCAGCGCCTCCATCCCGGTGTCACCACCGCCCGTGGGGCACCATACACTCAGCAGACGGTTTGGCAGCGGCTCAGCGGCCTGGAGACGTGCCGGCTGCTGGAGGTGTTGGCTGGAACGGCCGAGGAGGGACAGGGTTCAGAATCCTTGCCAGCCCCATCCTCTGCAGGGCTGGGAAGGGCTTGGGGTGGGCGCTGGTGTGGGGCTGAGCGCTGTCTTGGGAGGCTGGGGCTGCCATGGGGTCTGTGGGGTTGAGGTGCAAAGTATCTCTGAGTCAGCACCGTTCCTGTGTCCATTGCCTTGGTGGGGGACGTCTCCTCCTCTGTTGGGGCAAAGAAGGGCAGTTCCAACAGCGAGAGGCACCCCATAGGGCAGCAGCCAGGGTCGGATCATCTCCCAGGCTGGGGATGGCTGTGTCTGGAGGTGACGATGCCCTCCCTGCTCCATGCCATGGTCCTGGCAGCAGTTTGGTGCTGGCAGAGGGTCCTGGCCTCAGCCCCGTGTCCTCTCCACAGGTCTTCACGCGCTATGGGAAGTGCTACACCTTCAACGCGGGGCAGGACGGGAAGCCCCGGCTCATCACCATGAAGGGGGGCACCGGTAACGGCCTGGAGATCATGCTGGACATTCAGCAGGACGAGTACCTGCCCGTGTGGGGGGAAACAGGTGAGCCAGCGCCCCAGCAGCTGTCCCGCAATCCCCTTGGTCATCGGCTCCCGGGTGCTCCCCAGCCCCTTCCCAGCTCCCCACCTCATGGGTCCACGTCCCTCAGGCTCTCTCCTCTTCCCTCCTTCCATTCCTCATCACTTCGGGTCCTTCTCTTCCGTTTTTCCTCCTTGTCTTTGCTCTTCGCCATGGCAACTCTCCATCGGTTTAGACAGGCAGCCACCACTTGTTTATAAATAGAGGCAAACGCTTTCCCTGCCGCTCTACCCGAGTGCTGGAGCGGGAGGGTCAGACGGGACAAGGACACGAGGTAGCAAATGGATGGGTGGATGGACACAGGAATTAATTCACCAGGGGAAGGGTGGGAGGCAGGAGAGGTTTGGGTACACAGGTACAGCCCCGTGCTCACCCCGCTTCCCTGTGCCGCAGACGAGACCTCGTTCGAAGCCGGGATCAAGGTGCAGATCCACAGCCAGGACGAGCCGCCACTCATCGACCAGCTGGGCTTTGGGGTGGCCCCCGGCTTCCAGACCTTCGTGTCCTGCCAGGAGCAGCGGGTAGGGGCTGAGGGGAGGCCGGGGGGTCCCCTCCCTCCCCGGGCTGTGGGTCAGACCCGCTGTGGGACATGGAGCCTCCTCCCCGTGCCGCCCACCCCACGTGGGATGGAGAGGGGGACCCAGCCCTGGGGACCGACGCAGCGGTGGTGTTGGGGGGCTGCTCTCCTCACTCCCGGCTTCTGCCCGCTCCCAGCTCATCTACCTGCCGCCTCCCTGGGGTGACTGCAAGGCCACGGCGGGCGACTCGGAGTTTTACGACACCTACAGCATCACCGCCTGTCGCATTGACTGCGAGACCCGCTACCTGGTGGAGAACTGCAACTGCCGCATGGTGCACATGCCCGGTGAGCCCCGCGCGCCGCCGCCTCCGGTCCCCACCACGCCGAACCCACCGGCGCCGGCCCACCGGGAACACCCGCTTTGTCTCTCCCGTAGGTGATGCCCCTTACTGCACCCCGGAGCAGTACAAGGAATGCGCGGATCCCGCCTTAGGTGAGGCTGCCTGGCCCCGTGGGACCGAGCGGTGGGTGTTGGGTTTGTCCGTCTCTCCATCTCCTTCTCTCCCCGCACAGATTTCCTGGTAGAGAAGGACAACGAGTACTGCGTCTGCGAGATGCCCTGCAACGTCACCCGCTACGCCAAAGAGCTCTCCATGGTGAAGATCCCCAGCAAAGCCTCCGCCAAATACCTGGCCAAGAAGTACAACAAGTCGGAGCAGTATATCGGGTAACGCGCCGCAGCCGCGGGGATGGGGCAGCATCTTGTCGCCCCTTCCCAAACCTCAGCCTCACACCTCTCGTGTCCCATGCAGGGAGAACATCCTGGTGCTGGATATCTTCTTCGAAGCCCTGAACTACGAGACGATCGAGCAGAAGAAGGCGTACGAGGTGGCTGGCTTGCTGGGTGAGTGTTGCTGGCCGTGTTGGGAACCCCATGGCAGCACCTGGTTGGCATGGCCAACAAATCGAGCTCATGTTGGCCCCGGGCACCATGTCCCTGATCCTGAGAGCGGGGCACCTCAGGGACTGGTCACGGCAGTGACGAGTTCTGCCCGTTCTCTGCTCCCTCTGCCACCAGACGCCAGAACTGACCCCCACTTCCCTCTCCTCTGCAGGCGACATTGGGGGGCAGATGGGGCTGTTCATTGGGGCCAGTATCCTCACAGTACTGGAGCTGTTTGACTACGCCTACGAGGTGAGTGTCTCTGCTTAGGGGGCCCTGGTTGTCCTGGAGCACCAAAAGGCTCGTATGGGACGTGGGGCAGAGCCCGTGAGCCCCCACGGAGCTGAAATCTGGCTCCGGCAGGTGATAAAGCACCGGCTGTGCCGGCGGGGCAAGTGCCACAAGAACCACAAGAGGAACAACACGGACAAGGGCGTCGCGCTGAGCATGGACGACGTGAAACGCCACGTAAGTGCTGATCACCCCACGGGAGCTGCTGGTCCCCCCACGCAGCCCGGAGGTTGCCACAGATGTGCCGTGGGGTGGGGGGTCACCATTTTGGGGACCACCTGGGACAGGAGCAGAGGCACCGGACAGGGATGCTGTGGGGAGCCAGGACTCGGTCCCTGCGCGGGTTTGGGTGGAACCGATGCCCCCAGCACCCCATCCACCTTCTGCTCCGCAGAATCCATGCGAAAGCATACGGGGCCACCCAGCAGGAATGACGTACGCAGCCAACATCCTACCTCACCACCCGGCCCGGGGCACCTTTGAGGACTTCACCTGCTAACCGACGTCTGGATGTACAACCTGAGCTACCAAAGCCCTCCGGAGAGCTGCCCTTCTCCCTGCCAGCGCCAGCGGAGAGACACATCTAGGGGACATTGCTCCTCGCCACGGTGGGACACGGACAAGAGCGACGGCCTCGGATTGCGGGGCAGGCGGTCGGGCCGGGTCGGCTCGCGCTCGAACCCGGCGCGTGGGCCCC
>VWYH01003322.1:396902-470994 GCA_013399365.1 Pampusana beccarii | reverse complement strand
GCTGGCGCCGCAGGGCCCGGCCATGGGCCCGCCGGGGTACGGGAGCCCCGCGGTGCGGCCCGGGATGGCGCAGCCCGGCCTGGACCAGGCCCGCAAGCGGCCGGCGCCGCAGCAGCTCCAGCAGGTGCAGCCGCAGCCCGTGCCCAACCGCAACCACAAGTAAGGGCCGGCATCGCGGGGTGGGGACATCACGGGGCATCCCTGGGCAGTGGGGACATCGCAGGGTGGGGACATCCCGGGACATCCCTGGGCAGTGGGGACATCGCAGGGTGGGGACATCCCGGGGCATCCCTGGGCAGTGGGGACATCCCTGGGCAGCAGGCAACATTCTGGGGTAATGGCGGCATCCCGGGACAGTGGGGGACATTCCTGAGCAGCAGGGACATCCTGGGCAACGGAGACATTCCTGGGCGGCAGTGGACATCCTGGGCAATGGCAGCATCCCTGGGAGTTGGGACATCCGTGGGCAACAGGGACACTTGGGCACTGGGGACATCCCAGGAGTGGGGACATCCTGGGGCACCGGTGACATCCTGGGACAGTGGGGGACAACCCTGGGCAGTAGGGGACATCCTGGGCAACGGGGACATCCCAGGGAGTGGGGACATCTGTGTGCAACAGGGACACCTAGGGAGTGGGGACATCTCTGAGCAATAAGTGACATCCTGGGGCAGTGGGGACATCCTGGGCAACGGGGACATCCCAGAGTGGGCACATCCATGGGCAACAGGGACACCCAGGGAGTGGAGACGTTCCTGAGCAATAAGTGGCATCCCTGGGTGACAGGGACATCCTGGACAATGGGGACATCTCTGGGAGTTGGGACATCCATGGGCAGTGGGGACATCCTGGGCAACGGGGACATCCCAGGGAGTTGGGACATCCGTGGGCAACGGGGACACCTGGGCAGTGGGGACATCCTGGGGCAATGGTGACATCCCAGGACAGAGGGAGACATTCCTGGGCAGCAGGGGGCATCCCAGGGAGCAGGGACATCGCTGAATGGCAGGGACATCCTGGGCAACAGGGACATCCCGGAGAGTGGGGACATCCATGGGCAACAGGGACACCCAGGGAGTGGGGACGTTCCTGAGCAATAGGTGACATCCTGGGCAATGGCAACATCGCAGGGAGTGGGGACATTCGTGGGCAACGGGGACATCCATGAGCAATGGGTGACATGCGCGGGCAGTGGGGGACATCCCAGGGAGTGGGGACATCTGTGTGCAACAGGGACACCTGGGGAGTGGGGACATCCCTGAGCAATGGGTGACATCCTGGGACAGTGGGGGCATTTGGGACAGCGGGGATGTCCTGGGGCATCTCTGGGCACTGGGGTGTCACAGGGCATCGGGGCACATCCCTAGGCTGGGACACAGACACCTTGTCTCTGTCCCCCAGGGCTGGGGGGTGAGCAGGTACCCCCAAAATCAGAGACCGAGCGGTGAGTGCTCGCTGAAGCGGGGACAGTGCCGGGCACGGGGCAGCATCCGGTACCAACTCGGTGTAACCGGCTGGCGGCGCCGAGTGGGCAGAGCTGTCCTGTTGGGCTTCGTGCCGCGCTTGGGCTGCTCACGGCTCCTCGTTGGGTGCTCAAAGGAACATCAGCTTTCCTGGGCAGCTCCTCTGGGAGCTTCCAGCAGGTGAAAGTATAAAACACCGCTGTTAGACAAGAGCAACTTGACATTTCTGGCAGTATAACGTGATGCCACAGTAACCCTGGTAATTCATCCCTTGATTTAAAATGCGTCTCCTAGAAAAGTCAATCTAAAGCTAATTGAGGCCGACGAGTCGCTTTGTTTCGGCGTTGTGCCAGCACGCCCTTTCCAACTTGGCGTAACCCGGCTCTCCGAGCTCTCGCAGGGGCTGTGACGCGTCGGGGTGATCGGTTGGTCACGCTGCTGCGTCTCTGTCAGCTCCGCGGTGACGATGAGCGGCTCTGAAAACGGGAGCCCGAGAGCGGCATCCCGGCTGAGCTCACCGCGAACGCCGCAGCGCTAAACCGGGGAATAACCCGGCGTCTCGCTCCCTTCGCGAACGCCTACAGTTAATTTGCACAAAGCGGTTGCCATTTTAACACCTCTGTGTGCGTCTTCTTCCCTAACAGCGCTAAAAAGAAGAAGATGGCTGACAAAATTCTACCTCAGCGGGTGAGTGGTGCGGGCAGCGGCAGCCGCCGTCGGTATGAGGGAGCAGGGGAAGCGTGGGCGCACTGACGGTGATTTGTTATTCTTGCTTGGCTGTAGATTCGTGAACTCGTACCCGAGTCTCAGGCCTACATGGACTTGCTGGCTTTTGAAAGGAAATTGGACCAGACGATCATGAGGAAACGCTTGGATATCCAGGAGGCTTTGAAGCGACCCATTAAGGTAGGAGGTTGGTTGTAGTTCTCGTAGTTTGTAGTTATTGTAACCGAAGTTCGGAGGCTCCCGCTTTAGTGACAACAGCAGGAGGGCACTGAAGCTTGGGCCATGTCCCTGTACACGTGGTGTATCAGAAATCATAATGCTCCAGATGTAACCAAGGAGTGGAACCAGAAATGCCTCATTCAAAGAATCACAGGATCGTTTTGGTTTGAAAAGCCCCTCAAGATCATCCAGTCCAACTGTTCCCCTACCCCTGGCACTGCCCCGTGTCCTGAGAACCTCATCTCCGTCTGTCCAACCCCTCCAGGGATGGCAACTCCACCACTGCCCTGGGCAGCCTGTTCCAATGCCCCACAGCCCTTTGGGGAAGAAATTGTTCCCCAGATCCAACCTCAACCTCCCCTGGCTGTGAGGAGGCTTGCTAAAGCTAAGCTTAATGTTTTTAGCCTCCTCATAGCCAGAAAACATTAAGCTTAGCTTTAGCAAAACATAAGCAAGATATAAACATGAGCAAGATACTCAGCCCTTTGTTTCAGAATTAACATTGAGCCGATGCTTTTTCTCTCAGCAAAAACGAAAGCTGCGTATTTTTATCTCAAATACCTTCAATCCAGCCAAGTCAGACGCAGAGGATGGCGAAGGAACAGTTGCCTCCTGGGAGCTGCGGGTGGAGGGACGGCTGCTGGAAGATGTAAGTGTGAAATACCCAACCACAGGGGTGACTTTATGCATCTGGAATTGACGATGAAACCAGTTTCTTAGCGTCTGAGGCTGTAGCTAAGGGCTTGATATCCTCCTTCGTCTCTGTTTTCCAAGGAGTCTGATGGTGAAGAGACCGAGAGCCCAATTTGGAGAGCGATGGGTGTCCCCGTGGCAGGACATGAGTTATACAAAGTTCTTGTAGCTTTAACAATAAATGGTGAGAGCAGCTCAGCGACACGTGTGTCCCCTGGTGCTGAGAACCAGGGCACTCGCGTTGTACCTAACTGCCGAGTGATTTAATTCCTGCGAGCTCACCTTTACCTCCAGTCTTTCACTTTCTGACTTGGAACTCGATTTTCAAGCACGTATTGGTGAACGTAGGTGTTTGGAATTTGAAGGAATGCTGTCGTGCACGGTGGCTGCGCTTGAGTGCTGAGACTCGCTGTCCTAACGCTTTTCCTTCCTGTGTTGCTTGCAGTCTGCTCTGTCCAAGTATGATGCCACCAAGCAGAAAAGAAAGTTCTCATCCTTCTTTAAATCTCTGGTCATTGAACTTGATAAAGACCTGTATGGCCCTGACAATCACCTGGTAGAGGTGAGCTTCTTTTTGCTGCGTTACCTCTAGAAATGAGTTGGTGTTTCAGCAGACAGGGTTGAAATATCACGTATAGCTTGAGATTTGGGGATGCTTGAGGCTTGAACAAATGTCTGGGAGCCAGGAGCTCTTCAGTTCTTATCTTGGCTTTTCCTTTGACTCGCCGGGGCTTTGAACAAATGTATTAACTCTTGTTTCAAGCTGTAAGCGGGAATAAGGTGAATGTTCTCAAGGTGGGTGGGATTTACTGGCGATCTTGTGGGTGCCAAGCAGCAGGAGCAAGGAGAACCAAGCGCCTTGGTGCTTCTAAACGGCCTCTCCTGTTCAGTGGCACAGAACCGCTACGACTCAGGAGACAGACGGCTTCCAGGTGAAGAGGCCGGGAGACGTCAACGTGCGCTGCACTGTTCTCCTGATGCTGGATTACCAGGTGAGCCACGGTGATGGCGCGGGGCGTGTGCCGCCGGCTGCGCCTATGGCCGCCTCACCTTGCTGTGCTTTTTGGTTCAGCCTCCCCAGTTCAAACTGGATCCCCGCTTGGCTCGTCTGCTGGGGATTCACACTCAGACCCGGCCGGTGATCATCCAGGCCTTGTGGCAATACATCAAGACCCACAAACTGCAGGACCCCCACGAGCGGGAGTACGTCATCTGCGACAAATACCTGCAGCAGGTAACGGTAGCTGCAACAAGTGACCGTTTCGGTTTTTCTTTGTCAGCAGCCGGCGATCGCTGGCGCTGAGGTCCCACTCCTTTCCTTAGCCCTGTGTTTCTGTCATAGATATTTGAATCTCAGCGGATGAAGTTCTCTGAAATCCCACAAAGGCTTCACGCCTTGCTTATGCCCCCAGAACCGATCATCATTAATCACGTCATCAGGTGAGACCGGGCCACTTGACTTCGTATTTCTCAGAAGAGTGGGAGGGATGGATGATGCTGGCACAAGCAAATGATGTAACATCTTTTGATTTTGAGCAGCAGTTCATGCGTTGCCTGCGACTGTTCCTCTGCACAAGAACAGCCGCCTCTTTTGTTTGCTGCATCCCTTTTTCACAAGGCGCTCCCACGCTCGTGCTGTCCTTTGTGTTATGCTTCTCTAGATAGAAATCTGCTCGGAGCGACCGCTTGTGCTGCAAAACCATCGCTGGAGCTTCGTTGCTTGGTGGCAGAGCTGAAGCTGACACCAGCCTGGCTTTTCCCCACCGTCTCTGTGCTGCGTCATCCTAGAGGAGCCACAATTTGGTGCTTTCTTGAGCCCCTCGCTTATTTTGACTTTTTTTTGTGGTTGTCCCTAGTGTTGACCCAAATGACCAGAAGAAAACAGCCTGCTACGACATCGACGTGGAGGTGGACGATACCTTGAAAACTCAGATGAATTCTTTTCTGCTGTCCACAGCCAGTCAACAGGAAATTGCTGCTCTGGATAACAAGGTAGGAATTGCTCCTCCAGCTCTGCTCCCTCCTCGTGCTGGGTGGGAAAGTGTCTCTGGAGCAGGTGGGCCCTGAACAGGACAGTTCAGCTTTGCTGTCTCGTGCATTTGGGAGCTGGAGTGGGGTCAGCCATGCATGAAAACAGGTGCCTTTACCTGGAAGCAAACGGTCAGTGGGAAAATGGGTAATATTTAGAGCAGGAAACTGGGAATTGCGAATTGTCTCTTCACGGGTATGAGTCAAACAGGGAGTATAAGAATTCGCCTTCATGTGCTTGTTCTCTTGATGTTTCTGGCTGACTTTTTCCCCTATTCAGCAGTTTAGTTGCCATGCTTATCTCCTTCAGATTCATGAAACAATAGAGACAATTAACCAGCTGAAGACGCAGCGTGAGTTCATGCTGAGCTTTGCCCGAGATCCTCAGGGCTTCATCAACGACTGGCTCCAGTCCCAGTGCCGCGATTTAAAGGTAAAAGCTTTGTCTTGTGTGGAAGGTGGATCCAGTCACACGCTTCTCTCATTATAACCAGCTCCCACAGAGAGGGAGGCAATTTCCTGCTCGGAGAGCAGGGCTGGAATTGGAGTCGAGCGCAAGAACCTGACCTGACTGTACCGACCCTTTTTGAGGAAGGGGGAGTGAGCGTGGGTTTGCGCAGTGCAGCCGGAGCTGCTGCACTCCCTGAGCTCTTTTGTCCTTTGTGCTCTGCAGACAATGACTGACGTTGTCGGGAATCCTGAAGAGGAGCGCAGAGCCGAGTTCTACTTCCAGCCGTGGGCGCAGGAAGCTGTCTGCAGATACTTCTACTCCAAGGTGAGCGTCCCCGAGCTGGGCTCCCTCTCCACCCCAGGGTACCTGTCACTCCTTGCTGATGTGGAAAGTGGCAGTGCCAAGTGTCGCACTGCTGGCGCATCGTTCCAGTTTGAGTTCCCCCCTTCCCAGCTGGGTCACTGGGATGCTGTGGTGCTGCAGCACCTGAGGATGTTAACGCTGCGGCTCTGGCTTCTCTCGCAGGTGCAGCAGAGGCGGCAGGAGCTGGAGCAGGCGCTGGGAATCCGTAACACATAGGCTGCTCCGCTCCTCCCCGGCCAGAAGGCATTGCGGTATTTGTGGAGACAGCTGCAGAGTTCACTGTTCAGGCTCACACAATCCCACTCCGGCAGCGAGACCATCGTTATTCATCCTGGCATTGTCCCTGTTGGGGCAGCTCCAGGACAGCTGGGATCTTCTGGAGTGTGACAAGCAGACAGGCTCCAACAAACACACATTTCTACCTGGTTTTCTTCCTGACTGTTGCCTTGTCAGCCCCAAGGCTTCCGAGAGCCTCCCTGTGACTCTGTGCTGCCCGTAGTGTCCCCGTAGCCAGTACGACCGCTGACTTGGAGCCTTTCTCGCATTCAGAAACCACAGCCTGTTCTTCCCCAATTAGTGGCAGACGTGAGACCTGGATCTGCGCTGAGGGGGCAGTTCTGTGCCCGTCTCCTCCCCGCCTTGTTTTACAGCAAGGAGCCGTGGGCAGGATGCCGTGAGCTGACATACCTCCCTGCCCTCTCCCTCGCTGCTGCACCGGGCTGCCTCACGCATCGCTCTCCTCCTTGAGGAAGCTACTGGACTGTGTAGAGAATCGCTTCTTCCCTCCTTCCCTTCTCCCTCTTTCCCTTCGTGTTCTTTAACAGATCCCTGCCGGGATCGCAGGGGACGTCAGGCCTTGGCTTCCTGCTGGGACGTGGAAGCACCGCGGCAATAGGACTTGGCTTTGTTTCACAAGACCGACACTTGGCGGTTCCAGCAAGTCACCTGCGTCCTTCTGTTCCCTGTAGCAGCAGCTGCCTGGTGGAATCGTGCGGGAGCGCAGCGTTGCGGGCTCGTTCCTTTGGGACGCTTGTCCTGTGTCGCTTGCTGTGGGGACCAGAGGCTCCTTGGCGATGATCTGAGGGTGTCACGGGACAGTCCTGGGGAGCAGACGGAGCTCCAAGCATGTGCGAGTTCACGGGTGTTTCCGTGCTGAAGCTCCTGTGGTTTTTAGTCAAGTTTTAGGTTCTGAGGCTGCCCTAGTAAGGCCCAGCATGGTTCAGGAATGTACAAGTAGCTTTTCTCTACCGTGAGGAGCAGCAGCCTAAATGCCTCTTCATGGAGTGAATTACTAGTGAACTAGCGGTCAGAGCTTAGAGTGGCTTCTGACCCCGATCTCAGTATTTCTGCTCAGAACTGTAACCCAAACGGACTCAGTTAGTCAGATTCTCTTGGAACGGCTGCAAAGTCCCGTTACTGACAAACCGCCTCATCCCCACACCCAGTTTTGGGGTGGTTGTGATGAATTTGGGAGCCTGGGTGGCCCTACTCCCTGTGTCTGTGTTATACATGTCTGTGAGTAATAGACTCACCGTCCCTTTGTCCCTTACGAAACGGCTCCTCTGTGACACTGGGGGGACGGTCTCGGTGCTGGTGAAGCAGCCCCTGACTCCTCGGGGTCCTCACACGTGAAGGATGCTGCGTAGGCAAACATAGCTGGTGCAGAATAACTGCTTTTCTTAACTGAATATTCTGGTTTTTTCCATGGACCAAAATTTCTCTTTTTTTTTTGTACTGTATCCTTGTAGACGTCACCCAGTTTTAATAAAATCCTCCTGTGAAGGAAGGTGTCCTCCCTGCTTGCGTTCTCTCTGCCTTGGTGGATGACACTTCATGCACTTGCCTGGGAAAAGGGACAAGGTTGTCGCCTCCCTTTTTTCTTTTAATATGACAAAGCCAACTGGGTTAAGAGGAGAGAAAATGTTCTTCGTGTTTCGTCCTTTTATAGAGAGCCTTTCACTGTAAGGATCTTTTGGCTTGTAGAGCCTGCTGAGACTTTGCAAAGTGCTTTTGTGGTAAGAAAAGTCACTTGAGCAAGACTGGGAATCCAGTGGCCGAGCTGCTGATGGGATCTGGACGGCCCGGTTTCCACACTCTGCTGCCTCACAGAACCATGACAGCCACTTACAGGCCCATGGGATTCAGGCTTAATTTTGAGGAAACGAACAAAGTTTGCATATAAGGGTTTAAAACTATGACAAGGGGCGTTACTCGCTTCATCCTGCCTTGTTCATAACAAGTGTCTTGCTTTACAGAAAACAAGGGCTGATGGCTTGCGATGGAAAGGGATCCTCCGTACAGAAGGAAGGGCAGTGCTTAAATCTCCTGCTTTAATTCGTGAGATTAGGGCAGGAGTTACGCCCTGCAGCTGCAACCAGGTGGTTCACGCATCTTACTTGAGTGGGGGGAAAAAAACCCAACAATTTTTAGGAAGAGGGAGAAAATACAACGCTTTTATGCAGAAAAAGGGCAAGAGAAGCTCAGCAGTCGCACCTGCCGGCTCTGCTGGGGTTTGGGATCCGAGTTATCTCACTTGGGGAGCGGTTTGTGCCCACCAGGACAAGCGGTGCTGCCCTAGGGCTTGGTGCCGGGTTCCCCGGGGCTCGGTGCCCGATTCTCTGGGGCTCGGTGCCCGGTTCCCCGGGGCTGAGGCGGAGCCGGAGGCGGGACGGGGCGGCCCCTGCTCCGAGCACCCTTGAAATAGCAGCCGCGGGCTCAGCGCCGTGCAGTGCCCGGCTCCCCGCACCATGGGTGGCAAGAAGGTTTGCATCGTGGGCTCTGGGAACTGGTGAGCACCCGCTGGCCGGGCACCCGCGTCCCATCCTCCCCGCTGCCCCGCGGTCTTGGGATTCACCAGGACCCGGTGCCCACGGCTCCGCTCTGCCCACGCAGGGGCTCGGCCATCGCCAAGATCGTCGGCAGCAACGCGGCGCGGCTGAACACCTTCGAGAGCCAGGTGAACATGTGGGTGCTGGAGGAGGATGTGGGCGGCCGGCGCCTCACCGACATCATCAACAAGGAGCATGAAAACGTCAAATACCTGCCAGGGCATAAACTGCCCCCCAACTTGGTGAGTGTAGCCCGGCCGTGGCCTCTGCTGGCGCTGACAACCGAGCTGTGCTGAGAGGTAATAAATAACCGTGCTGGGAGCCGATGGAGCCCGGCCGTCCTGGGCGCTGGGGACGCACCGGGTTGCATGGGGCTCGGTGACACCCTCCTGGTGACCTTGATCCGTGCTTGGCCGAGCTGCGGCCCCGGCTGCTCCGCTGCCCGTCTTTGCCCCCGCTCTGGCATCCCGCAGCCTGGGCTTGAGGCCACAGCACGTGGAGAGCGTGTGGGCCCGGCTGCGCTCCCTGGAACGACCCCGGTTCTCTGCACTGCATCAATGGGAGCAGCTCGGGCTTCTCTGCCCTGCCAGCCCTGGATGGGAACCTCATAGCGGTGACTTTGTAGCCCCCAGCAGTTGCTCTCCAGCCCCTGCTCCCCCCGTCCTGGGTTTAGGACACACAGCACAGCTCTGGACACGAGTCCCTGCTTGTGACGGTGACGCTCTCCTCAGGTGGCAGAGCCGGACCTGCTGAAAGCCTGCGCTGGGGCCGACATCCTCCTCTTCGTGGTGCCCCATCAGTTCGTCGGCAAAGTCTGCGACCAGCTCAAGGGCCACGTGAAGAAAGACGCGATCGGGGTGTCGCTCATCAAGGTGTGAGAAGGATGGACACTGCGGGGGGTTTAACTGGGAGCAGATTGGTCTGGAGGGGCTGCGAAGTGAATCCTGGGGTTTGGGGGCAGAAATGGGGTTGTGGGAAGCGGGGGCAAAGTCTTTGTGGGGATTTGGAGGAGTGTTGGTGGAGAAGGGTGAGGGTGTGCGGGGATCGGGAGCGGGTGCAGCTGAGCACTGGGGTTGTTGGGATGGATTGGAGCATCGCAGCACAGGGAGTGACGGGATCGGGGCAGGTGGGGCCACATCTCTACGGGGGCAGGTGCTCAACTCCATCCCTTCTCGTCTCCCAGGGGGTGGATGAAGGACCAGACGGGCTCAGGCTGATCTCAGACATCATCCACGAAAAGCTGGGAATCGAGATGAGCGTCCTCATGGGGGCCAACATCGCCAGCGAAGTGGCGGAAGAGAAGTTCTGCGAAACGACCATCGGTAAGGAGCCAAAACCCCACCTCATTAGCAGCCGTCATTTCCAACGAGCAGGACGAGGCAAAGCGGTGAGCACGGTGCAGCTTGAGCTTTTTTTCCAGCTCTTTTTTTTCCTGTGGAGGCCGTGAGGCTCCATAGGAGCTGGATGAACTGATTCATGGGGTTTACGATGTGTTTGCTCGCTTCATTAAGAACAGTTGTGTGTCTAAAAGCTCCTGCCAGCACAGACTGTGAGCAGCAGGCAGCCTGCCTGGCGCAGGTGGAAGGGGTGGATGCTCAGAAACCCTTTAAGAAATAGAGTTCCTACCTTCATTTCCTTGGGCTTCAAGGGTCGCTCACCTGGATCTCGTGTTTTTGCCAGCCAGGGCAGCTTGGAAGTTCATCTGGTGACTTTTCCTAATGCGGGCACAGCAGCCAAAACCAACAGAATGGTTTTGCTGGGTTAGAAGTTACGGGATTCAAAGTGGATTTTAAAGAGAAGCAAACACGCTGTGCAGGAGGCGGCAGAGGTGGGAGCGGAGCGGGCTGTCGCTATGAGCACGCATTAATGCTCTCACACAGGACGATGCAGGAACAGGGCGAACAGCAGCCTCCAAACCCAAATTTGCCACCTCCGAAGATGCTTTTAATCTACCGGGCACCTCAGTTCTGTCTTGCTTGACAAAGCAGGAGGGATTGTCCCCAGCTTCTGCGAACTCCAAGGTTGAACCTTGCTCATTTGCCGGGCGATGTGCGCTTGGCGCTTTGTGGACCTGCAAATGTTTAGCAAGGTCCATCCATTGGGCAATAGGTTCCGCTCGCTCGCTGTAGGAACGCACCACGGGGCGGGCGAGCGCAGTCCGGCCTCAGGGTCATCCCCATCATCTTCCTCCTCTCCCTTTGTCTCGTGAGGCTGCAAGAACCCGCAGCACGGGCTGACGCTGAAGGAGCTGATGCAGACGCCGAACTTCCGCGTGACGGTGGTGCAGGAGGCCGACACCGTCGAGATCTGCGGGGCTCTCAAGGTGAGCGATCCGACCGCCACGGTTCGCGGGTCTCGGTTAGAGCCGGTGGTTCCGCAGAACTCTATGGGGAGCGCTGGGGAGGAGGCCGATGGTGGAATGAACCCTGCGGGATTTTGCACTGAGAGCGTTGGGTCGAAGGCCGGACTGCGGAGGAGCTGTGGATGTGACCTGCTCAGGATGTCGGGGCTGTTCAGCCTGGAGAACAGGAGCTGAGGGGAGACCTTCTGATCTCTGAACTGCCTGAAAGGAGCTTGGAGCGTGGAGGGGGTCGGGCTCTGCTCCCAAGTGATAAAACAAGAGGAAACGGCCTCAAGTTGCACCAGGGGAGGTTGAGATTGGAAATTTGGGATAATTTCTTCCCCAAAGGGCTGTGGGGCATTGGAACAGGCTGCCCAGGGCAGTGCTGGAGTCACCATCCCTGGAGGGGTTGGACAGATGAGGTTCTCAGGACATGGGGCAGTGCCAGGGGTCGGGGAATGGTTGGACTCGATCTTAAGGGGTTTTTCCAACCAAAATGATTCTGTGATTCTATGATTCAGCTGCTGGGAGGGCTGATGATCCCTGGCATAGGCAGAGACAGGCAGGAGCCTCGCTTGGGATCACACAGGCAGCTCAGGGACACAGCAAAGCCCTGAGCTCCGTTGGGAACAGATCCCTCCACGCTGCTGCTGTTTTTCAGAACATTGTGGCTGTAGGAGCTGGCTTCTGTGACGGGCTCGGCTACGGTGACAACACGAAGGCTGCTGTGATCCGTCTGGGACTGATGGAGATGATCGCCTTCGCCAAGCTCTTCTGTAAGGGCCCTGTCACCACCTCCACCTTCCTGGAGAGCTGCGGGGTCGCTGACCTCATCACTACCTGCTACGGGGGCCGCAACCGCAAGGTGGCTGAGGCTTTTGCCAAGACTGGGAAGGTGAGCGGAGCGCATCGGTACCTTTGGCTGCATCCCCAGCCCCGTGGGTACCAGGTGGAGGGAGGGGATTGTCCCCTCTGCTCCGCTCTGGTGAGACCCCCCAGGCACCGCGTCCAGCTCTGGGGTCCTGAGCACAGGACAGACCTGGACCTGTTGGAGAGGGGCAGAGGAGCCCCAGAAATGATGCGAGGCTGGACCAGCTCTGCTGGGAGGAACGGCTGAGAGAGTTGGGGTGTTCAGCTGGAGAAGAGAAGCTCTGGGAGACCTTAGTGCGGCCTTTCTGGACTTAAAAGGGGCCTAAAGAAAGATGGGGACAGACTTTGGAGCAGGGCCTGTTGTGATAGGACAGGGGGTGATGGTTTTAAACTAAAGGAGGGAGATTCAGGCTGGATAAAAGGAAATTGTTGTCCCTGAGGGTGGGGAGAGCCTGGCCCAGGTTGGGCAGAGAGGTGGTGGATGAAGCATCCCTGGAGACATCCCAGGCCAGGCTGGACGGGGCTCTGAGAACCTGAGCTGCTGAAGATGTCCCTGCTCATGGCAGGGGTGGCACTGGGGGAGCTGGGAAGGTCCCTTCAACCCAAACCCTTCTGCTAACCCACCGTTAGGACCATGGTCTCCTGCCTTCCCTCTCCCAGTGCTGCATTCTGGCTCCAGGGAAAGGACATGGGGCAGCAGACGCAGTTTTCAGGGTCCAGCTCCCTCGCTGTCTCACTGTTGGCTTCTTTCAGACTATTGAGCAGCTGGAGAAGGAGATGTTGAATGGGCAGAAGCTGCAGGGTCCCGCGACGGCTGCTGAGCTGCATCACATCCTGAAAATCAAGAACGCCGTGGAGAAGTGAGTGCCGTCACCTCCCTTGGCTGCTCTTCTGGGGTGGAGCCGGGATCTTTCCCGCTGCTGCGGGAGGGGAAACCCACCCAAAATGTCTCTGCTGTTGGGGTCAATCTCTGTGCTGCCCGCACCAAACCAGCTGGGCAGGAATGGCCTGGTGGATGAGGCACCATCCGCTGTCCCTCCTGCCCGGGGCTCCCGCGTGTCGCAGCAAAAGTCGAGGCGCTCTGACCTACCAGCTCTGCTGACTTTGTTCATCCCCCCGCAGGTTCCCCCTCTTCACAGCCGTGTACCAGATCTGCTACGAGGGCAAACCCGTCACCGATGTCATCAAGTGTCTCCAGAACCACCCCGAGCACTTCTAAATGGGCTCTGCCTGCAAAACCACAGATCCTGCCGGGATGAACAGGGAGCTCCCGCCCGCACCAGCCTGCTGCTGCTACAGCTTTGTGGGGAGTCCAGATTTTCCGGGAGCCTTTGCCGCGTGCTGGAAGGGCAGAGGTTCCTTTTCTCAGCCCTGGGCACCGCCAGCCTGAGCAGAGGTACCTGCTGATCTCCCTCTCTCTTCAAAGGGCTCCTTTTCGCTTCTGCTGCTGTCTCGGGTCTGCCCTGAGTGGGGCCGAGCATCTTCCTCCCTTCGGTTTCTCTTGCTGTGATGGATTTGGTTCTTGGAGGGGACTCTGAGGGGTCACCCTGCTCAATACAGGCTATGCAGGGGACACTGCCTGCGAGGACAAGCTTTGCTGTGAGCCCCATGGGGCCGCTTTGCGCGGTACCATCCCTTTCCTGCTTGCTGCTCTTGCTTTGGGCTTTACCATCTCATGGAGAGGACACAGTTCCCCGCCAGGCTCCATCAGGGCGAGTGAAGCTCCTACGGACTTTCATAGGGGCTGAGAATTGCTCTTCTTTCTAAGAAGCTCCAGCGCGGAAAACAGTGTTCTCTGCCACCCTGGCGTGCGCTGCTTCCCCAGGCACCGCCAGCTGCTGCTGCCCCACGGTACGGCCAATGCTTCACGTGTGAGGGCAGCCCCGCAGTGAGACTTGATTTAGTTCATTTGGATTGGTTTTTGCTCTCATGATCAAACCCGGCCCCTGCACACGAGGAATTCCCCTGTTGTCACAGATTTGCTTGTGCTAATTCCATGCCCGCCGGCCGTCCCCAAACAGCTCTTTCTCCCTCCTGTCAGTTTGTCCTCTGGCTTTGGCAACGCAGGGACCAACTGCCCCCCACGTCCTTCTGAGCAGCTGGCAGAGCGTAACCCTTGGCAGCGCACCCGACAAAGGGTCGCGTTGCTTTTAGATGAACGATCCGCAGCAGCTTTTCTCCATTTCCCCGGCTTGCTCCGGTCTGTGCCTCAGCCTGGTCTTTGCTTCTACCTGTAGCTTTTTAGCAGCTGAGGATGCAGGTTGCGCGTTTAATTTCCCCGCTGCGCCTCCTGTGAGGGTCTGGAAGCCGCACAAGGGGCAGGCATGGACATGTGAGCGGCCAGAGGTACAGGGACACCTCCAGCGTCACAGGAGGGGACAGAGGTCTCGTGCTGTGCCTTTCTTTGAAACTCGCCCCTTGTCCGCTGGGCACCACGTGCCTCTGAGGTTGGCTCCCTCGGCTCCTGTTTGCTCAGGCCAGCGTGTCCAGCGGGTCACTGATCCCTGGGGGGGCTCCCAGTGCCAACGTGTCCCTGACTGGCCGTGTACTTCACGAACGTTTAAAATAATAATAAAGCCGGAGAGGAGAGTCGAGACGCGCACTTTGCTCTGTGGCTCCAGTGCGTCGTTGTCTTTGGGTCGGTGGCTGCTGGGCTTGCTAAGGGCGCAGAACGGGGCGCCGCCAGCTCTGTGGTGGCTCTGCGCCCTCGTGTGCCATCCCACGACTGGTAGGAATGTCCCTGCTCAGTCGCAACACACCACGGTGTGCCACTTGCTTTTTCTCAGCGGCAGTTTCAGTGTCAAGGTTTGGCTGTGGGACCAAAGAGGGTTGGGATTGTGATGTTGGACTGCGTACAGAATTCTGGCCCTGCAGGAGCTGCACCAGGACCCCCCTGTGCCCCACAAACCCCAGGTCTCCCCTTCTCTGATGTCTTGGCTTCTTTGGACATACTGCGTTGTTTAATTCATCTCTTCCCAGCTGCTTTTCCCAGACTTGCCCCGTCCCCATCTTTCTTTGAAATGCATCTCATAGTGCATGACCTTTGAGGACTCCTAGCCCTCCGCTCAGCCTCTTGCTAGGGGAATTTAATCTGCTGGCACTGCAGTTGTCTCTGTACCTTTTATTAGACATGCTTTCTCACTAGGCACCCTACGACCTTTAAATTTCACTGAGCTATCGTACAGAAAGTAGCCAGCACCGTCTTCCTCTGCTGGGGGACTTTATTGAGGCTGGAGGAGGATAAAGGAAGCCCAGCGTGTTCCTGCAGGGCTGGCACAACTTATTCCCTTTGTCTTGAAGCGCGTCAGGAATCCCAGCTCAAGCATTTGGACACGAGGCTCAGAGAGCAGGGAGGTTCTCAGTTTTCCCTTGACACGTTGCAATCTCTCGCCCTGGCTAAACTCATGCCAGCGGCTGCCCGAAGCTGCAGCAGGTCCAGAATTGTGTTTTGGATTCGCATTTAGCTGTTACCTCCTTTGCTGTGGAAGTGCTTTGCGCATCCCTCCTGCTGTGGAGTTCTCCAGTGCCGCATCCTGCACCTGCACAGCGTCTGCTGGAGCCCCGGCTCTCACTTGGGGCGGCCAACGCGCAAGTCTCTTGCTTATAGACGACCCCCCTGCCTTGCAGTAGCGCCGGCGTTCACGAGCTATAAAAAGTCTTCCCTTTGCCATTTGGAGTTAAGTTCTGCAGCCTCAGCACATCCAGGCGCCGCAGGAGCTGGGGAAGGGACCAGGGGGATGGCCTGACTGTCACAGCCCCGGCGGTGACAGAGCCCTCGGAGCAGCGTGTGACAGAATCCAGATGCTGCAGGGAGCTCTGGGGGGAGAGCGGCCTCGCTGACACGGCTGCCATGGTGCTCTGGGGGGCACAGCCGCCTGATGGGCTTGTGCAGGAGGGAGCGCGGGCTGGAGCGTGGGCTGGATCCCGGGGGAGGGCAACGAGGCCTTGGGGTTGGAGCAGGACCTGTGGGGCCTTTGCTCCATCCCTGCGTGGCTGAGGATGGGGGGACCAGGCTGGATGGAGGTGCTGAGGGGAGTGAGCAGGGGGGCACAGCCCATGGCCACCATGACCCAAGAGAGGGGTCTGGAGCATCTTTCTGCTGAGAGACTGAGAGCGCTGGGGCTGTTTGACTGGAGAAGAGAAGCTGAGAGGGATCTGATCAATGGGACCAATATCTCTATTATTCCATTCTGCGAGATCTGAGCCTGTTCAGAGTGGAGAAGAGAAGCTGAGAGGGATTTGATCAATGGGATAATTATCTCTATGATTCTGTTCTATGGGATCTGAGCCTGTTCAGCTGGAGAAGAGAAGCTGAGAGGGATCTGTTCAATGGAACCAATATCTCTATGATTCTGTTCTATAAGATCTGNAGAGCCTGGCCCAGGCTGCCCAGGGAGGTTGTGGAGTCTCCTTCTGTGCAGCCATTCAAACCCGCCTGGTTCCTGTGGAGCCTCATCTGGGTGTTCCTGCTCCGGCGGGGGGGTTGGACTGGGTGAGCTTTCCAGGTCCCTTCCATTCCCTGACATTCTGTGGTTCTGTGATCCGCTCTGGTGACCAGATGATCCCCAGAGGTCCCTTCACCCCAATCCCGCGGGTCTGTGACAACGCGGCGCCGCCTCCCGCCCGCCAGGGGGCGCTGCAGGTCCCGCCGGCTCTTCCCGCCTCCGCGGACTTCATTTCCCGGCATGCACCGTGATTTCTCCACCACGTGACCGGCGGGGGCGGGGCGCTGACCGGAAGCGCAGCGGAGCCGCGCGGGTGTGAGCGAAGCAGAGGCCGCAGGTAACAGGGACGGGGGGAGCGGAACCGGGTGGGCCCGGCGGGTCGGGGAGCGGAACCGGGTGGGTCAGGGAGTGCTCCCGGCCCTGCTCACCGCCGCCTTGTGTTGCAGGCGCAGCCATGGTGTCCGGCAAGCAGCTGGCAGACTTCGGCTACAAGGCGTTCTCCGGTTCCATGATGCTGCTGACGGTGTACGGCGGGTACCTGTGCGGCGTCCGCGCCTACCGGCTGCTCCAGCGCCGCCGGGAGCGGCAAACGGCCCCCGGGGATGGCAGCTGAGGGCGTCCCGGAGGTGGCACCGCTCTTCCCGGCTGGGGGGAAGCACCAATAAAAACGTGTGAAAACCCGCAAGTTTGGTGGTGTTAAAATCACAGATCGGGGAGTTCAACCATCAGCCATCCCTGAGAACCTCGTCTGTTCAACCCTCCGGGGATGGTGACTCCCCCACTGCCCTGGGCAGCCTGTTCCAGTCCCCCTTTTGGAAATAAATCATTCCCCAGATCCAACCTCAACCTCCCCTGGTGTAACTTGAGACCATTTCCTCTCATCCCTTACCTAGAACAATCCAATCTTACAAAAGTGCTTCTCAGGGGCTTCACAGCAGGCAGAACCACAGAGGAGGGGCAGACCTGCTTCTTGGTTTTACTTCCTTGAGATGAAACGTGTCAACGGAGTTTCTGAAGCATCTTTTAATCAGACATAAGAGTAAAAAACGGTAACAACTCAAGAAGTTTCCAGAAATTCTGCTCATGATTGACACTCTGGTCTTTCCATTGCCCCCAAGTACCATTGAGTAAAAAAAAAAAACCAAACAAAAAACAAACCAGCAAAGCCTGAAGTGTGGCTGCCCCGCCAGCCCGTGATTCCTCCACACAGTCGCAAAATCAGAGCAGCAATATCCGCTCTGCCCCGGAGCACAGACAGGACCCAAACAGCAGGTTTTGTGAAACACCAGGAAAGGTCCCCCGCCTCAGCTCAGGCAACTGTATCCAGTAGGTCTAGAAACACCTTCAAAACCACAAGTTGCAACAGAAAAAAAAAAAAAAAATAGTTTTAAAAGGCATGTATTGTGATAGTTGTCTCAGGGGCAAGAAACCACCCTCCTCCCCCGTTTCGGAAGGCTGTAATCAAGACTTCAGAGGGGCTCGCAGCACCAAAATTGTCAGCAAACGCTGGCCTGGTCCCTCATGACAGCAGAGATACATCAGCTACAACCTCCGTGGCGCACGTGGCGAGTTCGAGCGGCGCTCCCGGTGCAGCACAGTCCAACTCAAAGCTTGGCTGGAGTCCATGGCTTGCAGCGGGACTGAGAACAAGGGTCTCTGCTGCAGGGGGGGGAGCTGGGCCTGGATCCGCGGGCCCCGCGCTCTCCCGTGGTTTGTGGAGTGCATCGAGAGGCGCTGAACCTGCTGCGCCGGAGCAACCGTCACCGAAACGGCACCGGGACCCCTCCCGTGCTCGGCAGCCAAACTCGTTCGGCCTTGAGTTGATCCTGGTAAAAACCGGTTTGTCACAAACAAAGATACCTCTGCAAATATCGATGGGACTAAGACTGAAGTACAAAATGGCTTAAAGTGAAATCTGCAGCTTTGTTTTTTTTTGCCCCGAGTCATCGGCTTGATCCCTTCTGTCGCGCAAAGCCTCTGACTGGTCTGGATTGTGCCTGTTTCGGATTTGCTGGAGGTTTCTGGGGAAGGGGTATCTTGATTAAAGATCACTCGGGAATGTGGAGCTCAACACATCTAGATATTTAAAGACAAGTTCGTGTTTGCTCAGGGCCAAGCCACAGTCTTACTCCTCCTCTGTCCACTGCCCGCTCGCCACGTGGCCGTTACTGCGGTTGGAGCCGTTACTTGAAGTGCTGAGAACTCCTTTTGTGCTGTTAGAGGTCGCGTCCTCCTCTTCAGAGCTGCTCTCTACATCGCTGCGGTCATCTTTGGATACCTAAGCACAGCAAATGAAGTTTGGGAGTGGAAAGGGAAGAAGGGAAGATGAAAAAAACCCCAAACAAATCACAGAAAACAGTAGTTAGGAGGTTGTGTCCATGTGATTAACCAGTTACCTTCTACATTTGACCTGAATCACTTCAAACTCACAAGGAGGAACCTGTCACCGCATACAGAATGCAAGACACGGACACTGAAAAGGACAATTTGGGAATACGAGTTCCATTTTCCAATACTCTGCACATCTGTGAAAGCACCATGCTTATTTTGCTCTCACCAGATCAGAGGACAATACAGATCTTTGGTCGGTCTTGTCTTCCAAGACCTGCATTCTAGATGGGTTAAAGGTCACTTTTCCAAACAACACATTTGTTTTGAATCAAAAAACTCCTCACACCATAATCATCGGTGGGTATGATGACCCACAACACGTATATATCAGTTTTAGAGAGAACATTTTGTCCTACAGGGAGCGGCTTTGATAATTTAAAAATTAACCAGCTATATTTATCAGATCACTGTTTGCACAAAGTGCTTCCCATTCTCACAGCTTGTGGTTCGTAGATGAGAACTCGTTTACGAGCAAAAGCCTGTTCAGACGGCAGAACAAAGACACCCATCCAATCCAGCAAACACCCATTCCGGAGCAGAAGGAGCATCTCAGCCCGGAGATTTGGATTTACTTTACAGGGCTGTGCCTTTAGTTAAAACCCCGACTGCAAACCCAGCGGAGTTTGGTTTGTACGTGGGTTTTTGAAGCTTGTGAAGCAGATCCAGGCGCACGTCGCTGCTCCGGGTGCCGCAGGGGGGCACCGTCAAGCACCAGGTGGGGAAGGGAAGGGATCCTAAGCCCGGCCCAAACCGCAAACAAGCGCCTTGGTTTGTGGCGAAAAGCCAGAGCCATAAACTCCGCAGTACCGAGTGCGTGAACGGCCCATGCGCTGTGCGCCCCAAGCCAGGCTCTCCGCACTGCTGCCTTCACAACTAATAACCTTCGTTTACTTAATGAGCGAGCGCTTTGCCGCAGCGATCACCTTCCCGAGGATTTCGGGATTTCATTCTTGCCTCGAGTTGGGGTTTGGGCTTTTGAACAGCACCAGACAGGGAGGTTTTGAACTCAAGGGAAGATCTGGCAGAAAGTCAGGGCAAGTTAATGATCTCCAGGGTTGTTTTTGACGGGCCTGTTGGATGAGCTGGCTTCTATCTGCCACCAGAACTTTGGATATCCTTCCCTCCCTCTCCTGCTGTGTTGGAAGTTCGAAGGGTCACTGGCAGGAAGCAGAAATCCCTTGAAATTTTTCCCATTATTTGGGGGACAGGTCACTGTTCTTTTTGCAAAATGCATTGCATTTTCCCCTCTTCCACTCAGCACTGTGCTAATGAGCAGATATCAGAGTCCCTGTGGGCGTATAAAAGCAGAAAGGTGAAGGTCATGCAGCCAGCTGACAGCAGATAAGAACAAACCCCAGGATACTGTTTTGACCTTCGGAAAAACGTGCATTTTAGCATTCTGCCAGAACCAGCACAGCATCAAGCAGGGAAAGAAACACTTTAAGAAAAGGCACCAGCCATCTAAAGCCCCAAGGTCACAGCTTTGCTTTTGTCTTTGCCTGGAAACAACCACAGATGCGTTTCAGTGAACAAACAGATCGCACTTACATGCAAAGGATGAAACTGTCCAGCTCCGATCTGGCACAGAGAAAAGGAAGGAGAAAAGAATGAAGAAGACAGAGCTTAAAGTCCTTTTTCTGGCTAGGTCACCTGGACAGGAGAGAACCAAGGAAAGGAAAAAGCTGTAGAACTCAGGATACAGGAACAGCTGCACAGACAGAAAATCAGACAATTGCAGTAGCAGCTGTGGGGAACAGATGAAAAGATGACGTGCGTACCCTGAAACATGCCTTCCGACAATCACGATAGAAATATTTTTCAAGGTTACATTTCCCTGTGGCAGCTAAGGAGTCAAAATCAAGTACAGCCATGAGAGAAACTCAGCTCAGAATACCGGATTTCTGACTGAAATAAAAGCATTTGTGCTATGAAATCGCTGTTGCTCTCTGGCAAAGGAAGTGGCTTCTCTGTATGGCTAGGCTGGGTGGCAAATCAGTTCCTAGATTGGCTTGTCCTGCCTCATCCCACTTCAGTTGAACTGCAGCTTTTGGCTCAGCGACTGAGCACTGCTCGCTTTCAGGGCAATATCTGCTGCTAACAACTGCTGCAGTGTCACCCTCCCTCTCCCTAAGACTCCCAAGATAAATTAAGATTAGAATACTCGGGACTGAAGCTAGATTGCACCCCGTTATCCCAGTGACAACCCTCAAACCATTTCTGAGAACTGCTCTGCACGCCTGGCCCGCACTAAGCCAGACGCGCGTTAGCGCTAACGAGTGGAAGATGCATAATCCTCATCAGAGCCTGAGAAACAACCAAAGCTGGAAAATATCCTATACAATTGTTCAAAAAAGAGCCTACTACTACCTTAAACTCCAAACGAAGCACAGAAGTTTGTCATCGTCATTATTATTACAATGTACTGGGAAATGGGGTGATTTCCCTGCACGACCAGAACATCCTCTCGAGAGCAGCTCCACCTTTGGACATACCCAGCAACTCGTTTGCAGAGCAACCCAGGTAAAAACTGCTGGTTTACAAAACACTCCTGGTGCAATTACCTCGAGATCTCGTACCAGCCCTCACCGAAGGGCCCGGTTTCTCATGATTGCTTAACAGGGCTCGTAGGAGAGGCCCCAAAGCGGCCACCCGCAGTCTTACCTTTCCCCGCATGAGGGCTTTGTAGGCAGTGCGAACGATGAGATAGGACCAGATGATGTGCAGGACCTGCAGGGTCACCAGGAGCCCGTTGAACAGCCACCATGAAGGGTAAGGACCGATCAGCTCCCAGCTTTCAAACAGGGTTGTATTCAAAATCCTAAAAGAGACCCAGAAACACATTTTTAGATCGGCTGTGCCGGTAACACGGCTTCCAGCTCTAAATTAAGCTGACTGGCCAGATGCACAACAGTTTGTATCTCATTGAAGCGTCTGTTGCTTTGCTCCTGTCAGAGCCGCGACGCAGTTTGTCTCTTGCCAGAGTCAGGAGACAGACTAAAGCTAATTAGAAACATTCGAACAGAGCAACGAACAGGAGGAGACGTGAACGTTCTGCAATGTGGTTACACAGATGGATCCGCTGCCAATTTCCTTCTCAAAAGCACGAGGGTTTGTAATAACTTCACAGGAAGTGATGTCAAGCTGCACTGGTCACCAAAGCAACCGTTAACGCGTTCATACTTGGGTAGCCTTCACCCATATTTAAGGATCAGGAAGGAATTCCGTTCCAAATAGACCCCCCTCCCTGTGCACTATTCTATTCCCTCAGATTTTTATAGATTCCTTCTGCCAAGCTGCAACTAGAAACCACTTTATGGACAAAGCTTTGCGCTTTTCTTTCATTGCTGTTTTGCTGTTCTTGACTCTGCGAGTTATTGCCAGTACTTAAGTAATTTAATAAACACTTTAGATTTTATGAAATAGAGGGGTATGGGGAGAATTTTAAAGATGTCAGTAATTTCACGCAGCTTTTATCGTTTCACAAGAAAAACAAGCCTTTCAAAGAAGAACCCAAGTCCCCCAAAATGCAGCTACAGAAACAGCTAACTCGCAGTTTATGGATGAATTAAATACAATTCCAGAGATCTGTGGATGTTTGATGCTACTAATTAGGGAATATACGTGAAATGAAATAGCACAGGGTCTGCGGCACCGCTGCAAGCTTGCCAGATTTCTCTGCAAAGTTGAGGAATTACATTACAGGCAGTGGAAAATACATTAAAGATTTACAGGAGTGCTGAGCAATCGTGTGATGCAAGAACATCACCTCATGACAGACAAGAGCAATTAAAACAATGACGCCTATCTCATCTGTCACTGGAAGGGGCCTGGGAAGACACAGGAATTAAAGCTCTTCCTTATCCAGGCCCCTTTGATGCATTTACTGGAAAACGAGCAAGAGCTTTAATCGCAGCCCTGATACCAAAGCGTAAGTATTGTTCCTGCCGATTGTTCCCAAAAAGAATAGGAACGCAAGCTGGCCCTTGTCTGGGAAATAAATATATGCAGTAAAACCAAAATAAACTAAGTAATAATCAGGTGTGACCAAATTTTCACCACTATCTTTCAACAGAAACGAGAAGTGGATAACGGCTCATTGAGAGAACCACCTCACCAAGCCTGATCTATTGAGGACAGGCTGGGAGAGTTGGGGTGTTCAGCTGGAGAAGAGAAGCTCCGGGGAGACCTTAGTGCGGCCTTTCCAGACTTAAAAAGGGCCTAAAGAAAGATGGGGACAGACTTTTGAGCAGGGCCTGTTGAGATAGGACAGGGGGTGATGGTTTTAAACTAAAGGAGGGAGATTGAGGCTGGATAAAAGGAAATTTTTGGCCCTGAGGGCGGTGAGAGCCTGGCCCAGGTTGGGCAGAGAGGTGGTGGATGAAGCATCCCTGGAGACATCCCAGGCCAGGCTGGACGGGGCTCTGAGAACCTGAGCTGCTGAAGATGTCCCTGCTCATGGCAGGGGTGGCAATGGGGGAGCTGGGAAGGTCCCTTGAACCCAAATTTATTCTGTGATTTGATGCGGTGAGAAAGAATCTCATTACAGCATGATTAGCTATAAGCCATTTAGCCAGGGTTTCACCTCCCAAGAAACCCAAGACCTATTTCAGTCTGTGAACAGTCACGACACAAGCACAGGACACGAGCGTCATGAGAATCAGAAACTGCAACGATGACTAAGCCAGATATTAAAATAAAAAAACCAAACCCCACACCTCAAGAGACTATGCCTCATTTGTAACTATTTCCAAAAGCTCTAAAGAGAAGCAAACAACCCTTCGAGTCTTTCAGAGCAGCTCGTGGCTCCAGACACGATTCTAAACAGTTTTCTAAACACTGTCAGTATTCTAAACACTTTTCACGCTCCCTCAGCTGACTTTTGAGAGGTTTTTCTTCATCTACCTCACGGAACGTAGCGCTCTGAACGGCGTTTGGGTTGTCTGCAGCTTCAGGCCGCCTCGAGGGACAGGCTGGAGTGCTCGCAAGGAGTCTAAATACAAAGGTTTTGCTTAAAGGATTGGAAGAACAAATAAGACCTTACAGCTCGAGGTGCTTACCAGAAAGGATAAATACCCAACCGTGTAACAATGAATACGACACCGAAGAGCATGAAGAAAGCATCGCATAGACGTTGGTACTTGGCATAATTGGCCAGCTTTGCAGCCTAAAAGAGACAAGAAACATGAGAATATTATTCCTTTTGTGCGCTCATGTAATTACCAGGCTGTAGAGCTTCAAAAGCCCTCAAGCCATCACATTTGCAAGGAGTTTGGAACATTTAGGGATTATTCTCAGCGCTAAAGCGGTTCTGAAGAAAAGCTGACAAGGCAGGATCAGCAGCACGAGTTTTACGGCATATTTAATGCAGTTTATCAAGAATGGGAAAGTCAGCTCGCTCCTCTGAGACCACACTGGCAAAGATCGGAAAGGAAACTCACCTCTAACAGAAAATCTGATACGTCGTGCAGGCACAGCACCAGAGTTCCAACCCGCACCATGTTATTCATATAAGAGAATGTAATGAGGCCAATTGTTGCCAAATGATGGACGAACATAATCAGGAAGTCCTGGGAATGGGAAAAAAATAAATTAACGAAGAATTTTTGGCTGTCAAACAGTGGGGAATGTAATCTGCTTTGTTGAAGTCAGAGTACAAAATTAAACATAATAAACAGTAGCATAGATGCTGTTAATCACTCTCTTTCTGCAGCTTCAAGATATTCTGCAATGCTTCACCTGCTAATATTGCAGGACAGAAAAAAAATCCCAGGTAAATGTTCTTTTTGAACAGTCAGTGCAAAAACTGGGCTCATTTGCTACTTTGCACTTTGTACAACAGAAGCAATAAACCATGATTTACTACAAACTGTTTTCCAACAGCAACAATAAGCCAAATCCTAGAACTCAATGGAATTGGATTCTGGCAATTGCGACCAGTTCTGCTACACACACAGATGAAAAATTCCTTTCAAAACAACATTTCTTATCGCTTTAGTGTTTGCCATTTTCTCAGCCAGCTCAGCAAGGTACTATTTGAGCATCTCGTTTTCATGTTTTCTTGCAAGCTTTCTAATTAAATCTACTTTTTATGCAATTATTTGGTAACTTTTTTTATTGGGAGGTATTGAGTGACTGTTCTTTCCCTGGAAGGTGAAAGGGACACTCAAGGATACACCAGGTCGTGTATCAGCCTCGCTCCTCCCTTTTCTCCAGGGCTGGGTAGTGATTACAGGAGGAGGCAGACTACACAAAGATGGGAATGAGGAAGAAAACACAGATATTACTGTGCTTTTAGCTTTACTGGCCAGGCACGCTCACATTTTTTGTTAGTTCTATCTATGGAGCAAAGCGGTTAGTGCAATTCTGGTTAATCTCACCTTCCGTTTAATGTCTGTAAACTGAGAAAACATGAGAGACCAGTAGAAGGCCAGCTCCGAGATATAATAATAATAAAGCCTGGATGTTAGAGGCTGGAAAACAAAAGAAAATAACACTAGAAGACAAATACTTCAAAATGTACATTAAAATCAACTTTTTCCTTCTTTCCCATCCCACTCTGTTCCTTTAGAATACTGATGTGTACGTTATAAGATCCAGAATTAAGGTTTAGTAAAAACATCTTACTCGAGGCTTAGTCACACAAACATACTTGTGTGTTTGAGCTTTATTCACAAGGAATAAGATTCCCCTGTGAGTATTTACAGCTCCTACTGGGTTAGAAAAACCAGGCACTGCACAGACTGGTTGAGCTCCACATATCATGAAAACAACCCTGTAAATAAGTTACCAGTATAATTTTATGCATGATTTATGCAGCACCTACCCCACAGAATAATGAGAAACACACAAGTCTGAGTTTCAATCTGCTACCATTAACAAAAAAATCCCAAAAAAACCAACACCTTGAATTGTGCAAAAAGGAATCTGGTGTTTATTTCCTACCTGAAAAGGGTAGTTGTACCAGCACTGTCGTGTGTCCCAAAACCAGGGTGCCTAAAAAGTACAAGGTAAGTTATAATTCTGGTTTTATTTTCTTCCCGATCATGTAAGGCAGTTGAGCACTACAGTACTGTTCGGCTGAAATTTTATCTCAATTCTGCCATTCGAGCTAAATTTATTGTAAAGCATCCTAGTGATTTCAAAAGGTCTTTTCTGCAGTCAAAGGTAACTTCTGTTGCAATGGAAATTCGAAGAATAATCATAAAGCTCTAATAATAATAACAACAAGCCAAAGAGGTGAATCTGTGTTCCATTAAGAGGGAGATGAAACAATAAGCAGTTCTCCACCCCAGGATGTCAAAAAAATATGCTGATTCCCACTAAACTCTCCTTGTTTTAAGGTTGTTGCAAGCACTGAAGAAGGGACAAGGAGTCAAACCCCCCCAGATTTGAGCAGAACAGCCCTAACCCCACTACAGGGCACATGGAACAAGCAGGAAGACAGAACTCACCGTCCAGAGGAACCTGATTCCATAAAAAAATATAATTAAATAAAATGTAAATCTCCACCTGGAAAGAGAAGCAAAAATTAAACTCAGAAATAGCTTCTGGTTAACATTTGTAAGAAAAACTGAAAAAATAACCAGTTTGGACACCTGAAAAGCTTTTGCCCACCAATGGGTAATCCATCCTTTGTAAGCATTTCAGGTAAGAATAAACCTATTTAAGAGTTTTCACATCACACACTGGTTTGCATCAACAGCAAAATTTGAAAGAAAGCTCAGAGTGAACATGCACCATTTTAATGTTTGAATATACAACAAGATAACAAGAAAAATCCTTGTTATCCAGAAGGTATCCTAATAAATGTATTTGTCCCTCTTACCTTGTGGCTTTAAGTAGACAAAACCACACTGCGGGGAAGAATTAAGATGAAGAAAGTTACTGGAAAGGAGAGAAAGCAGCAAAGAAGAAATAAGTCAGGAAAAATATTCAGACGCTACTACACTAACAGAGGTAACTGCAAGTGTTGAGGAGGAGAAAAGGAACAAAAGAATGAAGTGAAATGAAATGCAAAACCCCAAGACACCGGTTTAAATCAACGGCTGACCAGTTTCAGTTCGAAAAGAACACACGAGCTGGGGTTTTAAGATGAAGCCACATCTTGGCCCCTGCGCAAACATACATGCTCTCACAAAACTTGGTGAGGGTGGTGGGTTTGTCCTGGTTCCTCCGCTGCCGAAACCAGCGCTGGATCTTTCGAACGTCCCAGTCCAGCTGCTTGGATAAGCCTTCTAACCTTTTTCCATCTGGAGACTGAGGGGAAAATGAAACAAGGGTCATTTCTGCTGCTTCTCAACCTACTTTCAGTCTGAGAACCCTCTGGACTATGATAGAAATGACGCAGAAAACAAAACCCGCACACTAGGAAGGCACGACGTACAGACTAGAAGCAGGAACCCATCGCCACAAATATTAATTCAAGTTTAGTCTTCATAAGCCACTAATTACTTAATTATTCAGAATGCTTTTGGTTTAACATTTCCTCATCTATTTCATCACTTGACAGCACGTCACGACAAAGAATGCAATTGTTCTGTTTCTTCATTTGGGGAGGAGGAGGTTTTAAAATGTCCTGTCCGACCTGTGAAAACTTGCACATCAATTCAAACAGTCCAGAACTCGGGAAGATCAAAGCTGAATACACTGAACGTTGCTACTCGCTGCAAGATTAAGGAAACCTTAAAGTGAAAGTCGTTTTAACACAATAGATATCTGAATATTCCCAAAGGGCATCGTAGAGACGGTGTTATTTCTGTTATCGAAGTTCATGAAGAAAATTAAATTTGAAAACTGAAATAATTGTACGATAAAGAATGCGTCGCTGTTCTCCAACCAGAAGCTCTGCTGGCGGTTTATTTGTTTGAATAATGACATAAATGGATTTAGAAAAGCAGCCAAAGGGAACAAAACCTGATAACTACCTCTAAAATAGCCCCACAGTGAGATAAGCCCCATTAGTATCAGACCAGTGTCCTTTTAAGAAGCTCTGCCAGGGAGCTCTTAGCACTGAAAACACATTTTACTACTCGATTTATACACAAACTCAAAAACTATGCAGAATGCTGAATTAATAGAGTCATCAGACTATCCAACTGAAAAGCAAAACCATCTGCCATGTGATTTTCATTATTAAGACCACGACTTTCCTGTAATTCCATCACAACTGGAGCTTGCTGCACTTTACTGGGCACGTCATTCCAAATACCTCAAAACTTTAACGTTCCCATGAGGAGAGTTTTAGCGAGGTTTTTATAGACTTTTGCTTCCATTCACTGAGCGCTTTATCTCCTCCACTCAGGATGAAGTTCAGCATCGCCACATCACAACACAAAACCTTCAGTTTCGTTATCTTTAATGAAAATCTATCGTGCTGTCTGCCTGGATTTCACTGTCAACGTTCAACAGAGCACAGACAGCAAGAATTCTGTAATTCCCAAGTGAAGAACTGTCAGCTTAAGTGAGAGAAAGGCCATGAAACAACCAAAAGAAACACCTACTGTCAACAGAACACGGAGCCACGGACTGAACGCTTCCCTTAAACAACTGTTGTTGTCCGATGCCACAGCAGACGGCACAAAGAAGGGGAAGGAATTCCCACAACCGGCCAATAAAACCAGCAAAGGAACAGATCTCAAGGCGAAGAGCAGCACTTTTCCAATAGAAAGATACTGGGAACTTTCTTGTTAAACCAAGAATTGCCACTTGCTGCAATTTGCACAAAGGCAGAGAACTAAAGGAACCTTGTACCTTTCTAAAAAGAGAACATTTTTTATTAAAAAAAAGACTCTTCTGTGTGCAAAAGCATAGGCCAGCCGTTTTTTTATCTGCGACAAGAATTCGCTACAATAATTTTCTTTGCTACAAGAAGGATGCGCCAGAGGCAAAGAAAAATAAGAAATGGCACGTGCACAGCGTGAAATGCGTTTCTCTCAAACTAGAAAAGTGGAAGCAAAAAGCTGCCCCATATTCCTACTTAAAGGTGTCTGTTTCCAGCAGAATTGGAAGCAGGACTCACCTTGGTGATGGATGTAAACACTTTCTCTAAAATTGCATTGGGCTGAGCTCTGTGAGGTCCACTGTCTTGAATGCCGAGCTTTATGGCACATGGCTTAGCAATAAACCTGAAAAAGTTCCAAAGAAAGAGTCAGATTAAAATAAGATCCTTATTTCCCTCCTCTGCCTAAATCACAAGGAGCCCAACTTGTCAGCAGCTGCAAAACCTATTCTAAAAGCGTTTGAACATTCCCACTCGCTTTGCTTAAAGAAACGTAACAGGTGAAGTAGTATATTGTATTATTTCAAATGGTAATTGCAGACAGCACATAGAGCACACGTATCTAAAATAAAAAGTTAAATCTGAACGTCCTTGGCTTGAAAGGATCAGAATGTGTTCGCCCCAGTGATTCTCATTACTTGGAAATAAAATAATAGATCACTGATAGGAAACCTCGTAGCCCTATAAACAAAATGCCTCATTTCCAGTGTCACACAGCTCAGAAAAAAGGGAACTTCAAGCCACGCAGTTCCTAAAAGACGCAGTTTTGGGTGGGTTTTTTTTGGCTTTGTGAAAAATGATGTGTCTTGTTTCCTTCAGGAGAGCGAGGAAGACGTAAGAAGTTATTCAGTCTGAAATAGCCAAAATCTCAGGATTTCCCTTGTTCCTATATGCGCCGCCTATTCCAAAAGCTGATCTAACACTTGGTGAATTTTGTAGCACAGACGCTCTGAAAACAAGGCTGGTTTTGCAACTAAACCGAATACATACGTGTTCAAAATGTATGAGGTTTCGCTGCACCTTTGTGTCTAAACAGGCACGGGATTTGAAGGAAAACGCACGTGTTACCTGAGGGTGTGAATTGTTTTCTCTCCTGTTGGTGAGCAAGAAAGGGCAGTTTAAAGAAACAATTTTTATTATTTTTTTAATCAATTCTTTTGAGAGCGAGCAAAGGACCCGTTTCTCAAACCAAGTTTGAAAAGGACCCAACATTTGCATCACTCTATTTATTTTGCTTTGAAACAGAGATTGTTTCAGAGGCAACGGAATCAAATACAACAAACTACACACACGTGTTCCATTTACAAGACTCGGTGCCATCGAGCACAAAACGCTGCTTTTCCCAACCACTCTATTTGTCCCCATTTCTCCTTGTGTTTAAAAGGAGAACAGACCCAGGTTGTGGGGTTTTCCCCTTGAGAAATTATAGATCGTGACTAATCCCAAAGCAACTCCCCTGCTTTCAGAAAATATTAAAAATAACAGACGCTCCGGCCCCAGGTTTCACTGTTCCGCTTCACTCCTTCAAACGTCCTGTTCATTTCAACAGTCGGAGCTTAAAAGAAACCACAATAAAAAATTAAAAAAAATTAAAAAGGAAAGGGTGATTTCCTTTGAGCTTGGCTCAAAAGGCTCGCTGCTTCCTCTATAATCTACACTACCAGCCAGAAATCATGTCCTGATGTTATGAAATATTTTGGCTAGACCCCCATAAAAGTGTCCATCTTTATACTCTTCTTTCCTACAGGATGTACCACAAGAGCAAAGCAGCGCACGTGTGCAATTACAGGATGCCAAATATTTTTATTTCATTGTCTGGGACATAGTGCTTACAGCTCTATTAAATTTTATATATATATATATATATATATAAAATATATATATTTTATATATTTATAGATATATTTATAGATATTTTAATATATATTTTTATATATATCCTGGCCTGAAGATAATCAGTTTGGGCTGTTTTCCTCAAGTAAGAGAGGAAACCTGAAAAATCTACAAATCTGCACATTCAATGAATTTATAATTCAGGAGATCATCTTTTAAGAACAAGTAAAGGAGAGAAGGAATGGTTAAGAAAGCTCATAGGGATCCATACAAAGTTTTAGCATCGTTCTTGTATTCAAAACCTGAAGCATCAAGGAGAGAAGAAACGGCAGGAAAAAAAAGGTGCAGAAATAATTGATTTTTGGACTTAAAGATGAAAAAAAAAGGAAAAAAACAAAAAAACACACAAAACTTTGTATGAAATTATCCCTGAGCTGTAGGCTTCCTCCACTAGCAGGCTTAGGGAAAAAATACAGAGAACAGAAAATCTGCATAGCAATAGCAGTTAAGCACCAAAAAAACAAAGGTTGACCATGTTTCCATTCTTGGGGATATTTGAAACCGAACAGCACAGGACCATGAGCAACCTGACTTGACTAAACCATTGGTCTTGTTTTGAGGAAAAGACAGGACAAGGTGACCTCCAGAGCTCCCTTTTAATCTAAATGATTTTATGATTCCACACAAATCTTAACGGCGGCAACTATTCCCAAGGTCAGTTTACCGCCACACCTTCCCAGCACGGAATTATCATCACTTAAATACTCACATTACACTTTTCTGAGCAGGTATCTGCTCACCGGTTCGATTCACACCTACCGAGCTCCCTTTTTCACGCTGGTTATTAAGACACACTCGTTCTGACACCAACCCCAATTTCCAAATACAGAGACTCAGATGTTATAACAAATATTTCTCAGGCATGTTGTACTTCACAAACCCAAAGGCAGAATCCTTTACGGAACATTCACATTTGGTGACTCTATTACAGCTCTGAAAAGGAAAAACATCGCGAAACAGTAAGATGCACTCAAACTAAGAGCTTGTCTTTCCAGAATCTCTTAGTTTCACTGCGTTAAGAAAAATAAAAAACCACCTCATTTCACAACTGTCCCTAATTTTCCTGACAGACCTGATAAAGTAACATCTAAAATCACTTTTTCTTGCCCCACAGCTTGAGCACAAGCTGCAGATCCTTCCTCACACCTGAAGAGTAACAGCGCATCCGTTACCAAAGGGCATCCCAGTGTAATTTTATGATACACATCATATGAATAACAGGCTCCAGGTTTTCACAGATAGCTGGGATTTATTTTTTTTTTGCGCCTGCAGTGAGACGTGTAGGGAAAAATAAGGGCAAGTATAAGCAAGAAAAAATAATAAAACCCCGCAAGTTCGGTTTTATTATTTTTTCTTGCCTGCACAAAAATGCATCCCCTTGCCACCTAGTCAGGACTTTACCTTCCTCTAAGCGTTTTGCCTCATCTCTACGGTCACATACTTCCCACAGACAATCAGAATCAGCCTAATGAATATTCTACCATCGTCATGACGCAAAGGTTAATTTATAGGAGCGTTTGCTAACAAATGTGCGTCAGCCTTACGAGTGTCAGTGTCACAAAAGCCCTTCCTCACGCTGAAGATCTACAGCAAAAGGAGAGAGAAAAGAAAAATTAAGAGAGGCTAAAACAAAAGTGCCACACAAGTATATAATTCAAGTTGTGAGTCATCAAGTTCGACTGCCAAATGGGTGTCAAGGAAGATATCTGACACAATCAGCCCCAAAGCCTGAATCGGGGCATTTGCACAACAGGAGTTTATGAAGACAAATGGGAATTTTTATGACACGTTCAAAGTGGCAGGAGGAAAGAGAAAAAGCATTTCTTGCAAAACACGGTCTTTCAAAATCAGCATACTAGAAACTGCCCTGCATGTCGCCCTCACAACTTGCTTTCACCTCAGGACACCATCAAGCCACACTATAGCAAAAACAGAGCTGAAAAAAAAGGAACGACCCTCTCAGGAACCGAGCCCCGGTCTCTAGTTTTACCTCCCTAAATTAACACTGCGCAAGAAATGTCACAAACCAGGTAGATGTTATCAGGATAAAGTAATTGCCACCAGGAGGACTGTGTTATTAGGTGAGGTAGGATGGACTGGATCGCTCCTAACATCCCATACTCCAGAGAAAAGAGAATCTGCTGCACTTCTTCCCCAGACTAAGATACCTGGACTAAAGAGCGCTGGCAAAGTGAGACCTTCCTATGACATCCCTCTCAGGGGATCGTTCTGTCTCATAACCTCCTTTCCTTGGCTGTTGGCAAGTGTGAACATTCGGCCAAGCTGCGGTGAGATTTTGGCACCACCGCGTGTGTTCCTGGGTCCTCTGCACGGGTTGGAGCTGCCAGTAGTTTTCTGGAGGGATAAAAAAACCCAAAGAGCCTCTCAAATTCCCCTATTACTCTGCTAACCTGCTTCATTTTTCTCCACGGTTTGCTTATCTTTTTACTTCACACCAGTTCCCTCTTCTTATTTAATTTCTGAAAGCTCAAGCAAATTCACACTTCTTACGGAAAACCCACAAAAGGAAACCAACTCTATTCCTACTCACTTTAGTCCTACATGCTTCTCACGCTTAGAAACACTTCTGCCCTTTCAATGTAGAAACTTAAGATTAAATCAATGTTTCATGAACTACCTGAACAGGAATACAAGGTGTCTCGCTCTGCTTCACCTAACGGTTTTCCTAAATAAGCCGCTTTGCTAATTAGCATCTGTGTCACCCACACATTCTGTGTGGCTGTAAGATACACATCGCGGGGAGGATAAACCTCTGCCCCAGGGAACAGTTAACATCAGATGTCTCTGAACAGTCAAATAAATGAGAAATTACACCTGTTTATGGGCAGACAGGATGATCTGCACACACTTCCGTCACAAATTGTTTAATAATACACCAGGCCATGAGAACAAGTTGTGTTTCCTCAAGCAGGAACTCGCAAGGGAAGCACAAGAAAAGGCAGAGCAGCCACACAGCAAAGCAACCGCCGAGCAGCAGCTTCTCCCGGGCGGGAGGAGAAATAAAAGTGAATTCCCCAAACTCTTTTTTCTTGTGCTACTTTAGCACAACGTGCCGTTAGCACAGAAGGAGCCTCTCGGGATTCAAACCCAAGGGACAGAGGGGCCCTGCGGGCTCGTGTGTGTCGTGACAGACACACAGAATCCCCGGACGGGTCTCCAGGGCTACGCGATGTTCCCTTTCCACGCCAAAAAAAAGGGAGAGCCCGCCACGGCCTCAGCGGAAGCGCCTCAGCGTTGAGGGGCCGGGGGACCCGCCCGCCCCGGCCCCGGGGCCGCCGCTCCCCGCTCCGCGTTGCTAAGAGACACCGGCGGCCCCGCCGAACGCTCGGCCCCGAGGCGGCAGCGGGCAGCGTCCCGGCCGCCTCCGGCCCCCGTTGCCCTGGGGGAGCTCCGCGGCGGGGGCGGGCCCGCGCTCACCTCTCGAAGAGCAGCCGCACGGCGAAGATGCCGAGCGCCAGCGGGAAGGCGGAGAGGACGTGGCCCGCCCGCGGGTACTGCAAACCGCTGCCCGGCGGGCCCGGCTCCCCGGCCAGGTCCGCCCACGTCACGTTGTGCGGCAGCCAGAACCGCTCGTTCCAAAACCAGGCCCGCAGCGCCGCCGCCGATATCTTCCGCCGCCGCTGCCTTGCCTCCCCTCCCTCCGCCTCCCTCCCGGCGGCCGCAGCTCAGGCGGCCACCGCAGCCGACACGGGGCGGCCCCGCGAACCGGCACCGCCTCCCTCCCCGGGGGCCAAGGCGCATGCGCAAGCCAGGAGCTGAGGGGCGGGGCTTGGAGAGGCCACGCCCCCATCGCGGACCGTTAGCGCGGAGCATGCGCAGTGCGAGGCCGCGCACGCGCGCGCTCGCTCCCGCCACCGACGCCTCAGGCGCTTGGGGCCGCGGCGCGATGGGTGGTTCGTCATGCAGCTCCGTGGGGTTTCCACGAACAGAGGCGGGTTGTTCTGACTGAAAAAAAGTCCTCAGACAGTCTGTAATGGGACTGAAAACACGTGGTGCTGAGGGGAGTGCTGTCTCCCCGCGCAGGAAGGCGCTCACTCGAGCCTGAGTAGCACTGAGGCGGCGGTTTTTAGTCGATTCCGGTGAAAAAACCACCTCCCACGCAGCCCCGAGGGGCAGAATCACAGAATGTCAGGAGTTGGAAGAGACATTGAAAGCTCAGTCCAATCCCCCCACCGGAGCAGGAACACCCAGATGAGGTTCCACAGGAACCAGGCGGGTTTGAATGGCTGCACAGAAGGAGACTCCACAACCTCCCTGGGCAGCCTGGGCCAGGCTCTGGCACCCTCACCATNTCCTCACACGGGAGCTGCTCCACGCCCTTCAGCATCTTCGTGGGCACTGGACTGTTTCAACAGTTCCCTGTCCTTGAACTGAGGGGCCCAGAACTGGACACAATATTCCAGATGTGGTCTCTCAGTGCTCAGAGCCCTTTCTCACACCTCTGAGGGGAAGCGCCCAGAGCTGCCAGCAGGACAGTGCAACTTCTCATATGAAGAGTTTATGGTACGGTACCAAAGATTAGTTTTACTAATGTTCATAGCGATGTTGTTTAACATTTAAGCACAAAACAGCGAGAGGCACACTGGTTGGAAAAGTTTAAGATGTTCCTTAGAGCTTCTGAAACATTCAGAAAAAAATGTGGTTTACCTTGACTGGATGAGTGTTACTAAGTAACAAAGGTTTTCAATCAAGTTCTCAAACTCTACAGGTGGTCAGCACCAACTTCCTTGTACATTGTAGCAAAGGATCCATCTTTCATATAATAGCTCTTTTGGCATCTGTCCAGTTAAGAGCAAATTAACCAGCCCATTAAGCACTCAAATACTATGATAACTGATAGATCCAAGGGCAGGCTAGTTCATGATCTGTTCACTTTAAAAAAAAAAAAATTCAACAACTTTATTTAAAAGTAGCGCTTGTGCTAATTTCTCCTTGAAGATGTTCAGCCCGTCTGAGTGAACAGTGAGAGTCCTTTTATCTCAGAGATTCACAGATGCCTCAGATTGAACTACAACTAATGATGTAAAACATCAAAGTCTCTGGTAACGGCAGCCAGTATTGCTTTAGGGTCATGTAACTGGGGAGGCGTTGTAAAATTCAATTGCGTTTCCTAAGAAACAAATAGACATATTCAATAAATCCAAGTCCACCACAAACATCCTTCTCTTCCTTTTCAAATACACTTAGCACAATTTCCAGTCAGAAAGGTCTCCAATTGCTTAGTAATTTGAGGAAATGTGATACCAAATGCATTTTGTTAGGAAGAGATAAAGGTTACAGAAACCACCGTGTGCTCGCAGGTCAGCTTGCTGAGTTTTGCAGCACCTCTATCAGTACAAATCAAGCCTCAACTTCTCCCTTAAAAAGAAATAAAAATTAGCAGTAGGTTGTACACCTCATGACGTGCAACTGCTAATACCTCCCAGCTAGACAGCAGGTTGTTCCCTTCTCTCTCCCTCCTTCCCCTATATATTAATATATGTCGTACACACACGTGCATTTCCTCATGCTGCTGGACACCTGCATTTCCTCAAGGTCTCACCCCCAACCAAACCCACCTCAGGCTTAAATGAAGATAACCCCAATACAAAGCAGCTTATAGGAAGGGGAAAAAAAATACTAAGCCCTTAGTTGTCCTCATCTACCATGCCTGAGAAGCACCTGAAGCCAGGAACAGGAGGGTAAAACACCTGCACGCCCTTATTTCTTTTTCCCGTCCTGTATTAATCCCTTTTCCACAAGCTCTTGCATGAGAGCACAGTTTAACTGTCAACCAGAAAAAAGTGGACACACAGTGTCACCTAGTGGCACCAGAAAAATCCCTGTCTGGTCTCCAGCTTCTAGTGGAACATGGGTTTTTCACCCAGCTTTTCCCATCGTCTTTTTAAAATGCCACCTCTTTTGTGCAACGAGTACGAATCCAGTCTTCAGACTTAAATTTTAATGTAAATGACCGAACTTTATTGAAGGTTTTGTAGTTAGCAAGACTGTTAAGAAAGCAGAATATTTTACACCTCAAGTATAGTTAAGAGCTAATTCTCATGAGAATACAGTACAAATAAAAGCTAATATAAAAGGGCATCCTCCTTCCACCGTTCAGGATTTCATTATTTGTAAAATAAATGAAGTCAAGTTTAAAAATGTACTAAGCTTCAATGCTAGCAATCAGAAAGTTTCACTCTTCAGAGGGTTTTATTCCAGAGATTTTTGCAATGCAGCAGAATTTCACTGCCATAATGAAAAGATTTACGGCAGCTTGATACAAGTGAGATTTCCAAGTTGTCAGAAGGCCTTAGAAATATTATCTGCAGTTTAAAAGGAATGATGATGAACTCCAAGTAAACAAAAACCGAAACACAACACCACTTCAAATGCATATGAAATGCAAAAGTAATGCCCTGCAGGCTACTGCCAACGTGTTGATTTGTCCTCAAAGAGATCTGTCAATCAGCACAGCTTCTGGATAAGCACTAAAATACGTATGTTCCCGCGACGGGCACACCGTTCCAGTCGAAAAGAGAAAAATAAAGAGAGTAGGGATTCTTCAATTGATCGTAGGCAGTTTTGAGAAAGAAAAGCCACATTCCACTCAGTTTAAGATGCCTTTGTTGTTGGACACTAAGCACATGTTTTCATTATTTAAAAAAAAAATACAGTTGTGCCCTTTACATGTATTAAAGTGCATTAAGTCACCATTTGGAAAGCAGGCCAGAAAGTCCCTTTGAAATTGGTCCCTAAGCGCTGCAGTAGCATTTGGAGTGGTAAAACAGTGGTCTAACAACAGCCTGTTTCACAGCACCATTGTGAGTACAGTGAAATTCCAGAAATCGTTAGTGATATACGTACTGAAGCTCCAAAAGGACAAGACGGTAGGAGCACAGAACAGCTCTGCTCTCGTGCTGGGGACAGAGTTACCTGTTGAAGCTGTCCCACAGCCACATACTTCTTTCCATGCACCTAAATATACTCTTTGCAGGCTTCTGAGTATTTTTCTAGTTGAGATAATTTGTACAGAGGATTCCCTTAATGCCGATGTGCAGTATAGCATCGCTTTTATGGAGGACAGCTGTTTGTTAAAGCTAAAATCACCAATTTTAAAAGGCCCAGCACCTTGCAACAAGTTTTCTAGTAAAAGGCCAATTTATTCTTCATCATCATCTTCATAGTAACGATTCCTTTTGATCTGTTCTTCCACTGACAGATCTTCCATATCTTCACCCTCCCAGAAACCAACATCTTGGGATTTGCGATTCTGGTTAGGAGATGATTCCTTAGCAGTCAAGACATTGGCTAAGTTGGAATGTTTAGGAGAATTTGGTTCAAGGAGTTCTTCATTTGGAATTTCCTGCTCTTCCATGGTGTGTTCTTCCTCATCTGTGTCTGCATTCACCTGGCCATTTTCTACAAGATTGTGCTCCACTGTTTTGATACCAGCCAATTCCCGTTCTTCCTCTACATTTTTCTCTTCAGCACTCTGGATCTTCCTATTCTCAACCTTCTTTTCTTTTTGCTTTTTGTCTACCACGACCTCTCTCTCCGGTTCCTCACTTCTTTTCAGCATGTCTTTCTCTGCCTTAGAAGGAGAAGATGAATTCTCTGATTTATGGCCTTTAACAGATACTGTTCTAAACGAGGCTGCGACTGTAAAGGGACGACTTCTTTCCTTCAGCGAGGAAGATCTTCTTAACTTTTTGAGATCCAGATCCACGTCCTCCAGCACATCTGGCTTGGAAGTCTCTTCTTCTGGGGGCCATTTGGGTTTGAATACTTTGATGCCCTCATCTAAGGCACTTCCCTGAACACTTTGGTCAGATGGAGGCGGCCAGGCAATCCTGAGCTTCTTTGTCTCTGCTGGTCTCTCTTCTCTTTCAGGCAAAGCTGAAGCTTTTGCTTCCATACTTGCTGCCAGAACTCCTACTTTTGCAATCGGGGCATCCTCTACTCCCGAGCTTTGCGGATTTTCTGTTGCATTTACACCATGGACAATTTTCTCTGGGGATTCTTCACATTCAGTTTTGCCTGCCCATAATTCCTTATGCTGTTTGTGTCCAAAGCCTTCATCATAATTGCCTTTAGATTTGAAAAGCTGATTGAAGTGAGGCTTGCAGTAAATAGTCCCACGCAGGGATGCGTATGTCCCAAGACTGTTCAGGAAAACACGAAGTCAAATGTTAGTATTCTGTGTCTGAGCCACCCAGACAGCTGTATATTTTATTTATGTTACCGATCAGATTCAATTCCAGTCTTCCCACACGTTTAGAAAAGACAAGCTTTCAGCTTTCATGAGTTTGTATGGCTTTCTTTTCAAACACCAGGTATTCTTAACAAAGCTGAACATTATATTTTTCCCCACCTAAAATTACAGTAGCGGCTTAAAAATAGACCGCATTAAGTATAAGCCCCTTGCAGGACTAGGACTGTATCGCCACTCCTACACTCCTCTCCAGTTTGCTGAATTATCGTTACCTTCAGCTCAGCTAAGCCTGAATGGCATCACAGGATCATAAAATTACAGAAGGGTTTGGGTTGAAGGGACCTTCAAATGTCACCTTATCCACCCCTGCCATGAGCAGGGACATCTTCAGCAGCTCAGGTTCTCAGAGCCCCGTCCAGCCTGGCCTGGGATGTCTCCAGGGATGCTTCATCCACCACCTCTCTGCCCAANCTCTCTCAGCCGTTCCTCCCAGCAGAGCTGGTCCAGCCTCGCATCATTTCTGGGGCTCCTCTGGCCCTCTCCAACAGGTCCAGGTCTGTCCTGTGCTCAGGATCCCAGAGCTGGATGTGGTGCCCGGGGGGTCTCACCAGAGCGGAGCAGAGGGGACAATCCCCTCCCTCCACCTGGTACCCACGGGGCTGGGGATGCAGCCCAGGGTACCACTGATCCGGGTGCCAGCGCACGTTGCCGGCTCATCCAGCTCAGCTGCAGAAGGGGAATCTACACATCCCAGATGGCAGCAAAACAGCGTGTTTACCTGAGTTTACTGTTGCAATAGGAGCAGCGGAAACAGCTGATGTGAAACACCTGCTTGTTGGCAAGGAGCCTTTCCATGGGGTACACAGTCTTCTGACACCCAACACAGGTTTCCTTCATTGGCAACTGAAATTTCTACAGGAAGAAGAGAAAGCTTGTTAACTGGAAAACGAATCAACCGCCGAGGGACTTGGCTTGGGTTCATGCACGGCTCCCAGACTTCTCAGAAAAACTGCAGCGATTCACTTTCAGCAACTCAATGCTACTGATGGTAGAGCGGGTTCTGGTGGGCAGCGAGTGAGGAAGAGGCTATGGCAGGATTGCTGCGGTTTGACAGCCAGCCAAGATTTTACCCCAGCGAATTCCACTGCTGCAGCATCACAAGTTGAGCAATGGTTGAGAAGGAACAATGAAAATACCAGAACTTTGACTGAGCCAGTTCCCAAACAACTATCTAATCTATTTCTGCAAACTCAGTTTTTCTTGATAGGAAAATGATGAAGAAACATTCAGGTAGATTATAGCCAGGATGAGACTTATGGAAGTAAAAAATACAGTATGGAAAAGCTGAAATAACCTCAAAATAAAAGGTAGAGGGTGGAAGGGGCAAGGAGTGAAACAGGCTGCTCAGCAGTTTGAAATTATGCACTTTTGCTTAATTCCACTTTTAAAGAAATAGGCAATAGTCTGAGCACAGATGCAGGCAGCAGGAAACTTTTCTGACTTCATTTGTGAGCAATGCCAGTTCTATCGCAAAGAAACTACACTCAAGTTTCAGGACACACAGCCCTCCAATTCGCTCAGGACTTAAAGTGAGGAGGGCTTTGAGGTTAAACAGCTAAAATTGTTTATGTGTTCACTAAGAGAATTTCCTGGGAGTTTACTGCAAGAATAAACTTAAATGCTGAGGAGTCAAGTGTCACTGCTGAGCTGTATGGGAACAATTTCACATTTTATTTTTCTGACAGCATCAAGGAAGCAAGTATGCTGTCCGTGAAAAAAAGGTCACTTGGTGCCATTCACTTCTTGGAATCTATTAAGCTTGGCCCATAGCGAATACACTTTAAAGGCAAAATTAAATAACTTACAGTTGAAAAATTGCCAGTCTCGGGCTGTGTTGATTACAACCACTTTAGCAGCAGGGTAAAAAGTGCCTATGCTCCATATCGTGGGTCTGCACGGGTACATTGATATTGTAGCTTTTCCTTGTCAAAGAATTACCTGCCACATACTTATGAAAAAGCTTTACGGAAAAATTTGATGGGCAAAATAAAACCAGGAAGGCCACAGGAAGACATAATTACAGCAATTTATTTATAACAGACTAGAAACAATGGTTAGGCAATAAAAGCTACAATACGTGAGGGACGGATTGCTGAAGACAGAGCCAGCTGAAGTCAGTTTGTCACAACCATGAAGTTTGCTGCCAATTTAATTCCAGTTTAATCGGTATTTCAATTTTGTTAAGGCATTGCTTGACGTTATAGTAGATTAAAGCTCTAATTATGATGACAGCTTGACCACCAAAAGTTCAGAGTTCCTTTCGAAAAAATATTCACCATTTCTAGGTGCTGCCAAAACTGCGTATGAATTCTGAATTTTGAGTCACTAAATGAAATCGCAAAAAATGATGCAAACAAAAACCTAATCATCCATGCATTCCACAGGGAGCAACAATGCACATCCCCAGGGAAGAAAAGGAACTTACTTGGATAACGATCAGCCCTATGGCTGATGGAGAGGCCTTTTGGGGTGTGAAGAGAAAGAAATTCCAGGCATACTACAAATAGGAGCTACAGGAGGAAGGTGAGGCCCAATAAATATAAAAAGACTTGAGAGAAAGCTGAGAGTTGAGCTCACGTTAGGAGGGAAGCAGAAGGCAGGAGTAGAGGTTAGGAACCGAGAGCAGGAAACAGAAGCTGGAAGAGACAAATCGGAACCTTACATGAATAAACAGCATCTGGGTTGCTATCTTGGCATCTAAAGCAGTAACAAGGTAGAGGACTAAAACGGTTCTAATACTAGAAAGAGAGAGCACAGAGGGCCAAGAACACAGGTTGTGTGTATCTTGTGTGCTGTAACAGACTGAGACTACAGAAACGCTATAGGCAGCTCTAACGTAGCATTCTGACATTAATACTCCAGCGCACTAGGAAGCCACATCTCGCTGCTCTTTGTGAGGTCAGTGCCGTTCCTCCCAAAGATGGGGAAACAACAAAAGCACAGTTGTTTCCTCAGGAGTGCGCCAGGAAGTCTGTGGCAGCCCAGGGAACAGGCATCCTCACTCCAGACAGCACACATGACATGTACAGCGTGACCGAAACGTTCGGTACTGCTCTTTGTATCTCTAATAAGATTATTAAATACATTCCTACCCAAGAAGTTCTTCATCTGCTTTATAGCTCCCACTAAAGAAAACGGAACATTAAAGACTCATTACTCAATCTCTGTGGAGTCAGGCACCATCTTACTATAAAGTTGCTCCCACTTGCAGGTACCTTGGGAGCAGCTGGAAGAGGAGGGTGCAAAGCCAAGTCCCAGCCTACTGAAGCCTCTCAAGTGAGTTGGTTTTAACCAGCACCAATGTTTGAGAAGAAATCGCTGCTTTACCTTCACTGCTTTTGGCGGAGATGCATCCGTCTGGCCAGCTGGTTTAGAACCAGAGTTTTGCTGCTTTGTGCTGACAGGTTTCTGACCTTCTGCCTCGCTCTCCAAGTTTTGTCCAACTAAGGGTGCAGAGGAGGAAGAAAAGGCAATGACAATGATTTTAAAACCATGGAAACCTTATGCTCCTAAGACCAAAGAGCAATCCTACCAGCTAAGGGCTAACGCATCTGCTATCAAACCTTTAGACCTAGATGTTTAAACATGATCATTCTAACTTTTCTTATTTACCAGGAAAGTTAAGTTGATAATGTAAAGAAAACTAATATAGGGGAATCCAACATCTAACCTGCAGGAACTGTTCTTCATTTCTGCAAAGTGCTCATGTGTGGGCTTGAATTTAGGTGTAAAGCAAAGGCAACATGAGAACGTGGTTATGTACTTTACTGAATAGGAACTTGTGTATCTCTGGACAACACCAAAGACACTTGGTAAGTGTCCTGCATTAATAATTAAGTAATTCAGCCTATGGACTGATACAGTAGTTGCCAGAGCTGTACTTAAATGTGTTCAATCAGAGCAAACGAGTTACAGATGTCTTAGAATTACAATTGCAAATGACCTGCTCAACCTGAAAGGAATTTTTATAAAGTCTGAGTTAGGCACAGGACAGATTTTTAGTACAAGACAGCTTTTAATTGGGTCCAATTCATCATTTGACAGGACTGATCTCAAGCATCCTACACACAGCTGGGGGATTGGTGCTTTTCCTCAGCCACGGGCTTTGCTCCCATTGAGGCAGGAGAACAAGGACCTACCATTGCCGTCCTCTAGAAGAGCAGAGTGGAAAGCCAAGCTGTTCTCCCCTCCAGAAACCTGCAAGAGAATATCAGACAACGAGCGCCTTTGACCTTCTAAAGTCTCAATAACCACGACCAGAGTAACACAACAGGCAGCTGGAAGCACCGAACGGGAAGAGACTGGGGTGCACATGAAGCTGCTTTTTGGTTTAGAAGGCACGAGGCAAAGTCCAGCTGACTGCCCAGAACGTTCAGCGTTGCTACAAAGATAGACATCCTCGTCATTTTACAGCTCGTGCAATATTCGGATCATGTGCCGCAGTGTTCACTCACACATCATATTTTTGTTTTCCCAAGCGCCTGCAGCTTGTACACCTCAATCTATCAGTCTCCAGAAATCCTTGTGCACATCCCAAGCTTTCTCACTTAGAAATCCCTTGACGCCAAGCAGTACACGTTTACCGGAAATCTCAGGGCTCCCTCCACCGTTTGATAAGTCTGTGACATTTAAACATTCAGCAAAGACAGTGCTTTGGGGAAAAAAAAGGAAAAAAACCAGCTGATTTTTAAAAAAGCTTTTGTAGAACTAGAAATCCGCTGTTCTCAGGTTGAGACGAACATGCCTGGACCGATCCTGTCCATCCTCCTTCAGAAACAGAATCCTATTTTTCAAAAAACCCAATCAACTTGTTACAAGAGTTGGATATAAACCACTTTCACATACTAAACCTATGAAGGATAAAGCTTTTGATGTATATTTCTTTGTTAAACTCTGCACTACTGCTATTCAATCAAATAGCTGTAAGTAGCTACACTGAGAAACTGAAGCACTGTAACAAGACGAACTGCAAATCATCACTAATTCGCTTTAATGATTGAAAGCTCCACTGCAAGCAACTGAAGTTTGCAAATTAATGAGGTAATGAGGAAACAAGTAATATATATTAACACATTCCCATCTACTGAAAAAATAACACCAAGCACTGGGAAGTGCTTCAGCATGGCCGTGGCTGTCGAGTCACACATCTGGCTACTACATCTTTTACAGATTCAGTGTGAAAAATGACAAATTAGAAAGTTTCTTTCATTTCCTTTTAGCCATAGGATTCCTGTTTCTGACATAACTAGTAGTAGTTTTAATTAGGCTTGTTTCCAAAGCTCATCATGTCCTTTCATAAGGACAGTCCTGGCTCTCAGCGTCCTATTCAGCTTCTTTATCGCACCTGCACTCTTCGACAAGGTCCTTTCACGATTACAACTGAACACCAGCCATTTCATTCAAATCTCCCCTTCAACAACAGCAATACACTCCGATTTAACAGGTGTTCTTTTAATTAACTCACCTTTTAGCACAGAGCAGCCCTGCCCCGTCGCAGCAGCTGAAAGCAGCAGTTTGGCCCCTTGCCCACCAAGGCTGGAAAGCTCTCAAAGCCCTCCTGGCATTCGGCTGCCACGTGCTCGGAACGGCTGGGACACACAGTACCCCAGTTCTTATTCAGCTACTTTTATCCCGTCTGCTGTCCCCGGTTTAGCGTACAAAGGCCTGAGCGTGTCTCATTATCTCTAATTCACGGACTAATTTAGTCTCGATTTGCAGCTGAAGCTCAAAACTGGGAGCGAACCCAAACTGGCGTTCTCAGTTACCTTCATCAAAATTTAGCCGTTAAATGCGGAAGAAACGGGGACAAGCTCCTTTTACTTTTGTCACACAAACCAAACAAACGAAAACCAAAAAATAACCAACACGAACACCAAAAATCCACAAACAAAACAAATACCCAGCTGTGATTCATCTTTTTACAGTTAGGGAACACATAGTCATTGAAAGTCATCGCAGTCATCAAAAAGTCATAGTCATCAAAAACTAGTGGCAAAGAGAAAATTTAAAAAAGGAAAAGAACAAAAAAAACCCTGTATCAGCTGCTCATATTCCATTTCTAGATGGCACGTGGATTAAGTCCACCAGCTGCGCTTCTACAACCAGTTCTGCTTAAAGTGAAGCCCTTGACCTTCTCCAGCTTGAGCATCTTACCTTGTCCCCATCCTGACGGGACACGGAGTCCTCAGCACCCGGTGGCACATTCTCCTTCTGCTCACATCTGTAATTCTTGCGGTCACTGTCACTGCCTTGAATCTCATTCTAAAGGATAAAGCGCTTGAAAGTTGACAGGTTCTTTTTCCCCTAGGAATGTACTTGCTTTGTTTTTCTTAAAATCTTTTTTTAAACTGTTTTCCTAGTATATACAGTGATAAAAGAAAGGGCATAAAAATCCATATCAACTCGGTAAGTGATACATTCTAATGAAGAACAAAGATGGGGCTCTGGAATTTTACTGTACTCTATGGAGGTAATGCCAGCGTTTTTCTAAATGGCCCCTTTCTCTAATTCCAGATTCCTGTTTCAAATCAACTCTCATTTCCCCTGCTCAATCCGCAGCTTCCTTTTCCAGAAATTTTAACTTTCCACTTGAAATTACGAGTATTTCAAGACTAGCACCATCTAAAGCACTGTGTAATTGAAAAACACAATTTGACAGGAAAGCAAATCCTACCCTTGCTTCAATACTAGTCAAAAACTTAATTCCGTTATTTACTGAAGGTTTTGTTCTTGAAAAAATGTCTTAAGATCTCCACAAAAGATTCTTTCAGACTTAAAAAAAAATAATCCAGTGAAACCTCGTGTTTTCTTTATTGCCATAGGATACAAGATAATTGGAGAAAGACTCGTGCCCTTCACAAGGCATCTTCTCTGTAACAAGAACGAGAAACAGCCAACTGCCAGCATCAACATCTTAGCGGATTTTGTAAACAGCTCTGCACAAAACCAAACACCTCTAACAGGTATGTAACTGAATATTAGAATTTTAATGTTTCTATCTCCAAACATGCTGTCCAGCGTCTCTCCCTCCCCTTCCTGCGTCACTTAGAATGCATAGAAACCATTGCTCCTCAGCCGGACTCTAACCAAGCGCCCAGCGGTTTTAATCCAGCCCTAATTCCCCCACATGCCCTCAAAATAGTTGTTCCAAGAGAGATTGTGGCTTTCTTTCGTAGCACAGACGTGACCCATCTGAAGAGCCGGGAAGTACAAATACCACGCTACCATATCAAAAGTGCCCTGGTTGCTTTGTCAGCAGGGAAGGAGAATTTCCAAGAGTTCTGGCTGCTGCTGGAACGCAGAAGTGCTACAAACTCCTCAGAAACCATCACATGTGCTGCTCTCCTCGATGTGCCAGGCCAAAACCCAAAGAGATGCCAAACGGGATGTGCCACGAGCATCAGGCTGGACTGACAAACGGACGGCGTTGGGGATTTGCAAACAAAAGGCAAGACATCTACGGTAAACCTATCGCCGTTAGGATGTAATTCAGTGGATCGGCCATGGCTCCGAGTCACAAACTGGACAAGGCAATCTAGCAAACTGCATCCAGGAGAGGAGCAGGATGCAGAAATCAGCAATTAGCAGTTAATCAGATTTGTTGCACTGGCTGCAATTACTTTCCACTCATGCAGTGAAGTTGACTCGACTTTCCTCCTCCCAAGGGTTGTGAATTAGACCCACGTCGCATTTGAAAATCAGAAATAATTTCAGCTGAGTAGAGACTTTTGCCTCTCTACAAAGATACCCAGGACACTCTTCCAAAGCTTAGAACCATCATTTTGCGGTTTGACTTCCAGTGCAAGTTTCCTAACTTAAAAATGCCTATCCTCTTAAAATTTATTACTCTGGTTAACAAAAGGCATACTTAAGCAATAAAAGTTCCCATCATTAAGCAAAAAGACAGTTCCAGCAAATGTACTTAAGCACTTTTTAACAAAAAGACTCTTGCAATCTCTTCAGCTGCAATACTTTACCACGATTCATTAATCGCTCATTTCCTTATCAAGTACCTGCAAAATTGGCATAAGTACATTTACTGCAAGAATCTAACTGGGTTTGGATAATGGGTGAGAAGAGTTGAAGGGAGGTGAAAGGCAAAAGGGAGGAGATCCCAAAGCCGCAGGCCAAGCCATCCGAGTTCCATACACTGTACGACACTGAAAATCGCTCCACCTTGCTGTGCCTCAGTTTCCCCCGGCTTATAGCTAATGTACAATACAGGATGGAGTTTGGTTGGTTGTGCTGTTTTTAAACAAACATGCAGAGACCTACAGACATGCAGAAAGAAAAAGAAAGCCAGCTATGTTTCAGAAGGGTTCCAGCAATTAATTCCTTGGAAAACTTTCAAGATTATTCCAGGAAGATGCAAATTATTTCTTCCTGCAGTACGTAGAGGCAACTCGTCCCTAGAAATTAGTCCTGTGGCCACAAAGTTATATGCAAAAGGAGATGGCATTATCTTCAAAGAGCCTGGTTTCCATAAGATCCTCTTTCCAGCCTCAGGCTGGGACAAAAGTTCATTTCTACGCAAGCCAAAGAATGGACTTACCGTAGTGCTGAGGCCGGTGGAACTGCCCTGCTTGGACACAGCTGCCTGATACTTCGCCAGCCGATCCTTTATCGACGTTTCCATCAAGCGAGGCATCTCCAGGCTTTTCTTGCTCTCGGCCTTCTCTAGGCTGAGTGTTGGACTATTATCTACAAGATGTCCCAGAAAAAGAGCTCCATAAATAAAGGGTGACTTTCAGGGACACCTACAGACTTGCCCACCCCTCCACCGCTCCCAAGACCACAGAAATTCCAGATCTGAAAAGCAAATAAACGCTTCCAAAATTTCTGCTGCGAATCTCGTCGTTAATCCAGCGAGTTGCAGAAGTAGAATATTCACCAGATGCAGCGTCCAGCCAGTGGTCTCAGAAACAAGGAGAGCAAATAATTTTAACCTTGAAGATTGTTTTACCGTTATTGTGAAATGAAAGCAGCTGCTACAGCGGCTAAATGGAAATGTACCCCATTCCCGTAGTGGAATCATTGTCAGTGCCTTTGGGGGAAAACATGGGAAGTGAGGAAGGAAGTCGCACCTGCCGCTTCCACCTCCTCTATGGAAATGATTTATCACACATGTTACAGATGAGGATCTCAAGAACAAACATGTTACGAAATAATTCCGTTGAGTCTCGCAGGATCATTCGAAGCATCTGGTCTTATCTCAAGAGGAAAGAAATATTTGGGAGCGTAAGTCTTTGCGTAGATGCCGATCTCTGAACTCTCAGAACTATGCCCCATTTCTTGCCATCCATCTCTCACTTTTGCTGTCAGATGTTAGCAAATTGGTTTCAAAAGCCAGCTCCTGTGATCACTCTGCTATCTGACTTCCTTCTATAATGGTCAAGTCTTCAGTAATAGCTTCATTGTCCAATAAAGAATGATTAAAAAAAACCTTTCACTAGCTAGTGGCCCTGAATGACTAAAAAGTTGTACGAATCATTAAGGTCCCTCTTGGGGACAAAAAACAAACATAAGTAGTTCTTGCCATTCCAATATTGCTCAAATAAGGACACAATGTGCATCTCTAAACAGCGAGATATAGTATTAGCCAGAGGCTGAAAAAACCAAAAGATTGTAAACGCTTTGTTAGCAGAGAGTCTCCAAACATATGAAAAAGACGTAATTTTGCTCAAGTTGTAAGTCTGTCTGTAATTACCCATGTCTGGAGAAGGCAGGAGGGATGAGAATGAAAGCCAGAAGGAAGAAGGCACACGGTCTGGCCGGCTGTTCACTACATTGTGAGTTAGTCTGACTATTCAAAATGGTTCTAGAATTAAGACCCAGGAAAAAAAACAAGTTCCATTCCTGAACTCGCTGGTGTTCTCCTGTGCCTCCGTTTCCCGTATAACGGGTATAACGCTTTAAAATTCACAGCAAGACTTAAGTCATTAAACGCGACGCTCCCACAGAACTTACAGATGGAAGATGTCTGTACTTCCTTCCATTTCTGGAAAAAAACCAACCAAAACAACCCCCCCAAACCACGAGCTTTACCGACCTGATGTACTACGGCTCTTCTCCCCTTGGCCAACATCGAAGTCCTCCGAAGAGAGGCTGTTTTCAGAAATCCTCCTGCCCACCGCCGGCTTCCTCGGCTCCCTGGGGACCTGGTAGAGACAAGACCCACCTATCGGCTGCTGGGACAAACCCACATTGTTGCCTATAATCCTTTAAGATGCACAGGTGTCACTAGCAAATCTGCTTTACTGGAATAAACAAGTCTAGCAGGTGACATCTTATTTAACCAATATCAAGTTTGATCACAGAATACCTGACCCCGTCACCTGGAAAACCCTTTCTTGGAGAGGGCAGTAGATGCCCTTTGCCTAGTTATCTTTGTGGAAAAGTCAGAGAAGCACGATGATCCGATTTTTCGGCATTTACCACTGCAAATACAAAACTCCAGTCTGGATTTTGGCGTTTCATACAACTGCTTTTGAAGCTCATGTTCGAGGTTACTTTATGAAGATTTAAAACCAGAAAAAGGAGGACAGGAGCGAGCTATCGCAAACTTGCACTGATCTTCAGCAACAGGACGAAGAATAAATACTATTGTACTCAAAGTTATCTAAAGTTACTTGTTTTGATTTGGATAGCTCATGCATTTGGTACCAAATAATTCCCTAATTAGGTCTGATAAGGCTGAAGCTTAAGCAGGAGAGTGCCAGAGATAAATATTCTCAGATATCCCGGATAATCAGCCTCTGCGAGGCCGCAGTGCTGGACACAACCACACAGATGCTCTGGCTGCCTCAATCTCATTTGATAGCCATTTGTTGAGACCAGCTCCCCAAAATCTAACGCTTAGTACGAGGAACCGCGAAAAGAAACGTCGGCAGCTTTAATAAACGCTCGCGAAGCGCAGAGTTTAATTTGACTTCATCAAGATCGGTTGTTTGCACAGCTGAAAGTCAACCTATAAAATACTAGAAGGTGATAGACCTTTGTTCCCTCCCTAAGAAGACTTAAATCAGAGCCAGTTGGAAATGAAGATCGAGGCTAACGCAGGGAAAAAGGCAGGTTTGGCAAGATGCTCCAAGCACACATCCCCCCCCCGCCCCAACTTCCAAGAAGTTTCTCATTTGCTGGTCACCAAACTGAAGGAAATTCCAAAGTTTTATTTTAACAGAACTGCGCTGTAAGATAATCACTGTGAAAAATCAGGCTGCTTTGGCTTACAAAAATCTCAGCTTCACCAGGAAAAGAGAAAGCAGCTGGAAAACCTCTTTTTCCGTCAGCCTGAGAAATATTTTCTATTTCTGTGGTTTAAGACCGGTAACTTTTCTTACTGGAAAAAGAGTTTAGCTATGACAAGGCTTTTCCTTCCTCTGAGTGTGTCGAGGGTTCAGTTTGGGAGTGTCTGCACACTTGTAAGGACTTGCAGATTCCCCACTCTGCGCAAACTGGCCTTAGATTATTCTTCTTCCCCCTGTGTCTGCTTTAATGTCACCTTCAGCCCACGAGTCTGAAATTCTGACAACTCAGAAATTTGTCATTCCAAGGGTCTCACTTCTGACTAATGTACAAAGATGATTATAGGCAGAATACACTTGAAGACAAGATCCTTTAAGGACACAACCCCATGTTTATTACCCACTTGAATCTTGACTTTTATCACTGCCCTGGGTTTGTTTTTATCATTATTATTTATTTGGGGGGTGGGTTGGGTTTTTTTTCAATAATACATCACCACACACACATTTTCTTGCACACAGCAGGAGTAACAAAGCTACACATGAAAACCCAAGTTTGCAATCTAGATCCAGGGGCAGTTTAACTGGCAGCAGAGTGCATAAGGACGTTTGCACTGCTACGGAACAAAGGTCTTAATTCATGTAATTTAGATCCAGCATCTGGAATTCCAGCCTCACTGAAAGGAACCATCAGCACTTTTCAGGAGAAAAAACACAGAAATCAGGATGGGAAATTTGTTTGGGTCGCTGCTTCTCATTCACTTTTGTTTCAGAATCTCATTTCAATTTCTTTTCAGTGTAGTCTTTCTCCAGTACCATCACGCTGAGCTGCCCTCATGTTGAGAAGACAAAGAATTATCGCTGAAATTAATTATTAAACAAATTCAACCTCTAAATAAGAGTTGGCAAGAGGCCGGTGTGTTGTCAAACAATTATGCCAAGTGTTTGCTCAGCGCCCACCAGCAGGAATTCTGGAGCAGGATCCAGCAGCTCATCCAGACACATGCACAAAATCAACCTTTTCTTCCAAGCAACCAAAACCCTCCATATTTTTACCACCAGCCACCTCTAGACAGCTACAGGTGTCCTATTTTCACCTGAAGAACTTCGCTGGAGATAAGCTGCATAACACAATTCGTGAAAATCCAACACGCCAAAATACAAAAGCTTCATTTCTGTACAAGTCTTGGTACTAAAACCTACAAATATAAAGTCACTGTTGTGTAGATTTTACATCAACGGTTTTATATTGTGGGGGGAAAAGTAGAGTAATAGACAAGAAAAGTTTAACAAAGGGAAGATGAGGCACTTTCATTACAATCAACACACTGACCACTGTGAGTAATTAAGGTGATTACGGTAACACCTTCATGTGGAGGGATCCCTGACTCCCAATCTTATCCATTTACCTCAGTTTACATTTATCCTCAGTTTACAGCCACAACTCCCACGTCACAGCTTCTGCTGCCTGCAAACGAGATAAAATACACCTCACGTCTGGAAAACCCCGAGGTTCTAAGGCAAAAAAGGTGGGTGCAGAGATACCACAAACAGCGTTCACAGCGTTTCGCCCGCGGCGCAAAGAGTCGTTGGGCAAGAGACCAAATAAAAGCTACACCTATTTCATTAAACACTAACTGTGTCAAATGTGACCCTGCACACCCGGTTGGCCACGCAAGACAGTTGGTTTTTACCTTAAAGGAAAACCAGAAACCAACCTGGAGGCAACTTTTGAAGTATTTTAGATCTGCTTGCTCTTTCTCCTGATATTCCTTGAATCCGCTGTCGCTATCACTTACAGGAAGAATTCTTCGAAACTGATGCAAGACTTGATGTTCAGTCTTTGCTTAGTGCTGAACCGATCTAGACCCACATTCTTGCCTCTAACCTGGTTAGTGCATTTTTTTCCAGGAAGATGCAATAAATTCAGATCTGCCGTGTGTCTCAATTGCAGAAGACGGAGCAAGATCTGAAGGACTAAATGAATAAACCAGGGGGTTTTGCTCATAACCCCGAAAATAGGTTTCTTTAGAGTGAGTGATTGAGTCAGGAAATCCAGGCTCTAATCTGGATTCTTGTCACAGCCTTGCCCAGCAACCAGAAAAGGCATTTTATCTTTACTGCCATGAAGTTACAGCTACTTCGTTTATACAGATGTTTTGTCAGCAAAGCTCTGACAGCACTTCTACCTTAAGACTTAAGAAAATACCAACGAAAACGGCCATCTCCCAGCTAAATTTATGGTTGGCCTTAACGATCTTAAAGGTCTTTTCCAACCTAAGTGATTCTATGACACCTTCCTTGCGCTTAAACCAAGGGTTTATCAATGGACAGAGTTCAGAAAAAGCATAAATGGAAGAGGCAACTTGTAGTTACCCAAACTGATACCATTGCTGTAGCTACTTCATACCTTAGTGAAAAAAACCCTGTGTCCCATAGCTCCAAACCATCTTCATGGTACGTGACTTCACGACACCACCCACAGATTAATTCCCAGAACCAGAAATGCCTTCTAACTCCAAAGACACCCCCTCTAATTTATTCCCCAGGTGAAGATAAAGCCACTTGGAGCCCATCTACAGAATGGTGCTTTCCTGTGGAATCCTGCCCGACGGATCCTGCAGCAGGAGGTGAGAGCAGCGCTATCGGGAGATCGCGACAGCGCGACAAAACCCACAAAAATCTGCCTCGTGAAATCACTTACATGCAGACCCAGAACTCGCTTTTTAATCACAGAAGCGCTCATCTGAGGCCTGTAGTTAAAACGACGTTTGTACAAAAATTTGGTCGGTTTACTCAACGCTGCAAGAAAACCACTCGCAGTAAAACAAAGCCAGAACTATAGGAAACTATGAGAAAACTGGAAAATCCACCAGCATCAAGGCCCCGGGACTATGTTGCAAGTCACCAGCATATGCAACTCATTTTCTAGTTAAGCAATTCTCCCTGGGGACACAGTCTGCAGTCCACATGCAGGATCAGATTTCATGAGCAGTTGTAGGAAAATGCAAGCCCTGTGCATTTGCAAGTCAAAACTAGTGAAGGCAGGAGCTTGTCTGGCTATCTCTGCTTAGTTTTTTTTTCCCCTGTGAGGATTTTTCTTTTTTTCTGATAAGAAACATTTGTTAAGATAGGAAGATGAGAGAGCAGCGAGGAAAAGATGGGAGTATTTCACAGTACATATCTATGTGCATATTGTGTGACTCACATACTGATACATATATAAAAAACCTTAACTCTGGCAGCGCTTCCATCTCAACTGCACCCACCCAGGACAGTTGAGCTCACTTCAAACGGTTACTTCTCCTTCTATATGTACAAAAATATATCCATATATATATATTTTTTTACACAATTCATGTTTACATAACTCATCTTAATCCTCAGAAAAGATAGAAGCCACCCCAATTTAAAAAAGAAAATATTCCATACTAATTTTTCTCTTTTAGCCCTTTCACAAGCAAATTAACTTTACATCTCCACCGGGCAATCAAAAATAGCACAACCCCGAGCACTCTGCACATATTTGCGTAGCTCAAATAAGTTATTAACACCAGCTTCATTACGTTTCAACTAAAACAATGACTACAACTATTTGCAGAGTCAATAGCTGGGAGCCACTCCCTCCATGGACTTTTCTTGGTGCCCGAGGGGCAGCGGAGTTTTAGTTTCTCTTAAGATCCGAAGGGACGGACCCTTACCTTGCTCTGAGCCGCTTCCCCCTTCTCAAACATCATCTTGAGCTTGTTCAGCGGGACGCTGTATTTCTCGATCTTCCCCGAAGAGTCGGCGCTTTCGCTGCCTTCGGGCTTTTCCACCTCCCTGGGCTCTCGCAGACAGTTTTCCATTTGACCGCTCTCCGCCGAGTGGCTTCTCCACGTTGTGCCGTCCCCAACAGGACAGGGCAGCTGGCCGGGGATGCCCGAAGGGGCCCGGGTGACCGCGGTGGCACCAGCCCCGGGGTTTTGCTCCGTCCCGGTGGGAGATGTGGGGTTGCTCCCCACTGCTCCGGGGCTGCCGACCTTGTACCGAACCTCAGCACAGCTGCTTCGCTGCGTTTCCTTCCGAGATTCCGCTCCCAGCGCTGGATTCTCCCACTTCTTCTTTAGTACGCTCAGATTCCCCCTTTTGAAATGAGAGGGGAGATTTTCTGCGCTCTGCAAAGAACAAGAAGTTAATTCCAGTTATGTGCCTGCTGAAGCATTAAAGCACTTCCTTTCTACGCGAAAGGAAGTTCAAGGCTCAGCACTGATCGCAGCTCTCCGCTTTTTCAGACAGCTGTGAATAGTTACAACTGTGCCACATGGAGAAAGCATCCAGGATAGGAGAGGAAGGAGGGGGGAGAAGAGAAAAATCAGGAGCTAAAGCAGGAAGTGAGCAAACAGGATGGCCTTATAAGGAAAAAGGGAGTCCAGCTCTAATGAGTTAAATGCCACACAAAAGGCCTGAATCCACACATGGGGGAGAGGGGAGCAGAATCCACACATGGAGGAGAGGGGAGCAGAATCCACACATGGAGGAGAGGGGAGCAGAATCCACACATGGAGGAGAGGGGAGCAGAATCCACACATGGAGGAGAGGGGAGCAGAATCCACACATGGAGGAGAGGGGAGCAGAATCCACACATGGAGGAGAGGGGAGCAGAATCCACACATGGAGGAGAGGGGAGCAGAATCCACACATGGAGGAGAGGGGAGCAGAATCCACACATGGAGGAGAGGGGAGCAGAATCCACACATGGAGGAGAGGGGAGCAGAATCCACACATGGAGGAGAGGGGAGCAGAATCCACACATGGAGGAGAGGGGAGCAGAATCCACACATGGAGGAGAGGGGAGCAGAATCCACACATGGAGGAGAGGGGAGCAGAATCCACACATGGAGGAGAGGGGAGCAGAATCCACACATGGAGGAGAGGGGAGCAGAATCCACACATGGAGGAGAGGGGAGCAGAATCCACACATGGAGGAGAGGGGAGCAGAATCCACACATGGAGGAGAGGGGAGCAGAATCCACACATGGAGGAGAGGGGAGCAGAATCCACACATGGAGGAGAGGGGAGCAGAATCCACACATGGAGGAGAGGGGAGCAGAATCCACACATGGAGGAGAGGGGAGCAGAATCCACACATGGAGGAGAGGGGAGCAGAATCCACACATGGAGGAGAGGGGAGCAGAATCCACACATGGAGGAGAGGGGAGCAGAATCCACACATGGAGGAGAGGGGAGCAGAATCCACACATGGAGGAGAGGGGAGCAGAATCCACACATGGAGGAGAGGGGAGCAGAATCCACACATGGAGGAGAGGGGAGCAGAATCCACACATGGAGGAGAGGGGAGCAGAATCCACACATGGAGGAGAGGGGAGCAGAATCCACACATGGAGGAGAGGGGAGCAGAATCCACATATGGGGGAGAGGGGACAAGAACCAGATGTAGAAGAGAGGGGACCAGAATCCACACGTGGAGAAGGGAACCAGAATCCACATATGGAAAAGGGGACCAGAATCCACCCCGAGGGTCTCCAGCCCCAGAACACAGCAGCACAAGCAGGCAGAGCAGGGCTGGGTGGGGCGCCAAACGCTGCAATGTCTTCCAGCTGCTTCAGGAGACAACAATTAGCAGGCCTTCCAAAAAGCTACAGATGAGCTTTCAGAAACCCCTGCTTTGCTGGAGTTGTGTGTTTCTACCATCACTTAACAGTAGCGTTTGAGTTACAAGAGATCTGCCTTCAGTATTTCATAGCGTGCAGCGTAAGGCTCAAGCTAAGCACTGACAACAAATGTATTTTTACTCTCATTTATAACTACCAGCTCATCTGCTGGATTTTTTCTTCTGTTTCGCTCAACACATGGAAATCTTTCATCGGGAGACGTGCACACAGGTGCTGCCTTAACACTGAGTTAAATGGTGATACATGGAGCAGGAGTTCCCCTCGTATTCAAGCACTTTTCAGGCTCATTTTGCTTACAAGTAATTAACTCTCCCCGGAGTAACAGAGCAGCCCGTGTTTGATTCATTCAAATCTCACACCAGCCACCACTGCGCTGCTGTTTTCTCCCTTATGGAGACCACTACGTATCAAACCCGCTGCAAGTGGAGCAGGTCTGCAAGGCTTACAGGAATTAAACAGGATTAGCAGCTATATTAGGATTTAAGTCTCTCACCCTATTACTCTTCTGGTCACATTTTGAACACCGCTTTGCAAATTAACTTGAATCCACCTAGACTTCAAAAAAAGATCGGCTTGCTGACCGCGGTTAAAAGAAAGTACTAAAGTTAGAAGGCAAATGTAATGTAACAGAAGTACTGAAAATTGTGCAGCGGGTTACCACAGGAACACCTCTGGAGTCCCAGCTACTTCACAACACCAGCAATTCTTGCTTGAGATTTGCCTGTTCCCTGATCACACAAGAAATTGTAAGACTGGAAAGCAATTTTTAGAATGCTTATTTTATCCCGAACAGCAAAAGAATGACTCCCCAAACATTAAAGAGATCAAGGCAGCATGGTCTGACAAAAGACCTACCTAGATATCCTGCAAATATTGGTGGTCTTTTTAAATAAAAACTAAACAGAGGATCTGCTTACACAAAGACCTGCAAACATAGTGGCTGGTGTTTCAGGCAGTGTCCGCTAACCCAGACCAGGGAGTGCGGTGCAGGTTACAGGAGGGAATGTGAGGCTGTACCATCCAGAAATGATGAAGGTACCATCCAAAAAAGGTGGTTGTACCATCCAGAAACGACAGCCGTACCATCCAGAAATGATGTACCACCCAAACACGGTGTCTCTCCCCCATCCAGGGGCATCTGGAACCCTTTAAGCCCATCAAAAAACATCCCCCTTAAAGGATTTTACAGCTATCAAAGATACACGTTAGATTTCAAAGAGGCTGGCAGCTTCGCTTAAGCGGGCTTCTCAATTTAGTTAAGAAAGGCAGAGGTACCACACAAGCGCCTGCAGCTAAGAACAAAGAGGTGGATATTCAAGTGTGTGGTTGACTGCTTGTGCCTTCAGCTCAGGAGCTGAACTGGTGATTCAACACATCGCTGTGGGCAAAGCACTTGGTTTTCCTCCCTTTCATTCACACTGGGAAAAGGTAGGAGGAGTGAGTCAAAAGCAAACACTACGTCTAAGCCAAGTTTGCTGTAGGATACATGGCAGCGACTTCGATATTCACAAAAATCAACCGTCACGGCAACATTGCATGTAGCTGATCTGTTCTGCTTGCAAGCTGTTGCTTATTGCCTGGGAAACAAATACTCACACTTCTTTTTTTCTCGGCAGTGGCCTCTTCAGCTGCTTTCTGATACCTTCAAGATATAGGAGAAAAAACAGTTTTTAGCCAGAATACTGAATGTTCTTGAAGACAGCTAAAAATTCCCCCCCCACCAAGGATTCTGTGCACTTCCAAGCCCTATCAAATAAAAACAGAGGCTGGAAAAACAGTAGCAAATAACACCAGAACAATGCAGAGTCACAGATACATTTTAAGTCACGCCGTTTACAATAATAGCGTACGTTAATATTTTTCATTACCTAAGCGCTCTAATTCTCCACTACAGACAGTTTACCTTGGAATAGCTGTATTGTTTCCGCCACCCAGCTGTCTGCTGTGCCCCCTTGCAGGAATAACTCGGCTATTTATACAGCAGCTGCTGAACCGTAACAAATTACAGCTTGGCATACGCAGAAAATCTACATAAGTGCCAGTTTATTTTACTACGCTGGGTTGTAAACGGCACCGATTCAGCAGTTGCTTCCCGAGCAGCTGAACCGTCCCGGCAGTAATCACAGCCCTGCGTAGATAAGCCACCCTGGATCATGAATCAAAGTCCTTTAAGAAGCTCTAGAAAACTCCCGACAATCTGCACCCCACGCCAGGCCAGCACACGGCCCCGTTAATCACTGCACTGCGCTCCTCAAAGGCGCGAATGGGTCGGACGGGAGAAATTTTGCCATTTGTAAGCAGAGCGCCGCTTTTCGAAGGGAAGATCACCCAACGTCCGCTTGGGAAAATGTGTCTTTCTTATCTATGGAATTCTGCTTTCGATACAACCGGGAATATGTTACGGGCAGTAAATGAGGCACTAGTATCATAATAGCAATCAGCTTCAGACTTTAAATCATTGCTGGTATAATTATATTGCTGGTATAACTAAAACCAATAACTAATGCAGATCGCAGGTTCAGTTCCTTCTAAGAAAAAAACCCCTGATGTGCAGATCCCTGCTCTATTACTCATTTTTTCTTTATAACAATTCATCTTTTTCCTGCTGTGCATGATGTGCTCCTATGTAGACTTCTCCTCTTGTTACGCTAGAGAGTAGACAAATTGCACCCTTACTCATTTCTGCTCTGCAACCCGCATTTACTGTACGGACTGAAAGCGAACGGAGTGTAGCTCGCCCTCTTTAATCAATACAAACATATTAACCCATGTCTCTGTGCTATAAAGGTTCCAAAATTTGCGTGTGACTTGCCGAGAGATGGATTTTATGGAGGAAGAGGGATCAATACTGGAAGAAGCAACAGAGACACGGGGATGAGAGTCAAGTACCGCACTGAAAACAACCCGGGGTGGATGAATCCCGATCAGCAGCGGCTCGGTGAGTCACGCTGGTGAAGTCTCTGCTCTGCCCTGGCAAAACTGACCATCTAAACACTACCAGGAATGAAAAAAAAGTCCTCACACACCAATATTTAGGTAACAGCAATTTAGAACAATTCTGCTCCTCACTGCGAGTGTCAGTGTTGGCAAAGCCCGTAAGCAGGACCGTGTTTTTCCAAGGAACTGACGCTGCTTATGTAGCGGGACCCCACTTGATTAAGGAATAGCAGTTTGGATTATTTCCAGTAAGCCCTTTTCAAAGGATTATCAACATTTAGCAAGATGACCAGGTTCTGTAATCAAGCTTCAATGAGGGAATAAATTACCTTAACAAGAGCGGGCAAAGCAAGCAGCTTCTCCCTTGGACACAGTACTTAAAGAGTAACTCAAAGAGTCCAGATTGCAATCGTCTTTCCCCTATAGACTTTATAAAGTTCCTCCCACACTCAAGATTTCAATGCTCCAAAACCTTACTACGCTATTAATGCAATAACCTGGGAGAGCTGGTTGCCCAAATCCCATTAAAAACCCAAGCTGGACTCTAGATATTTAAGGAAATCAAAGCTTTTCCAGAAAACATTTAAGCTACTGCCGCTCCGCTTTCTCAGTGTATTAAATATTACTTTATGATTTGCCTGTAACCCACCGTCCATCCCTCAGAGAAAAGGGAAGGGCAACTCTCTGCACAAGTTTTGTGAGGCATTTGGAAGGGGACAAACGTGAAAAGCACAGGTCCTGTGAAATCCTCGGAACAGAGGGCGACATCCATCACCCACAGCTGACAGAACTACCATTTCTAACCGGTCTCTAATTAACTGATAAAGCGTTACTGCTATTTTTTACAGTACCGGGCAGGAAACGCCGTGTTAACAGAGAAAACGGTGTAATTCCTGCTGAAGCAGTTAAAGACCATTTCTGATGAAACGGCAATAGCCTCCTACATTCCACTACTCTGCCCTCAAAAACAACCGCAATTTGTAGTTTGACAGAAAACATTCCATTTTCTGACAGCAGAAAAAAATAAACAGATATGATCATTCAGAATGCTGAATCTCTATAATGTCAGCAACTAGAATTTGCCCAGAATTAAACCAGGAACTCAAATGCCTACAGAGCTGTGTTATTTTTAAGAAGCAAAGCAAGCGTCAGTGGCGGTGTTGAAGGTACTGGTTGCGAACCTCAGTGCAGCTGGTGCTCAGCAGCCTCCAGCACTTACTTGGAGAACCGTTCCACCAGGGCTGACGACTTATTCCTGTTGACTAGAGAAAGCTCTTTCGCAGTGATTTTCAAAGACTGTGAAGTCCACTGTCTTCTATTAAACGGGGACGGCTCCATCTTATCACCAATACCTGTTGAGGAAGGAAGTAAAGGGTCAGTAATGTGAATGATGTGAGCAGATGAGTAGAATCACAAAGTGGTTCGATACTCGGTCACCATCCAGGTGCTCCGGGTGTACTAGAGCCACCGAGCCCTGATCATTCGGGATCTCATCCATCAACCGACTTAAAAAGAAAAAGCATCAGATTAAAATTATCATTTCCTCTGCAGATGCCATTGAGATGGTGCCATTGATAAAACACCGGCCTCAATGAGAGAGAAGCCGCAAGGCAGAAGCGAGATGCGCTGTGATTGAGGAGCACGTGAACGTGAAGCTCTGCGTTTCCTACGCACACCCCGGCTCCAGGAAGCCCTAATATGCCCTCTCCTGTTCTGGTTTCTAAACCAAATGTGCTGGCGTTTATGTAAGAGGGCTCGAGTTATGAAACCTAAGAGGATGTAATTCCTATGCAAACATTTTTCATTCACTCTTGTGCTGCTCATTCTTAACGCAGCAGCCGTTTCCTCTGGGAGCTGAAACGGGTCTTGTGTTCAGGGAGGCAGCTGTAAACCTCGCGTTGCAATCGCTATCAGTTACCTAAAGGCACAGTTTTAACTACCCTGTCCTGCTATAAATGGGAAGAGATTTTGTAGAGCTTTTCACAATGAAGCCAGCAAGACTACATCAGATTTTTATTTTTTTTTACATACTTAGTTTCATGGAGGAGGAAAGGAGGGGAGATTAATTTAAGGAGTTCACTGATAAGACAAAAAGAAAGCTTGTGGGGCGACGCCTTTCCTTTTTTCCTCTTTCTTTTACAGGGGTAATGCCTGCAGCAAGTGCACGACGACCCTGCAATGCCAACATCAGGCAGGCTGAGCTCTTTTGCACATTTTCCATCAGTTTCTTTAACTGATTTGCACCATTAGACCCTGCAAGTCTGATTAGAGGTCCCACTGTAAACGGAAGCGCCTTAAGACAACTTGATATGAAGAGTCAATCAAATGTAGGCAAAATAACCACACATTTCTGGAATGTGACTGCTCAGAAATGACAAAGACTCCGGATTCTGTAACGCCTCAGCCCAGAAGAATTTAGCTGCGGCAAGAATGGAGATGCGGCAAGAATTCGGCTGCGGCAATTTGGCTGCGTACCCTCCCATCCTGGGGGTATAGCAGGAGAATGAGACTTTCTCTACCATTCCGTAATTCACCTGATGTCATGGAGAGAATGACACGCCATGCCAGCACACGTTCTTTCGAGACAGCGATTGAGATGGTGCTTTTAGATGTGCAGGCTGAACTATCGTGGCAAACGAGAAAAGTCACGCTGGGTTTTTGAGGCGATGTTGAAACGCGCTGGAACTCGTCCACTGCCCCTTCCCATGGGCATGAGAAACTCGGATACTTTCTGAAATTGAGGCTTTAGCACTGAGTTCCCCTCGTCTGTGAAGCTGCAAACTCTCCATGTGGCTGCCTTAAAATAGTTACCAGCCCCTGCCAACTGCACAACGATCACCCGCAATGAAAAAGGATCTCATTAGAATATAAGAGGAGCGCGCAATTTTCTCCCTTTCTAAAAAGCATGTTGCGCATGGAAATAAATGAGCATTTCTGTGATTACAGGATGCAGTCCCTAGTCTGGATGCCCAGCAGCATTTAGCATACGGATTTAATAAAGCCACAGAAACACACAGAGATTACAGAAAGAGTTTTCTTCTAAAGAATACGTCCCCATTCAAAAGAAAAATCTGAATCAGCCGTGTAACGCTACCATTTAAACTCTGTTTTATGATTAATCTTGAGCCAACAAGAGATCACCTGGAGCCCCACTCGGCAGTTTAAATGGCCTTTGACAACACAGAGCCCGTTCTGCCGGGAACAGTCGCGGGGTTTCATTATTCCCTTGGCAGAGATAACAGGTCGCTCATTGACACGCACCTTACACGGAAGGGCAGCTTCAGTAAAACACCAAGAAAACAGAATCTATTTTTATTGTTGAGAAAATAAGCCGGGTTTGATGCCCAGACATTCCACTGCAGCTCTTTGTGGACGCATTTTCTCCCCATTGTTTTTGTTCCGTTTCCCTACCATTTTCTCCACTAAAGCCACAGGGACTTTAAGACAATCAGGCCTGTTTTGGCAAAAAAACTCTTATAAAGGCAGCGGCTACTGCTCCAATGTTCAAATGGAAAGTTAAGCAGCATATTTGGAATCTTAGTCACTAGAAAAGACACAAACCAGAACACTGAGATGCCCTGAAACTCGTGCTCCCACATTTTTAGCACCATTCCACATCCTTAGCACTTTCCCCTACATTTATACTTTCATATTCAAACGTCTCTGTCCTTTTTTTGCTGCTCCTTCTGAATAATTTATTCCAATTCATTTCAGGAAACAGTCCTTTATGGTATGTATTAAGATTTAAACGAAGTCGTGAGCATCCTGCACATCGCAGGAGGGGACGGGAACCCAGAACTGAGCGAGGTGTTGAGAAGAGCAAGGCTGCAATTTAACCACGAAACGCCCCAAATCTGGTAACTTTAAGAGTTTAACAGCGGAATAAAAACCCACATATCCGGATAGGTCCTGAAGGAAAAACTTTATCTTAGCGCCTGCCCCAGAGTGGCACGGGGTGATTTATTACAGGTGGTTAAAGCGTCTGCAGGACCGTGTGACAATTCCCGACAATTCCAGAGGCGGCCCCGCATCCCCCCCACTATCGTGAGCACCGGGCGGAACCGGCGAGCCCAGAAACACCTGCCGGGCCCCGCACCGAGCAGCGGCGGGACGGGGCTGTCCCGCCTCGCCCCCCCGCCCCAGCCCGTGCCAGCCCACAGAGCCCCGGTGCCCCCCATGCCGGGGGCTGGGGTGGCCGCCTCCGAGCTGCCTCTGCGGCGGATCACGGGCTGCGGGCACCGGCACAGCCCGCGGCCCAGCGGGAGCCCCCGGGGCAGGTCCCGCTCTGGGTGGCCCCGCACCAACAGGACCCGTCCCGTCCCGTCCCGTCCCGTCCCGTCCCGTCCGCGCTGACCGGTCCTGCCCCCCCACCCCACGCACCTGCGGCGGCCGGAGGCGGGTCCCGCACACCTGTCGCGGCCGAGGCGGTGACTGCCCCTCCGCGCCGGCGGTGGCGCTGGGCACCCGCGCCGGCCCCGCCCCTAGCCCCGCCCCCTCGCCTCAGGACACGCCCTCTCGCCGGACCGCTCTCCCCCTGCGCATGCGTACAGCCGCCCCCCCCCGCCCGGCTCTGCGGCCGCTTCCCGCCCTTTTCGCGGCCGCGCTGAGGGGGCGGCTGCTCGAGGCCGCGGTCGCTGAGGGAAATCGGAGATTTGTGCCCTTCTCGCTCCCCGCTCCGTGCTGCTGTGTCCTGGCACTTGGTATATACAGCCCTGAGCACACGAGGGTGGATTGGGGGCTCACAGGCTTCTTCCGAGTTGCTGAGGTGAGGGTGAAGGGGCTCAGGGCAGCTGCTCATCACCAGGGCCAGAAATGGCCCCGCGCTCCGGCCTTGTGGTGTCTGGAACTGCTGGGTTGTAAGGACGGGCTGTGTGCTGAGAGGAAGGAGTCACAGAGTGTCAGGGGTTGGAAGGGACCTGGAAAGCTCATCCGGTCCAACCCCCCCACCGGAGCAGGAACACCCAGATGAGGTTCCACAGGAACCAGGCGGGTTTGAATGGCTGCACAGAAGGAGACTCCACAACCTCCCTGGGCAGCCTGGGCCAGGCTCTGCCNCCCCTTTATATATTTATAACCATTAATGAGGTCACCCCTCAGTCTCCTCTGCCTGTGCTGGGATCCCCTGCAGACTTGGTTTGTTTGGAAACAAGAAAAAGGGTTTTCAGCAGCCAAGCAAGATAACCTGCATTCCTGAGATGCTGGAAAGTTTGTGTATCTTTGTTAGCGTGACATGAGTGCTTGCTCTCCAGCCAGCGCTGCAGCTCCTCGAGATGTTTATCTGAACAATGGACTTTAAGGAACAGCTTCAGGTGTTTCATTTTATTTCTATGTTATTCATAATGTGTAAAGTACTGACTTACCAATTAAAAAAAAAAAATGCAGGTAATTGGGGCTATAGCTCGGTCTCCCTGCTGCTGTTAATCAGGCCAAGAGTTTAACATGGCCTTTGTCAGACCCACAGTTCGTGTCTCCTTTGAGCTGTGTGGAATTCCCAGCCTGTTCTGTGCTGTGGAGCAGCTAAAGTGACCAGTTAAAATTAACACACTTCTCTTGCTTTTATGGCAGCCTCAGCACTGACATGCGAAATTCACTCATTCCAGTAAAAAGCCTGAATTATGGCCCAGAAAATACATAAACTTTGTAAATACAGGGGTCGTAGCTTAAACAAACAGAGCGACCTGTGTGCGGGAGGTATGGCCAGGTGGAGCAGATGGGATGCTGTTATTAGGGCATGTCAGATAAACTTACATGTGCTGTTATTAAATGCGTGACTTGTACAGGAAATTGCGTGTTTATCTGGGTTAGTGAGCGGGACAGTCCAATTGGATTCTCTTGCTGGAGCAGAGGTACCTGCTGCCATTTCAGACCCCTCAGCTGCCCGGGACATCAGCACTGGACCAGAACACCACGGGGCATCTAAATGACACCAGACACCGATTTTTAGGCAGCTTTAGCAAGACATTCCTGCTCTACCGCTGCACAGTGTCATCTGCAGAAATGCTGCAGTAATTTAAGGGTTACAGAGAAAATACTTTTCAATAGACTTTCAAAATGAGAAATCATCTTCCTTCTCTCTGAATATATACTTTAAAAAGTTTAAAACTGCTAAGTGAGCGTTCAGCAGATGCTTCAATGTAAGTTTCTCCCCAAGAAATACTATCATCACTCTATTTTTCCCCAAATACTAGTTTTCTGAATGTGACTTGATCATTATATGGAATAAGTTTATATTTTGACCTGCAATATATTTCATTTGCCTATACGGTTACAACCTGTGGACAGTAACTTCCAACATAAGGCATTATTCACTCGGAGAAAGGAGGACCATACTTTAAAAGGCTGGAAAATATTTTCCAAAATATATGACTCTATATTGAATTAAATGAAATATGTAAAACTACATCTAATAGTTTCATGTGGCATAATTACTGTTAATGTAATTATTCTATTTTTCCATATGCTGAAAATCAGACAAAAGTGATCGTTTTAAGTGTTGCATATATATGATGGAGTAATTATTTGGAAATGTCGGGAATACATAATATACTGCTGTAGGGCCTGTAAGTTTAATTATCCAAGTATCAAGGATAAAATGCTGCATCTCACGACTTATGTACATCACAGCAGCTCACAGGTTGCTAATCAAAAGCGGTGACCAATGATAACAACAAAAAAAACTAAAATAAACTGTACATTAAAGATAAATGAAGCTTCTGTGTTTCCTCGCCCCGCAGTGTCTGGCTGTGCTGGTTTCAGGAGCGCTCCTGTGGATCTGCCTGTGGGATCAGTGTCGGAATGAAACCTCACGCACCGCAGGATGGGCTGAGCAGCAGATGAGAGTAGCAGTGAGAAGGTACCGCATTGCCTTAATTAATTGTAAGAATTTGGGGATTTAATTTAGGATGTTAAAAACATCCTCGTGGGTCAGGCCCATGGCACCTCTACCCCCATAGCCTGTCTCTGGTGGTGGCAACAGGGGATGCTGTTTGGGCAAGCACATGTGCTGGGGTGCTGGTGCTGTTCTGTTTCCCTCTCTGGCACCCTGAATGCAGTAGAGATGTTACAGGGTGTATTTGTGCCACTTCAGCAGCTGTTTATGGACTTGTTGCTTGGGAATTTATGTAGAATCACAGAATTGTTTTGGTTGGAAAAGGCCCTCAAGATCATTGAGTCTAAGCATTCCCCCACCCCTGGCACTGCCCCATGTCCCTGAGAACCGAATCTCCCTGTTCAACCCCTCCAGGGATGGTGACTCCTCTCATCCTAATCCCCTTTAAACTTATCTCCACAGTCTTTTGTGACACCAAACTCCAGACTCGTGTCAAAAAATACCTTCTTCTGGTTTGAACTAATCTTGTAGTTTCTAAGTGTGCCTCCCTATTCTTCTGTAGCAGGATTCTATGAATATCAAGTCTGCGTTCACTCCTCCTGCCGTCCTGGCTTTGGAAACCTCAATAAGATCCTCCTCAGCCACTTTCTTAAGCAAAGAGCCCCAGCCTTTCCGATTGCTCCTTATTAAGGCAGCTCATCGCTCCCCTCCTCCGCACCCTCTGGAACTCCATCACGTTCTTCTTGAGCAGCTGAGGATTTGTCACAGCAGCGAGGGCTTTGGCCTCACCTCGGTGTCTGTGGCCAAAGCAGCCGACGTTCACCTGGCTTTCGCGGCTGCTGTCGCGCCCTGAGCCGGCGGCTTCGGAGACAGGTCAGTGACCATGCCCTGATCGCTTTCCAGAGCGGCAGCTGACAGCTCTGAGCTCAGCGCTGGTTTTCAATGTGTTTTCTGGTACTTTGGTAAGAGGTGGTTGTGAATTGCAGGTATAAAGGGTGACAGGTCAATAAGATATGAACAACCTGTTCCGGGAAATAATCTCAGGTATAATTATTAACACATTGACGGTGTTTGTTTCTTTCAAGGGATGGCTTCTTTCCTAGTGCTACTCCTAGATCAACAGATTGCAACTCCCCTAGTAGATTGATACCGGAGTGGAAAATTCAAAGAAATGTCTTCTGTCTTCTCAGTCCTCCCTTTTTGATATTTCATCTACTCCTTGCTTTTGGCGTAGCGGTGCTTCCCGAGGAGTCTGTGTTCTCTGACTGATTCTCTGATCGTTGGGGCGGCCGAACTTCCTACACAAGAGGCCCAGCACGAGCAGATGGGGTATGGCAGCTGCTGCAGAAACACCATGTGCTGTGGACAACACTCACAGACACCCACACGGCTCTTTTCTTTCTTTTTTTGAGATCTCCACCCAACTGGTGAACCTCATGTGACCCCTCCCAACAGCACTACTGGTTTGTTTAATCAGTGATTAAACTGGAATTTTCCTTCCATTTCCCAACACGCTCTGTCAATCCTCACACTCCTCTTTTGTTTTTCAGTGAAGCCAAGGCAATATAAAAGTACAACAACCGTGGCGTAATGTCACTAAGGAGGCATCACACATCCGTATGAGATGTGGCGACGTGTCTCTTAAATCTAAATTACTGCCCAAGTGCCCCTGCCAGGCCCTGGAGCCGTTTCTGAGCTCTGTTCAGACAGGTCCCATTGCTCCTTCCAACAGCACGTGTGTCACCTCCACCAAGATGAACAAAACCTAAACTTTGTGAGTGAGGCACAATAAAGAAACGTGTGCTGGTGTCCTACAACAGCAGCACAGGTTTTTCACTGCGGGTTCTTTCCCATGTTTTCCTTTTAAAAAATATTTATTGTTTTCTAACCACCAGTGAGTGCAGAGCTGAATATCATGTAATGATTCCCTTAGCTCTTTCCTGAGCAGGAATACTTAACTTCGACCCCGTCCTTGTCTAATTAGAGTTAGGCTTGCTTTGCCGCTGCATCTTCCTACTCGTTAGCATTTCGTTTTGCCGGCAGTTTGAATGCCCGCGTACTTTATGTCGTGAGATCCTTCTCTGCCTCTTCCCAGTCACTTTGGGTATCCTGAATAACTTTATATCCTCAGTAAACTTTGACATTTCATTGTTTACCTCTTTTCCCAGCTCGTCAATGACCATATTGTACAATTCAGGTCTTGGCACAGGCGCATGCTTTATTATAGCACTACGTGTTGGAGGCTTACGAAGCAAAAGCTGCTGTTCCCAATGAAGGAATCCCAACCTCCAGCACAGCAACGCTGTTTTCTAGCGGTACCAGCTTCATCTCTCCCCCGTGTGTCGCAAACCCCTCTTTGTTTGCTGGTAACTTTAACCAGGCAGTTGCTCACTGTGAGCTCTTTCATTCTCAGACACTCACAGTTGCTTCTTTTTCATGAATTACAGAATTCACTCGGCCCTCTTGGGGACTGAGAGAGATATTGGATCCACCTGCTGAACGCAGTTATGGATTTCTTCCCTTTTGTGTGCGTTTCAGGTTATCGCAAAGGCAACAAATGGAAGGGATGAATAGATTTCCTGCAGGATGGATGTTCCCTGTGGGACAAAGCCAGAACTGAATCGTTCTCGTAGAGCCCTTTCCTGGCAGCTCATGGCACCGGCAGTTGGAGCTCTGGCCTTCGGAGCCTGTGCTGGTTTCTGGAGCACTCTGAGCAGCCCTTGAACCAGTGAGTAACTCTTCACCACTAATCTGGTGATTTGGGTTTGTGTCTTCCTGATTAGCACTCATTAGGTGACTCTTGCATTAATAGAAGTTCAGGAAGTACCATCCCCACTTTACAATGGGCGAAGTGAGGAACAGGAATCTGAAATTGCTGTTGAGTAACCAGTGCCAGAGCTGGAGTTGAAGTCTGGGGTCCTAGGCCCTAGCTTTTTGGCATTAGATGCTCTTTCTCACCGAGACAGTTTAAATGCTCTCGGGAAGAATGAGAGATGGAAGAGGAGAGCAAAAACACAGGCGGCTCCGCTGTGCTCCTTTTTTATTATTGATAACAATATTTGCCAAACAACTAATGAGTTTTTCCTTATTGATTGTGTCAATGTATCTTCCTGAGTTGGCATTGGCAGCAAAGTGCAGGGCTGAGGAGATGAACTGCTTAATGCCACTGGTTTTATCCATCTCTTCCCTGGAGTTTATCAGATGTTGTCAAGCCCTTTGGACTTAGTTGACTTTTGAAAAGTACAATTGCTGACCTGACCACTGAGGTTCTGTCACCAGCGCAGCTTCTGGCAAAGCAAAACGTCTCCTGCCAGAAGCCAACGAGTCTCAGATCAGATGCCTTTTGCTAAATCGGGGATTTCTGGTGGAGTTAAACATTAACATCCTGCACAGCTCCCATGTGTTCAAGGTCCAAGTGGGAAGCGGTGCTGAGTCAGCCTGGCAGCTGCGTTTCCTGCTCCAGCACTGGCCTGTGTGATTCACTCACTCCTCCTCTCTGCCTTAGTCCTGATGGAACCACGACAAGGCGGCAGAGGGACTTTTCAGCTACTTTGCACCACATCATCGGAGATCAGCTCCTGATAACCTCATACCGGGGTGGTTTTCCTGCCTGGCCTATGAGGAATCTTGGTGCAACGAGAAGGGAAACTCCTGGCTACCAAAAGCCACCCAGGAGCTGCAGAATTCCCTTCAGCTGTTAACGCCACCGCGCTCATGCCGCGACAGGGCCATGCTCCTTCCCGGCAGTGCTGGGCGATGGGAATTCACAGGGCAGCTGCTTCTTGTCTTGCTGTTCCCTGCACAGATTGCTTGTACACGGGCACTTTAAAGAGAAATTTAAATCCCGTTAATTGGGGCAGTTTCAAGAGAGTGGCCCAGTCGCAGGAAGGAGGGCAGGCAGACGAGGAGAGCTGGTTTATTGAATATTATTGCCACAGTACATACACTCCGGCTCTGCCAAGCGTTTGGGCGTAGCCGGAGTCTGACATGGGAGCTGCAGCTCAGTGCTGTTTGCCTGCACTGAACTGGGTTGGAACGAGACCCAGCGCCTGCTGCTCCTCAGCTCAGAGGCTGCCCAAGGCACCCACCCCACGCTGGTGGGACTTAATTTTGCCTGGAAAGCAAATCGTTTACTTCAGCATCGATGGAAGTTTGTGAAAACTCGACTGCACAATCTCTGCTGAGCTCAGACCTAGAAATGGAGCCAAAAGTCTGGCTGGCTTTGGATAAAACTTCACTGTGGTTACAGGCGTCAGGGGATCCTGTGATGGTGCAGCTGATCTTTCCAACATCCAGCGTTCTTGCTTTAGGCTTCTTCTGCTGCACAATAACATGTTTAGAGTTCAAAACATCGTCTCCTTGCTAGGGTTGTCATTTATTGATAGCAGAATTATCAGTCAAGAGTTGTTGATGAGACTCCTCTGCTTGTGTTCCTGATTGTCCCAGGCTTCTTCCCAGTGTGCCAGCACATCCACAAAGCCTTCAGCATCCTCAGCAAAGGGATTTCTAGACAGATGCAGCCTCTCCCTCCAGCACAAAGGCGCTCGCCTTCCTGCTCAGGCCAGTGTGCCACGTCTGCCTGTTCCTCAAGTGGTGGCTTCTCAGCCCAGTGAATTAAGGGGGCAAATCAGGTCTAAGCTGGACTCGGCCCCTTTGAGACGTGTTGACAGAGAAATGTATGCCTTGAAACTACTTGAAAAGAGCTCCAGGGAGGGAGGAGAGCAGGGAAGTGTTGGTTGAGCTGCCGCCCTCTCCTGAGATCTCCTCCCGCCAGGAGCGCGGCCCCGGCTTTGCCGCGACCTCGGGACAGAGTCAGCTGCTCTGCCGCAGGGTTCGTCCTCCGGATAGATGAAAGGAAAGTGGTTTGGGGTCCAAATGAATGTCATGGCTTTGGAGAAGAATTAAAACCAGATGTTTCCAGCGGGCCTGCTGAGACCAGTCTTTGCTGACATCTTTACCAAAGAGGCCCAGCCCGTGTCTGCAGAGCTGCGTGCTGGGAACACCCTGTAATCCCGGAGGCACCGTGGCTGTCCACTCTGCGGCAGACACAGTGCTGCCAGCCCAATAGCTATTCAGCATTTAAAAATAGTTATAGATAGATAATGGTGACGGCAGCAAGGGTATAGTAACCAGAGCAGAGCACCTCTGGATGACAAAAGGTGGCATAGAGCCGGGGTCAGCTCTCGTTTCAGGCACAACGCTGTGTGTCGTGGTTAACGGAGCCCAGTACATCATCCCTGTCCCAGGGCCTGAGCTCGGACAGACTGACAGACGGGAAAAGCTTTTGCTGCACAGAGACTTCATCAGAACCAGGGAGAAGGTGTTTTATTCTTGCATCATGTGGCGTTTGCATTCAGCTGTGCCTGAATTCAGTGAATATCCATTCCGGTGTGGGTAGAACAGAGGTAAAATACTTGGAAAAGGGAAACTGAATCCTCGCCGCAGCGCAATTGGGGAGGGAGCAGCGTTTCCCACTTTGCGAGGGAGTAACCAAAACCTCGGGACTGCTGGGTGTGCGGTTCCAGCTCACACCCAGATGTAATTAATCTTTTTGCCAGCGTAGCTGCTCCGGGCTCCCGACTACAATAGGTTTTGCTCTTTTGCATTTGTCAGTCTGCCTGATGGTGATAACATTCAACTTCTGGCCTCTTAAGGACGAATTCCTGATGCTGTGCCCTCAGCGCTACCTCAAGGTGGAGTTTCCTCTTGCGAAATCAAGCGGGTGCTGAAAATGTCCTGTTGGCTGCAGTGCCTGGGAAAGGCTTTGCTCGCTGGTTTAGGTGGACGTGTCACGATTCTCATCTTCCTCCCACCCCATCCCGGCTGCTCGAGAACAGGTGAGATGCCCTTGAGATCCCGTGTGCCGCTGGATCGCTGTTTTCTGAGGAGTAAATGATAAATTCAGAAAATGCACCCGAAGCAAGCAAAAATAAACAGAGCAGAGGAAAGTTAGACGGCAGGAAATCCCAGTTTTTACTGGCATCCGCTCATATCAGATTATTTGACCTGTAACAAAAAATAAATCCCACTGTAGTCCACTTCCCCAGAGCTGGCCAAGTGACTGCTGTGAAAAAAAGGAGCTTTGTGCCATGTCCTTCGTTTGTTGTCACAATATCACGTCTCGTGTCAGTGCGCGTATCAATTCATTCTGCTCTGGAACGTCACGGACAGAAGGCGCAATTGTTTGTGCTGCGATTCCGAATGGGGCTGTCGAGAGCGGCCTCGGGGAGAGGAACCCGGCCGGACACCGAGCTCCGTGCTGCATGGAAGTCAAGGAAAATTGTTTGTCTCGCCACCCTCCTGTAAGTTAACGGTTGATAGTGACTAATGGGAAAGAAACTTCACCACGGTGTAAACACAAACCTGGTTTTATTTGCCTGCCGGATAGGTATGAACGTTACCTGATTGCAGCGCGTTCTGTGGCTTGAATTGTGTCGCTTCTGCATCACTCCAGTAGAAAACAGAGAATTATTGTTCCAAAGGGTGAATTATTTACTAGTTCTATGGACTGGGGCTGCTCCTCCAGCCCATCTGCACTCGAAGCCGATGAAGCTGTAAATGCTCTGCCAGGACTGGCCGTGTCTCGCTGGCATCTGTGGCACTCACCACTCGCCACCTCAGTGCAATGGGAGGTCTGGGCAGAACCAGCGTCAGGAAAATGATCTCATTTGAGCATTACTGATAATTTACATCCCATCAGGGCCTGGCTGCAGAATCCTGAGCTCCCGTAGGATACCCTGGTACTCAGCAGGGCTCAAAATGAAGCTCAGAACTATTTTGTGCTGCGTTTTCTCTATTGCTTTGATATCTCCGGTTAAAGCAATGGGCGCGCTAAAAATTAATGAGCAGATTTGGAGATAAAGAGCTCTGTAAAACAGGGATAATACTTTACTGCTTCACAGGGGGCGTGAGGATTAGCGAGTTAATGTTTGCAAAGTGCTTTGAAGATGAAAAGTGCTCAGTCTGATGACATCTGGTGGGTGAGGGAGAGGAGGAGGAAGAAGAGGTTCTCAATTCCTTGCTATAACTACCAGGAACGAGGTTTTGCTAAATGTCAGAATAAATAACGATCCAAAATGGTTTTGCCCTGTGCTGTCCCTGGCGGTTTGTAGTCGGGTGGCCCCTGGCAGAAGATAAGTTTCCAGAACAGATTCCACAGTCTGTAATTAGTCACTTCTCATTTATTCTGCTTGAAGTTATTCCTTCGGTTCCTACCCCTTCACTCACCTTTTCTTTCCCTTGTGTGTCTGGGAGACGGTGGTCAGCAAAGCACCCGCAGGACCTGCCAGCTGGGCCGGCCCTTTGCACTGCAGCTTGTGCCACCGCTTCTAATCTCTTCAGCGGACCCTGATTATTGCGCTGCCTCTTAAACATCCCCAATTTGCTAGATCGCAATTACAGGGAATGGCGTTAAGCAGCATCTGGGTTCCCTTGGTGGACAAGTGGCAGAGATTTGTGGCAACATCCCCCTAACATCCAGCCCTAACGCTGAGGGCTGAAAACTGTGTCCCACGCCCAAACCAAAACCCCTGCGGAACGTCTTAGTTCTTTAACAGAATATTTCTTGATCAACCCCCTCAACAGCCCCGGTTCCCGTCAACTGGCTGTAATAAGTTTTGTGGATCTTGCCCTGTTGCTTTAAAGTGAAATGTTTTTTTTCTCTTGCAGCGTCCCCTCCATTCTCCAGTGCCAGGGCGGGAGCTGAGGCACCAGCGAGTGGGATTCTCGTGTTCAGAGCTTCCACTGAGTGAGATTTGGCCCTTTCTGTGTCCGTCTGACACTGATCTCAATGTCACTGCAACATGAATATTAAATGTGCAACACACAGAATAAACAGTTCAGGCTCCCATGGGCTCAACCACATACGTGGAGGTGAGTGAATGCGTTCAGTTTTGGGCCCCTCACACCAAGAAAGGCCTTGAGGTGCTGGAGTGAGTTGAAAGAAGGGAACGGAGCTGGGGAAGGGGTTGGAGAAAGAGGTTTAGATTGGATCTTGGGAACAATTTCTTCCCCAAAGGGCTGTGGGGCATTGGAACAGGCTGCCCAGGGCAGTGGTGGAGTCACCACCCCTGGAGGGGTTGGACAGACGGAGATGAGGTTCTCAGGACATGGGGCAGTGCCAGGGGCGGGTTATGGTTGGACTCGATGATCTTGAGAGGCTTTGCCACCCAAAATGATCCTGTGACCCTGCGATCCGCTCCGTCCTGGTCCCACCGCGCACAAAGCGGGCACTGGCTCAGCACTGTCCCCTGCGGGAAGAGCCCCAAAGGGGCAAAATCGCCAAAAAAAGCCCTCGGCTGGTGGGTGAAGGCGCGGGGGGCGCAGAGAGACCCGCCTCCGTTTTATGGAAGAATAAAGTACTTTGGGTTCTTAAATTCGCAAACCCGAACCCCCAGAACTGCCTCCGCTTCCCGGATCAGCCCATCCCGCCCGCGGGGGGCGCCCGCGCAGTGCGGCAGCGGCGCGCCCCCTGCCGGAGTGGTTCCTTCCCCCCCCCGTTCCGCGAAGGGAATGGGCCGGCCCGTGCTCCGGAAGCGCTCGGTGCGCTCCGGAAGAGGCGGCGGGCGGGCGGGTGCTGGCGGCAGCAGCCGGAGGCGGAGCCGGCCCGTCCTGACCGCTGGGCTGGCGCGGCCGCCGCCGGGCA
>VWYH01003322.1:148616-396715 GCA_013399365.1 Pampusana beccarii | reverse complement strand
CTCCCGCGCCCTGGGGAGGGCGGCGGGGAGCGGAGCGGCACCGGGGAGCGGGTCCGGCCCGGAGCTGCTCGGGACCGCGTGGCCGCCCCGCGGGGCTGCGCGTCCGGATGGGCCCGTGCGCGGCGGTTGCGGGAAACACGTTAACGAGGCACCCGCGGCTGGGGCGGAGCGGCCTGGCCGCCCCCGGTGCGCTCGGGACCGGGGCTGCGAGTCCCCAGGCGCGGAGGTGACCCCGTGTCCCTGTCCCCGTGTCCCCCGCGCGGTGGGGGGGGGGGGCGCGCGTTGCCCCGGCCGGTGCTTCCCCTTTAACGGCGTTTCACGGGATTCGTTGAAGCCGTTTTAGCGTTTGCCGTTCAAACCCGGGTAACCGCGCTTTAAACTTCGCAGTAAGTTTTGTCTGAAAAGTGCACGAAGTAGCCAGGTGTGGGTTAATTAAGTGATAATTGAGATAATTGAAATGGTGTGTTCAGTTCAGGTGCGGGGCTGATCTGTGACGTTAACATCAACAGATATTCCACAGTTACAAACCTCGTGTCAAGCTCGTTGTCATCAGCCTTGTGGTTGCCTTCAAAGGGCCGAATGTAATTTTAATAAATTCTAAATAAATCAGCTTGGGAAACACCTTTTCATTCTTAAACTAATTGCCTCAGTTATCAGCTGAATGTCACTTGACTTGCACTGAGAGGGGAAAAATCAGGTTGTGAACACGGAGTGGCGGGTCTTAAGAATTGGATTGGACTAGATGATCTTTTGAGGTCCCTTCCAATCCCTAGCATACTGTGATACTGTTGTGAGTTGGTTTGCGTGATCTGCTTTCAGGAAGCATCAGTAATGTTTAATTTTGAGTTTCTGAGGACAGTCCAGACTTTCTGAAGGTGCCTTTTCGATGCCAGGACAGGGAACTTGAGCTCTTGACCAGGTGTTCCGAAACCTTGTGGTCGGCTGCTCAGAACCAGACCGCGGCTTTTATTGCGGGACCTTTGGGGTTCCCTGAAAAATGAGGCACAGAACCAGGTTGTGTTGGAAATCCGGAGGCTTTCAGGAGGATTAGTGGTCTTGTTTTAGCTGCCAGCGTTATATTTTAGCTTTAACTGAAGCGTGCACATGGTGATTGTGAATTGATTCCTTCACAGCGCGCACAGTGGAATTCTGTGTTCTTTGCATATCTTTTAGCTCAAAAAAACCTTGTTGCAGTGAGGGAACGGTGTTGGGCTCAGGCTGGTTTTCATGCATTAATGTTTGGGGTAGGTCTCGTTTCCTTCTTGCTGTTTGACTATTGATAATTGTGAGGAGTGAAACTGCTAATGTCTTGCTGTGTGCTTTGGTCAGTTGGGTACATGTTCCCAATTCAATATATTAGTGATTTATTGAGAAAATTGAAATCTGTGCATCTCAGGTGGGTGAAACGCTGCCCTAATTGTTGCCAGCTGGAAAAGCAGGACTAGAAAACCTTCTTTTAGCAGGTGAGGCTTCCTGCACCCCCAGGTGACAAACCCCAGATTGTCCCCGTCACACAGAAGTGGTGGCGCCACCGTCCCACGGCACGGCCGGATCTGATGAGAAAACACGCTGCGCTCAGCGCGGGGAACTCGTGCCGCTGTTACTGCGTGTTTTGCGTGTTCCCTGGGCCGTTTGGAGCGCTGAGCCGCTGTGGATTTGTCCTGCGGGGAGTTTGCCGGTTCTGCCTGTTCCTTTTGGGGGTGCAGCAGCTTTTTCTCTTTCTCGGTTTGCTTCGCAGCCTGGCTCGGCTCTGCAAAGGTGCCGGGTAACCACGCTGGCGCGTGTCCGAGGCCACCGCAGACACCGCGTCCCCCGGCCAGCACGAGGCTGCTCTTTGCCAACCTCCCGTAGGTTTGCTGACCTTGGGGTTTTTTCCGTCTGCTTCTGGAAAATGATCAGATTCTCCAAGTTTTATTAAATTCTCTTCTAGATTTTTCACTTAGATTCCCTTTTAGAGTCGGCCAGCTCTGGGAAATCCGTCACAAGCCGAGTGTTAAGCATTCGGTTGCAGGATAATTTGAATTAATATTAAAATAGAATGCTTTAAAAGAAACGGAGTACTTTCATTTTTATTGGCTTAATTGCATTTGTTAAACGTAACTTAGACTGTCACAATAAGAAAAATATTCTTTGCCAGCCTTTCAAAAAGAGGTAGGTGCTTCTATAGGCAATTTTGAGGAGAATCTTTGCTCCACGTTTGCTGAAAGTGCTGTCAGCTCACGGCCGCCAGCGAGTGCTCCCAACCTTTGTCACTCTGTAAAGCTTTAACCTCGGCATGAAAGTTCCCGATAGCAGCTGGGAGGATTGTTGCGCAGCCAATCAAACATGCTCAGGGTTCGTTAGCCCCAGTTAAATAAGCAAGAATTGATATTTTGGCCTTCTGTTCAGAAGCGGCGCTGCTGCTGGAGCACAGCGGGCTGTATTTTCAAAAGCTGGTGTAAATGAGGGATGTTTTTCCTCTCCGGTCCAGTCTCGCTGTTGAGATGCGACATCGGGGCTGGGTCTTGCCAACCCGCGTTCCACGTCGCTCGGTGTTTCTAGAACACAGGAGCAGCTCACGCTGTCCCAGGTCTGCGGTTCAGCCCTTGGATTAATAGATGCATTCATCACTTTATCAGCCCAAATCTGTTTAGTTTCTTGGCGCTTTTCACTTGGACCTGCGATTTCTGAACTTCTGTGTTACCACGCGTGTCTTTTGGTGTTTGCTGAAGTGAGCAACATCATCCGCCGTGTTCTGAGTTGCTTTTTCTTTCCAATCCCCTCCAGCAGCGCAGTGAGCTCCCTGAAGAGTTTCGGTTTCACTTTATCATTCTTATTCCTTAAAATCACTTTCAGCTTGAGTTAAACCTCAAGACGTAAGGTGTGAGACAGTGTTTATTTCTATAAAGTAGTGAATCATCTCCTGGACGGGCCTTGTCTTTTTTGCTGTGATGAAATGTGAATTCAGGTTTCCATACGGACAGGTCCGTCGTGTCCTGGGTCACCAGCAGCTGAACCGCTTTGACAGTGAGAGTCCGGGGGTGCAACGGATTCTAAGGTGGTTCTGTTGGAGAACAACTACTCTGAAAACTACAGGGAAGCGTAGGTGTGTCCTTTCACGCTGCACTCTTTCGAGTTTTTCTGTTTCCAGCTATATTCTTCTGCTGAGATTGGTGAGAGGAAAACTCCGTTGCTGTGTGGGTTCAATCAGTTGCGCGTGTGGGATTCTGAATCCCAAAGAGGGCCTTGCAAAAATTGTGGTCTTTGTTTTTCCTTCTCTCTTGGTGGTCTTGAACCTCTCCAGTATTTGGGGGCTTTTTGTTAGTGAGTTTGGGCTTTTCCTTGCAGCAAATAGGTTTGGAACAAGGTGTGACCTTGGCAGAGGAATTATCTCTAAAGCTGTTGCAACTACTTCCTTATCCTTTTGCTTTATGTTTGAGGCCTGGGAGCACAAACCGCTCCTGCATTTCAGAACACAGGGGGCCGGTCTCTGAAACAGCAAACTCCCCTCTTCGTGAGACAGAAGCTGGGATTAATGACTTTTGCCTTTTACACTCACACAAATGGCATGAGTGAAGTGGACTGTTCACTGTCTGAAGGAACCTGTTTTGGGGGAACTGTATTAGTTACTTGGAGGGTGTTGGGAATTCTTGGGAGGAGAATTTTTGCAAAAGACAGGTTTTCTTGCTTATGTGGAGTGAGTTTTAGAGCAAAAGCTGTTACGACACTTCTCCTCTCTGCTGTTGCTGGATTACCGGACTCCATAACCTGAGCAGCTCTCAGAAGGGACTTCGGAGGGTGCCGTCTTTTGCTGTAGAAAGGTTGGATCCAGCAGTTTCCCTCGTCTGGCTCATTGTTTGCCCTCTTACTCTAATTATGGTCCTTGTTGCTCAGTCTCAAAGTGAGACAATCCTGTTCCCCTCTCCCAGCGGGCTGGGATGGCGTGTGTGTTTGTCTCGGCACTTTGCAAACTTTAATCTCCTCGGTTACAAGTTTAAGGCGATTATTTAGCGTACCCTGACGTGTATAAGATGTAGGTGAAGTCCTGGGGAAATGGGGCGGTACTCAGGTAAGTCCCTGGCGTAGCGTAGGTGATGCTTGGTTAGTGTAGATGTCACTAATTCAGTAAGTCATTAGTTTCTTCTCCTTGAAATATTCTTTTTTTTTTACCTTCCTTTCTAGGAAGGGGTCTGGAGGAGGGCAGAGTTCCCTTTCTGGTGACAGGGGACTGGAACATTATGACAGTCGAGTCTTTAAAAGCTTGTGAGTTCCCATGACGGCCAGGCGCGTCCTCTGCTGATGCTGTGGATGTCAATAAAGAGGGGTTGGAGGCAACACTTCTAATGGAGGTAGAAATGAAATACTCAGAAAATACCGTGGATTTTTCCTGTTTTGATTAATGCAAAATCACTTAGGTGCTTAATAGCTGGTTAGACACTTGAGATGTGGAACTCTGTAGAAAAATCACTAAATTCACCTAGATTGTCTGGCTTGACTTGTAAAGAATCTTTGGATTGTTTTGCCTAAGAAAAGCATTCTGGTCTCTCCAGCAGGTAACATCGAAAGGCGCCGGCTTAAACCCCAACGCAAAAGTGTGGCAAGAAGCGCCCCAGGGGAGCGGCGAGGCTGTGCCGCCGACAAATGGCGCAGAGCACTCGTGGCAAGAACCGGCGGCTGCGCAAGGGACGCACGGCGAGGGTGAGATGTCGCGGTTTGAGCGCGGCAGGACGCGGCCCTTGTTGGGCCGCGCTGAGTGTTCGGTGCCGAGAAGGAACCTCCTGCTCTTGTCCTCGAGGTTGTTAGTGCTAAGGTAGCAACAAGTACGAAATGAACGTGAGGAAGCAATGAACGGTTTATAGGTCTGACCATGAGGGACTCAAGGTGTCCAGAGCAGGGGACAGGACCCGAGGGGCCCGGTGATGACCAAGTAACGCGCTAAGAGGGAAACAAGGTGCTAAATGTGTAGAAATGGATTCACGACTTGTCTCGTTCGCCATCGCTGCACTTTAGTATCCGCTTGACCCTGTGAACAGGAAGATACGGTCTGAGGGCCACCATGTCCTGGGAGATCGCTGAGGTGCTGGAGAACTGTTAGACAGGAGCATTTGCACTGGAGTAGGAGCTGCAGATGTCTAGTCAGCTCCTCTCCCTTCGGTCTGTATTCCATTTCCATCCCTGTTTTCCATCTTTGCCACACGGTCAGTCCTGTCACCCAGAACTAAATATTGAAATGGTTTCACTCTTCTGATTTGGTTTGAGTTGATATGAAGCCAACTGTATAGCTGAGGTTACTCAAAATACAACAGAGGCCTATTAGGAAGGAGATTCCCTGGAAAAAGGTTTAGGAAAAGCTGAGGGATAAAGAAAGGAGGATTCAGTTTGTGTGGCCCTGTTGAAAGTTTGTGGTAAGTCAGCAAAAGTGGAGAGAGAGCACTGAGTTTGTGCACTGGCTGAGAGAAACTCCTTTGTCTCTTCATAACAATATGAAGCAATCACGGCAGTGTCAGCTGCTGGAAAATCCAAGGCAGTTTTTCCATGTACGTCGTTCTTGCTTTTAAGCAATTTCCAATGTAGGTAGATGAATAGTAGCCCTTCTCAAAGTATATTTTTAGTGGATTCATCACTAGGGAGGACAAGATCTTGCAGAACAGCTGCGTTTTGTTTTTTGAACAATCTCCTTTGCCCGAGTGATTAAAATTGCGCTTGTTTCTATCTCAAGCACCTGTGGTGAAGACTGAGATGAGGTGTCCTGCACAAGAGTTGAATAGTTCCAATGTCCTTCCACTGTGGTTTATAACACTCACTAGATGCTCCTGAGTCCTTTCTGTAAATAAGAACCATGTAATGTGTTGGAGAAGTGATGTAAGCTATTCTAGTGCTTTGTTTGTAGGGACCTCGTTTGAATACTTTTAAAAGTATTCATTTCAGATGGAAAGCCTGCTTTTACGTCCTCTGCCACTTCAGCGGATGTTACAATTTCACGATCCTTTTATTTACTTATCTCTGAGGCTCTGGTGCCAACCAGAGATCTTTCTGAAACTGGAGAGGTAGGAGGTGCTGCCCAGGACAAAGTGGGCGCTGAAAGTCTGAGAAACGTCGACTAAGTCTGGGGACTTTGAGTTAGAGCATTCTCAAGTATTCGTTTTAATGTTGGTAGCCAAAATCTTTCAAATGGAAAATATTCTGAAGCTTACAGTAGGTTTTCTGTTGGTGACGTGTTCCTCTGCCAGGTAACATCGAGATTTCAGAGGACAGCTGCAAGCAGTATGAAGTGATGTACTCCCCGTCTTGTGAAGCCACAAGAAACGGCACAGGAGTCGACGAAGCGTCCGCAAATGGAATTGTCCTGGCGACCGAAGATCTTGGATACCAAATCTATGAAGTATCTGGTGAGTATCCCCGTTGGAGCAGCGCTGGCGGGATTCTGCAATCTCTGGAGTCCGCTGCAGTTCCGATGGGGCTCGTAAAGCCCGATCAGGAGCTTTGAGATGTTCCGTTCGGTGCGTTTTCGAGAAAGTCCAAGCCACCTGTAGCACATGGCCAAGGAGGTGAAATCTGTGGGATCCAAGTCACTGGGAGGGTGTGTGGGATGGAAATGTCTCAGGCGACTGTTTCCTCTTGGTCTTACCCAGAAGGATTCCATCTTTTATTGTACAATGAAATGCGTTCTTGCGCTGTATCCCGACCGTGAAACTGAGATCTGATGGTGCCTGTGGTGACTTTTAGGTGAAGGCAGCTCTGCTGTGTCCACAGAAGATATTAGAGAATGTTTGAAAAAGCAACTTGAATTCTGCTTCTCACGGTACGGTATAGTTAATTTAGCTTTGCATAAATGCTTTATTAAAATAGTTAACAAATTTTTCCCCTCTTTTTGCTTTTGTCTTCATAAAAATATGAACTGTGAGTGAGTTGGTTGCGAAATGAAACGAGATTTGCTGAAATGCGGCAGAAACCCTGTGGTACCTTTCAGCTGTTTTGGTCCTGTCTGTGCATCCGTGTCCTTTAGAGAGAATTAAGAGTTCTGTGCTTCACAGCTGTGAGACGTTGAGATAATTTAGCTCTGTATTACCAGAAGAGCTCTCTGTAACTTTCATTAAGATTTTTATTTTAATTATCTTATTCTGCTTTGGTTTGATCTGCTGGGATTTTTTTTCCAGGAGAGAAAAATCTTAAGAACATTTTGGCCAGAGTTAGTTGTGAACGCTATGGGTGAATATTCAAGCCTGCAGTTATCCTATTGTTTTGAGGCTTCTGTAAATAAAGTTGAGGATTTTTATAAAATAGCGGACTTGTGTCTTTTCAGTGAGAATCTTTCCAAGGATCTCTACTTGATGTCTCAGATGGACAGTGATCAGTTTGTTCCCATCTGGACAATTGCCAACATGGAAGGTATTAAGAAGCTGACAACTGATATGGACCTTATTCTGGAAGTTTTGAGATGTAAGTCGGGGCGTTTGGTGGCTATATTAACAGAGCAAAGAATCCTTCCTTGCTCTGGAGAAATGTGTTGGTCTCTTAGCTGGTTCTTGCCTGTTGTTAAATGGTGAAGGAACCTTGTTCTGCAGAGATGTTTGAATCAGTGGCTCTTCCAAACTGCTGAATTCTTGTTATAAGGAAAACGTCAAAGTCTTTGTTCTGACTTGAATTCCTTGCTCTTATTTGAGCTTTTCCTATTCGGGCTCTGTCCAGGAAGGTTTTATATCCTTTATATTTGAGCTGGGAGTCAATTGAATTTAGTCAATTGAATTTGGTTTTGAATTTTAGCTTCTCCTATGGTACAAGTGGATGAGAGAGGGGAGAAAGTAAGACCAAACCACAAACGATGTATTATCATTCTCCGCGAGATCCCCGAAACAACACCTATAGAGGTAAGTAGGTAGAAAAGAAAGAAAGAAAAGCCTGTTTATGTTTTTGGAAGGTCTCTTCAACAGTGCTTCAAACAGCAACAGGATGTGTTGCTTAGAAGCTCAGCTGGTATTTAATTTGATGAAACACAGATATTTTTATTGTAAAATACACAAGGAATTTTTTCTGCCTGGCTGTATTGTCGAAAAAGCCAAATTATTTACTAATGTATTAAAATTGCTCTTACTAAACTTTTTTCCCCTACCCAAAATGGAGCTGGCTTGGGGTTTTTTTGAAGTTTGAACTTGTCTCTTTTTCTGATCCAAAAATAAAATCGGTCCAGGGCACAGCTTGGAATTCAGGCCGAGTTTTTGTCACAGTGGTAACTTTCCTTAAAGTCAGACAGTTGTTTTGGCAGCAAGAAACGTTCCTAAACATTTCTCATTCATTGGGAACCAGCATGAGCTGAGCTCATTATACTCAGAGAAGGGCGGATAATAAAATTCCTCCTGATATTTGGCTCACAAAATGATTTAGTTCTTTGTTTTTTTGAGTTGTAACACAGGGTGTTTGTCTCCTAGCATTTTAATTAGTCCTTTTAATGCAAACACTGAACACCTGCTTTGCCCTCTATTGAAAGTCTGATTATTGCAAAGCTCTCCGGTTGCCTTGATTTAGAAATATTTCTTAGATCGTTCTTGTCTAGGTGACTCTTCTGATCTAAAACCATAAAGCTCTGTTGGTTTAGTGTCCCCTCACCTCCCTGATTTCTCCTCTCCCTTAGGAGGTAAAGGCTCTGTTTAAAAATGAAAACTGCCCCAAAGTGATAAGCTGTGAGTTTGCTCACAACAACAACTGGTACGTTACATTCCAGTCAGACACAGATGCACAACAGGTAAGGCTGCCTTCCACTGGCGACTTCTCGGTTTTGTTATTTGCGCTTCTCCTCAATAGAAGCGCACGCCCGCGTCCTGCGGCTAAAAGAAGTGTTTGTTTGCTGAGCTCCCTTTTGGCGTTTTAAGAGGTTATTGGCAAATTTTAGTTAAAACTCTCAACTTCTTTCTCGATTATGTAATTCACTTGTCTGTCTCTTGCCTCAGTACTCTGGCCATAACTGGCATTAGAAGTGTTAATGAATTTAGCCTAACGGGGAAGCGCATTGCTACATGTTCATGTTATATCACGTAATATCCTTTGAGAAGCACGATTTTATCAGGATATTCTAATGTTGATCTTCTTCGTGTCCGCAGGCGTTTAAATACTTAAGGGAAGAAGTGAAAACCTTTCAGGGCAAGCCAGTTATGGTAAGGCTGCTTTAGACGTGGTTTCTGTTCGAATTGAATTGCGTATTGTTTCTACTGGAGTGATAATGGGGGGAAGTGGAGGAAGGCTGGGAACTTGAACTCGGGACAGGAGGGACTCTTGTCCTTGGGATTCTCTCCCCTGCTCTCCAAATCAGGCTGAATCGCGCTGTTTGTACCGTGCGAGGAACTGTCAAAATGGGAGTCTGGGCAGTTCCTGCTATAGAGAGCAGCGTTTGTCTGAATCTTGATGGATTCTCTAGCTAAAGCAGCTTGTGTCCTTCCCTTTACACGCTGTGAGAATGTAATCCGTGTTGATTTTTATCAGTGTTTTTCTTTGGAAGCAGTCATCAACCTGCTGCTTCTTCACGGCCCTTCTGTTATAATTAGTAGGCAAGAAAGATTTCATGTTCTGCATCTCCTTTTCTCCCAATGTGATTTACTATTTTTCAGGCAAGGATAAAAGCCATCAACACGTTTTTTGCTAAGAATGGTTACCGGGTGGTGGATTCCAGTGTCTACACGCAGCCGGTTCAAACACAAGCACAGTTTGCCTCCCCGCTGTTCATGCAGCCTGTATATAGTCCTCAGCAGTACTCGATTTACAGCATCGTGCCTCAGACGTGGTCTCCAAATCCCGCACCTTACTTTGAAACACCACTGGTGAGTGAGAGCTGGCCCAAAACATCGGGAATCGTTTGGTTAACAAAGCAATAGGGTCAGTGGGCTTTTCAGCTGCAGGATGAGCAGGTTTTCTTGTCAGAGCCCTCTGGTTTGTGATACGTGATGTTATGTCGTGGACCGGATTCAGCAAGGCTGCCAGCGGGGCCGCGTGTCTCACCGTTGGCTGCCATTTCTTTCAAGCAATTTTGGGGTGAAATTCCGTTATGTGGTAGCTTGTTTTACTGGAAGAGACTTGGAGCTCTTGCAAGAACCAAGAGGACACTGACACTTAAGTAGATGTGCAGACTGTAAACCTGGTGGGGTTTTCTCTTTAGTAGTAGAGTTTACAACACACTAGATCTGGTAATTGAGCGTTGAGTTACAAACGGGCTAGATGAATAACTGCTGAAGCTGATCTCATAAAACTGCAAATGTTTTTCTTTTTAGTTCAGCCATTGAGACTGTTCTGTCTGTTGCAGGCCCCCTTTCCTAACGGTGGATTTGTGAATGGCTTTAATACACCAGGATCATATAAAACAAATGCTGCTTCTTTGAGTATAGGTCGCCCATTCCATAGAAATCGGTAAGATAGTTTTGTGCATTGTTTGCTCTCTGAGATCTTGCAGTACGGAGATCCTGAAGTGTACTTGGAAAATGCAGTGCCTTCTGATGGGACTAGGCTACTTATTTTCTTTATCAAATATGTATGACATTTTTCAACTTGATTTATAAAATTCAAATCAAGGTGGCAGCTTAAGATCCTAAAATAACAGACATATGTGGTGGAGAGAGCAAAGGTAACTCCTTTAAAAGCCTCAGAGGAATTTCTGCAGACAAATAAAGAACTTCCTCTTAAGGTAATACTTCTAATGATGTTTGTTATACGCAGATTATAAACTCCTGCAGCACCATCATAAGCTTTTCCTGCTGTGCGATTAGTCTTGCAGAGCCGTTCCGTTCACGCAGCTCAGCGTCGCGTGCCCTGGCTGCTGGATGCTCAACTGCTTGATGCTGAGGCTGTTACTGGAATTTATTTGCTTTATCCACGTCTTTCCTGATAACTGTAAGGACTCTGATACAAACACCAGGGAGGAGGAAACAGCTCTGTAATTGCTGGAACAGTACTCTGTAAATACAATGGAGTAGTAATCTGTTTGTGGGGGTGGAAATGGTTTTATTTGCAAGCTCTTTTACTGTACTCAGCACGCGGGCTGGGAGCACGGGAATTGCTTTTTATACCTTTTGAAAAATGGGTTGACAGCTGGCAGTGCCGTAAGTGGTTTGTGGTGCAGTTCAGGTTTGTGGCTGCCGGCAGAAGGTGAACTTGAGAATTTGGTCTGCGGTGACTCAGCAGAGTCGCAATTGTGCAAGAATTGTATGTACCCAAACACTAACACTTTGAAGTGCCCACACGTTCGCTGTATAATCCTTAAGCTTTCAAAACTCTTCTGCTTACGTGAAGACTTCCATTTGTAAAACTTCAGTCTTTGTGACGTTACAGCTTTAGAGCAGAGTGTGTGCAGGTTCCGCTGGTTGTTTGATCTTTCCTGCCGATCTTACAGTGCTCTGGTTTTGTGGAAATAAACCTTCCTATTGGGGAAACAGACGTGAGATTCTGCAGGATTCGGGGGGCAGAGCCTCAGAGTTTGGCCCAGTGATGATCAAGTATCGCGCTAAGAGAGAACAGGTCCAGCAGTCGGTTGTCGGGCAGCCTGCACTTCACGCTTTTCCTTCTCTTTGCTCTCTCACTTCATCTCTCCTTCTCTCTGCTATTTTTTTTTCCTTCCTTATTTTTCCTTGTCTTTTCTGCTTTGCTCTTCTGCCCAGACAAGATTGTGGCCTTCTCAATGACGGGTAAGATTATGAGATCTGAGGGCTGAATAATGACTTGAGAATCTTCCATTGTTAAGAACGAATTGAAGAAACCAGAAGAACTTAGTTTGGGTTTCTGTCCTGGCTCATTGAACTTGATGTGTTTTGTCATACAGGCAGTTAACAGTTAAGGGCTGGATTTTTCTCTGTAGCTAAACATTTGTTTAAGCCTGTCATATTTATTTTGTTCTGATTTGTTGCAACATACTTGTGGGAAAGGAAAATCAAGTCTTTGTAACAGAGAATCCTCAGCGCTAGTATTAGTCAAACTGATATTTTTCTATCCAAATATCTAAAAGATAACTTAAAATGCCTTTGGTAAAGCAGATGAATTTGACCACTCAAAATTAGGCTGTTAAAAGCTGGGTTTTGTTGTGCTTTCTGGTTACACATGAAATGCTGCAAAACTTTCAGTTTTAATCGCAAGGCTCTGGAGAAGCCCATCAGATAGCGGGGTTGGTTTTTAAAAGAGCAGAGGACGATGGCTGAACAAAGGGAGGAATCTGCTGCCGCTCCAGCCACGTCACTTACCGCTGTTCTGATGTAGTGCTGACAGATGATAACTTGTCATTCATTGAATTCTCTTATTTTTTCCTCCTGACTTAAATTCTTTGGCCCAGTGGCAGGGAACAAGTTTGGTGGTGGAAGCTGGAAGGAAACGACCCCTTCGTTAGGCAGTGTGCGGTTCGTGGCATCCACAACACGCCTTCCTGTGTTCGCCCAGCTTACTGAAACCAAAAGCTGCCTGATTGACGGTCTCTTGAAAGAGAGGACCCTTTGTGGGGCTGCTCATTGATCCCTCTGTAAGAGAACACACAGTTAATTTCTCCTCCCGGGCAGGAATCATACTTTGGATTAATTGCATGGAGCATTGGCACGAGATTGTTTAAAAACAATAAGTGTGCAAAATCCTCCTCCTGTCCCTAAATTATGAGATGTGCAGGGTTGACCAGAGGAGATATATATATATAGTTTAAGGTCCTTGCCTCGCTTGCTGAAACTGGTTGGGACGGTGTGGACAAGACAACGAGGTGTGGAAGTAGAAAATACGTAGTTTAAGGCACCTGAATGATGCTCCAGAAAACTGTTCCATGTTATGGTAGGTCAGAGTTTTTCTGGGTAATTCTGCGTTTCAGACTTGCAGAGACACTGAGCATGCCCAGCTGCATCTGCGTTCAAAGGCAATAACAGCTTTAATGCTGAATAATCAGTTGCTGGGTGCAATGGCCGGGCTGCTGTAAACTGCGGAGTCGGTGTTGGCGCGTTGGACCCAGAACAGTGTCTCTCCCCTGTTCCCTTCAGCCTATTTAGTCGTCATCTACTCCTGGCTCCGTGTTTCAGTTCAGGTTTTTTGCTTGTGGCCAGGTCATTTCGTTCATTAGACTTGGCTTAAGTTCTCCAGCTCACTTTCCAATACCCCGTGAAGAATCCCTCTCTCTTTGCGTTCTTCTGGCTCTCCTACAACCTTAGCTTTGGGGTTTTTTTTGGGGGGGGAGGGTTAATTTTGCTGTTTTCCCTTTGGTATCTGTTGGGCAGCGATCTCGATGTTTTCTTCAAGCGGCAGCACTTGACAGGAGCAGAGGTTAACAAAATGCGTAGATGGAGGTGAGGAAGAACAGTCTGATTGTTCTTGACAAATGTGTGTAGGGAACAACTTGTCTAGTGCAGTTCCAGTACTTGCTGACCTGCTCCTCTCCTGTCAGCTACAAATGAACCGTAGTTGGTGGTGGTTTTATGTCTTGTTGGTTAAACTCTGGCTCACGCAGCTGCTGCTCTGTGTCCTGCAGCGTGAAGCCTCATTTCCGATCATCCAACAGCTCAGAACAGGCTGTGGAGGGTCCAGCTGCTGTCAATACCATGTCCGTGGGGGACGGACCACTGAGCAGAACCAACACGAGGAATTTTGTTATGGAGCGACATAACAGCACGTTAACTGGGCACCAAGACCAAGGCTATTCCCAGAAGGATTCTCCTACCGCACAGATGGAGCAGAACGGAGATTATGGCATTGGCAGGGGCAGGTAAAGAACCGCGTGCGCTGCTTTGTGCTCTAACGCAACAGTGCAGTCGGGTCGTGGTGTTGGAGGCTCAGATGACTTGTATGAGCCAAGGATCATCAACCGCTGGCACGATGTGTATTTCTGTAAAGACTGACAAGGGGAAAACCGCCATTTAAATAAATCAGGCGTGATAAATACTTAACTGGGAGTGCGAATGCTTCCTGCTCGACTGCACACTTGGTAGTTCCGACACACACCTCGCAGGAAGATAGTGAGGTGTCCGTATTTCAAAAGAACTGCCTGGTTTGTATCCAGAAGTCGCTGAAGTAAAGCTGGTATTTGCTGCTTATTTACAGCAATATGAATCCTCAGTTGGGGAATTTGATGCTCCTAAATGTTGTAAGATCAACTGGTTTTATCTTTTGCCTGTTAATTCAGTTTTTAGACACTTATTATTAAGTGACTAAGATAGATATGTGAGAAATTAGATGAATAAGCTTATTGCTATAAAATTACAGGCTACTATTCTATAAATTGTAGTCTGTGCTCGTTTGGATACACTGCTGTATCTGAGGTTCCTCCTCTGTGGGCAGAGAAAGGAGAACTTGTGTCCCATATTTGCCCTGTTCCAGGGGTGTCAGAGCTTTGACCCCTCCTGGAGATGGGGAACGTCCCAGAGCTGTATCTGCAGAAGCACCAGGAGGCTGCTGGGAATCCCCTGCCCCAGGTTCCCTTTGTGCGGACGAGTGTGCACTTCAGTTATGTGAACGCACTTACTGACTTGGTTTGGGGTTTTTTTGCCTTTACAGAAGGAACGTTTTCAGAGGGCGGAGGAGACGGGAAGATGAGCGGGTTTCAGTAAGTTCCACTTCCCTTATTGCGAGGAGCTGTGCAAAGCGCAGCGCGTTGGCTTTGTGTTTATTGAAGGAATGGCGTAGTCCTTCAATTCGCAGCTCACATTGTGGGTATTCAGTGTTTCTAGGAAATTCCCTGCTCAGTGCTTTAATGCTGGGTGTTACGGCTCTATTTACGAGTATTTTCCTCCTCCAGAGACCTCAACCTTCAGCAGAAACAAAGACTCAGACACCAAAGTTTGACTTGCTAGCATCGAATTTCCCACCTTTACCTGGCAGCACAGCAAAAATCTCGGGAGAGCCTGTGCTGGAGAGCAGGATGTCCGACGTCGTTAAAGGAGTCTGCAAAGAAAAGGTGCCCGCTCTTGGCTCTGGCACTCACAGGGATACACGTGCGCTGTGTGTCAAAAGACCAGTTTCTGTTAGAGCTACACATTAGAATGCTTTAAGCCTAAACATCCTACTACGTTTGTTAATAATAGTGTATTTTCTGTATTTCTGTTCTTGGATTTCCTTGGCTTTTTGTGGGTATTTAGCTGAAGCTCCTGTAATTACACAGCTGTAAGCTCAGCACTGTTTTGGAATAAAGCAGGCAAGTGAGGAGTGGTGGCTGGTGAAGTAGGAGCAGTTTGTGTTAGTGTAGCCAAGGGCTTTTTCCAAACGAGTCTGTTATTTGAGCTGGTGGGACTGGGTGTTGATAATCTGGCTGATACAACCTCGCTTCTTGTTTTATCCACTATTTGTTTTGCCCATATAAAGAGTGATTGCTTTAGAGGAGATGCTCCAAAATAAGTAGAATTCCTGTAATGAGGACTTGAGCAACCTTTGCAAATATTCCACTTCTCAGATGTCTTGAAGTGGCATATTGAGGAGCTATTTCAGCACGTCTGCGATCTTCCCGTGTTTTGCAACTTATGTTTTCTGTACAGGAAAGCAAAGATTTGCTGCCCAGCAGTCCAGCTCCTGCTCAGGAAGAACAGACGCACAGCACTGTCCAGCAGCCTGTGACAAGCACGAGTTCACCAAACCAGACCGAAGCTGTGGTGTTAAGGTATGTGGGTTATATTAAAATGCGGAGAATATTAAAATTTGCGTGTTCTAGCAAAGCCTCTCGCTGATGTCCAGCAAGGTGGCAATCATGCATGTTGTTTCTTCTCCATCTGTGGTGGGCAGCTTCTCTAAAGGCCACTAGATGGAAATAACAAACCACGGTGGGAACGGCTGTACCATCCTGTTCTGCAAATGCGCAGTTGTGACTTCAAAGAAAGAAAATACCTTCTCAGACGCTAATTTCTGTGGGAGCAGGTCTTACTGTTCAATTGTTCTTGATTTAACAGCACGGTTCAGCCAGACAGCAAACCAGAAGAAGTGACTGCTCAGAAAGAGGTCGCCAGCCACGCTTCCCCGCCGGAGTCTGTGTCTCCTGTCAGCGCTGCGAAGCCGCCAAGGACAAACACCACGTCACCTTCCAGCGTGGGCGCAGCTCCTGCTCTGTCGCTGCAGGTGAGGCCTGGAGCAGGGAGAGCCTGGGGAGCGGGGCAGCTTTTCCTGCATGTACCACCAGGGACCTTAGCTCGAGGCGGTTGCCACAGCTGCGATGCGATCGTTCGCTGGATGTTTGTTGTGCCGGGGTGGTCTGGTTATTCTGGTCTGTAAACCTTGCTCTTCTTCCTTGGTCCCAAAGGAGCCGCGCAAGCTCAGTTACGCTGAAGTTTGCCAGAAGCCCCCGAAGGAGCCGCCTCCAGTTCCTGTTCAGCCTCTTAGGGAACATCGCACCAACATAGTTCCCCCTGCCAAAACTGAAGAGAACGGCACAGCCGAGAAGGCTCCGGAGAAGGCGCATGACAAGGTTGAAGGTCGAATGAAGGATTATTCTGGGTTCCGAGGCAACGGGCCGCCCAGGGGAGCTGCTGGGAAAATCAGGGAACAGAGGCGCCAGTTTGGACGCAGATCATCGCCTCAGGGAGCACCGCGGCGTGTCGGCAAGGAGCAGTACGTGCCACCCCGGTCACCAAAGTAACGCTTGGCCAGCCAATTATTCTCTATTTAATTGGAGCTGTGGACTAATAAGCAGCAAAGGAGACTGAGAAAGAAGTATTCGTGAAGGGGAATACTGAACTGGAGCGTGGCTTGTGTGGAGAAGTTGTGGAGGGTCCCAAAATTCATCTCTAAAAGTGATTTCACAAATGCTGGAGGATTCCAATCAATATAAATATAGAGATTATAATTTTTGTATTTTTGTTTTTAATTTGCAGAGGGTTTCCTGCTTGAAATCAGTTTTGGGGTTGTGAACTAGCATTTTGACAAAGTGAGAGAATATGAATTGACAAATTAACCTGTCCCTCAGTGTAGGAGGAAAAGGATAAGAGAATATTATTTTTGAAAAAAATGAGCATTTCTGTAAAATTAGAACTTTTTTTAACCTATTTAACCTTTGGCTTGTCGGGTGATGTGTCTGCCATCGATGGCTTTGCACTGCAGAGCACATCGGCAGAGTGTGAGTGGAGTGAGTGCAGCCAGATACTGTTGTCGTGACTTAGTCACCGATGATGAAAACTGAATGTACTACTGTAGTAAACTTTGTGTTTCCAGCTTGAAGTATCGTCTCTTGACCTTCCTAATAATTAATTCAGCAAGGTTTTTAAACTCTAATTTTTACAGGATACTGGACTGTAGGTCAGAGCACATGGACAGGAACAACTGTCTTCTAGATGCAATTGGAAGGAGGCGGAAGGGAGCAAGTCAGAATTTTTAATTTGCCCTCTTTCCTCCCCTCCTTTTGAGGGCAACTTCTTAGGTTTGTTTTTTTCTTTTTGGTGTTTTGTTTTCCTTGCTTGTTACTTTCTCTAATCTCTTTATTACAGACTTTAGCGCGTTTATCTCGGTATGTTTTCTGGAGGCAGGCCCAGTGTGGCACTGATGGATCGCAGTATGTGACGTTAACCTGGAATCGCAGGTGGGAACCCTGGGCAGGGAGTTCCGCGAGTCCCCCAGGGCCACTGTCTCTGCGTGGCTGGCAAATCCTATAAATCTAATATATAAAACGCTGGCAAATCGGAGCTGTGGCCGGATTTTGTGTATACTGACTGAAAGGTGTGTTCTGGAGCAGGGTGTTGGATGCTGTATACTAGAAATTGGGGGTTGTATCTACTGGGAACTCGCTGTTTACAGCTGATGTATAGCAACTCACTTTTTTAAACTGTTTAAAGTGGAACTAAAGATAAAGAGCTAAACAAAACCACTCTTGTTCAGAGGAGCTACTTGAAGGGTAGCGTCTTGCCTAGCTGTATGCTGACTAAATTGCAACACTATTCTGTGGTTCATTTTCAAGTTTAAAGGTGATTACCGTGACGACAGAAATAGGAAAATTCAGTGCGTTAATCTGCCAAAATCAGCATGCCAGGGTTCAAAGTTCTGTATAAAGTGTTAGGGAAAAGTAGCTTCCAGCAGTAAGAATCACACCTTTTTTTTTTTTTCCTCTCTTTTTTTTAGTGAATAACAAGTGTACAAATTCCAAGTTGTAAGTTGTGAACACTGGAAAACTCAATTGTGATATATACCATAAACACCTTAGTAATATATGCTAGCGTTGCCATTAGAATGAATGTAAGTGGCAGTTAAAAGAACTGTGAAAATTTTCATCTTCTGATTTCTTAGCCAGATAACCCTTGGCGGCTTCTTCCTCAGTAGGCATTCGCTATCAACTGCTTTGAGAACACTCATATCTATTTTTATAAATATATATATAAAGCCAGAGTTGTCATTTCTCTAACTTATTATTCAGCTTGGCAATTGCTTTGATTTGATTCATAACACAATATAATGTATTTATGCAGTTAACTGTTCATTTCTACGCATGTTATATATATACACATATATATATAAAGAAAACCAAAATCATTATTCACTTTTAAACTACCTGTACTGGGTTTGGGAGGTGTTTTTTTTTTTTTTTTAATTTAGTAAAAATTTATTGATCACGTCTACAGTTTAGGGATGCTTACAGAACCCTTCTCCATTTATTTTGATAGCGCTACGTTTGTTGGAACGATAGAGAAGTTGAAATATTTTAAAAGTGTTAAAGTTCTGAATGCAATTAATTCAAAGTTAATTTTTAATCATTTTAAAGGCTCTAAACAATTACTGCAAACTGGAAAAAACCAAACCTATATGATAGTCAGAGATCTTGAGGATAGATGTGCTGCGTTTGCTGTCCCGAGCGAGGGCTCTTTGGGCAGAGGCGGGTGCAGATGTTCAGCACTGGCCTCCCTGGTAAAGCAGTGCTCAGAGTATGAATTTGTAACAATTGCAAAATGTAACTGCATTTATTAACTGTGGGGAAAAAAATAAATACCCGCAGTTCAGTTGGTTTTTATACAGTGATCAGAAAAGCTCGGCTGTGGCAAGGACACGCGGTGTGTCCTGGGTGTGCGTTTTCCAGCAGCAGCTTCTGGCTCTTGTGCAGCGGATGCAAATAATTCTGTAAACCTGTCGGCTTTTTCCAGCGTATTCAAACCTTTCTCAGATTAGAGCGCTCACATTTATTTAATACCTGCGTGCAAGGATTTAACGTTAGCATTTCCCTTCTTCCCCCTCCCCACTGCCATTTATAACTGTGGGGTTTGGGTTTTTTTCCCTTTTATTCTTTCTGGGGAAAGAGAGGGGAATAACTAAGTCAATCTAAAGGCTGTGAAACCCCTGGTGATGCTGTCCTTGTCCGCTCGGAGCGACACGCGGCAGTTCTCAGCGCTCCTTCTCGGTCGCTTACACGTGATGTAAAGACGAACTTTCCTACTCTGCTGATATGAAATACCAGAAGGAGCAAACCACATGTAACTTTGAGTTTTATGAACTGTGACTTGTTTTGGGAATGGTTGACTTTTGTTAGCTGCAAAAGTAGATGTCCCCAGTTAAGTTCTTTTCCAAATTATTCACATGGAAAAGACTGGGCCACACTCTTGTGCTGGGGAGTGAAAAGAGGAGTAATTATTTGCATGTGATAGTAAAATTAAAAGTGCAAAAAGTTTTTCCTTTTGATTTCTAAAATTTAAGTTAGTTTTCTAGTATCTTACATTCTTGCTATTTTTGGGGTTTTTTTTTTTTTTAAAGTTAGAATAGAAAAGTATGATGGTGAAGTTTTATTAATAAATTAAAAAAAAAAAGTAACTCTATTAACCAGAAGAGAAAGATGATACTGTGGCAGATCAGTAGCAAATAAGTGACTTAACTGATGCTTTACTGTAGTTAAATAGCTATGGCCTTACTACTTTGTCAATATCAGCTTAATTGTCTTGAAATGTCCGCTGTTTTTACTGTTTCCCAAGTGAATGTTCACCTGGGGTAAAATATCTGGTATGTACAGATGATATTTTAAATTTGTAAAATGCGCCATTGTATTACAGACGATGCAACAGAAATGCACTTCGGGGGGAAATTGCTTCTGATAAGTTTTTTTGTAAATCCTTGATTACTACAGATATGCAATAGAATTTTTGTTTCTAATTTTGATATTTCCTTCTGAAACATAAGATTGTTGCCATTAATCTGAATGATTTATCATGCTCTTTGTGTGTATATATTACATATAGTCTGAGCTTCCTTTAGGATGGTACATAATTTTGGTTTGTTGTAGTATTTTAGTTGGCTCTTCTCTTCAGTGCCTTTAGCAGAGGCACTTCAAGAGGTTGATTGAGTCTGTTTTTAATGTACAGTTGGGAGGACTTGAAATGGAGTTAAAGCAACTTATTTCTGAAAAATCCATCTGCAAACTAACCTGTAACAACTTAAAAATTTTATATTTAAGAACCAGAGGTTTATTTTTATGGAGCTTCAGTTATGGATACAGTTTCCAAAAATGCAACTTCAAATGTAAACAGACTGTGCATAAATGGTTTTTGTTCTAATTTTTATAGAATACAAAACTATTCAGATAATATATTGAGCTCAAGTTACTACAGACATCTTGTTCCTCCCGGATGAATCCAGCTTCCCCTTGGCATTTACGATCTCTCTTCAACATGGTAGGGCTGCAGCGAAAGAGGAAAACAGCAACCTATCTGGCTTCTATACTTGTCTGTTCTGGTATCTTCCTGTTGTCAAAACTGTCCAAAACAAAAATTTGTGTAAAGTAAGTTCATGCTTTAAATGTTAAAATGATAATACATGTATTTGTATTTGTTTTTGACATTGCCAAGGTGCTATGGGAAATTGAAATAACAGTTAGAAAAATAAAGCTGATTTAAAAGGAAAAAACAAACAACCGCCAGAAAACCCACAAACAAATCAAACCACCCACGTTCTGACTTGCCCTGTGTTGCTGTTGTGATGTTGAAGGGGCTGATCCTCCATTCTCCTGGGTGCAAGCACTTAAAAAAATATTAATTGCTCTACGCTCCCCCTGATCTTTGGGGTTTTCCCCCAATCTTACCCCAGTGCTGGATGGATTTGGTGGGGCTGTGGTGTTAGGGGGGGCCAGTCAGACCCCCCAGCCCTGTCAGAGCCGAGTTTTTGAGGTAAACTTTCTGAAACGGGACAAACAGAAACCGCTTTGGTGGGTTTGGGGCTCCATCTGAGGTGGTGTTTGGGGGTGTCCCCCCCTGAATTGGGGTGTCCCCCCCTGAATTGGGGTATCCTCCCCTGAACTGGGGTGTCCCCCCTGAACTGGGGTGTCCCCCCTGAACTGGGGTGTCCTCCCCGGGGGTGCGGCCGCGGTGCCGCCCTCTGAGGCACCTGAGGGGAAGCGGCTCGCGCAGCGCGGGAAGCGGCGGCTTCTCCTGAGGGGAGCGATAGGGAATTCGAGATCCCTCCGCGCGGGCTCCGCGCCGCCCTCAGCCCGCCCTGTCAGGAGCGCTCCGTGCCACAACCGCACCGCTGCGGGAGGCGGAGAAGCGAATCTCGGCGGGGAACGGCTCCGGTGTGCTGGGGAAACGGCGGGGGGGGGTGCGAGGTTGAGCGGCGGAGCTGNGGCGAGGCGGGCGGACCGCCCCGTCACGTGACGGCGGCGCTGCGCTCACCATGGCGGAGGTGGCGGCCGCTCCCGCTGCGCCCGCGATCCGGAGCCCCCGGCGCTGAGCCGGTAGCCGCGCCGAGCCCGCGGCCGGACCCGTCTGTTCCCCTTCCCTCCCCTCCGCCCGCCATGGCCGAACCGGCGGCCGCGGGCGTCTCCTCGCTACCCCGCGAGGTCCGTGAGCAGCTGGCCGAGCTGGAGCTGGAGCTCTCGGAAGGTGAGGAAGCGCCGGGCCGCGCCGGGATCCCGCCTGCCCTGCCCTGCCCTGCCCGCGGGGCACCGGCCTGGCTGCCACGGCCTCCCGTGGCCCGACCGGGGGAAGGCTCCGTGTGAGGGAGCCGAGAGGCGCGGGGAGAGCGAGGTTTGACGGGGGTTTGTGAGAGAGGAGGCCCGGGGAGAGGGTGGCGGTGCGTGAGGGGTCGGGAGTGGGGGAGCCTGTGTGTGCGTGAGGGGCCCGGGGGTGCGTGTGTGTTTATGTGAGGGGCCCGGGAGGCTCCGTGCGCGGGTTGGAAGCGGGGGGGGTGCGGATGAGGCTCGGGGGTGCGTGTGTGTCGCGGTGCGGGGCAGGACGGGCCCTGCGGGCCGGGGTCGTGTCGAGGGGAGCGAGTGCCGGGCCCTGGGTGTGTGCGGGGGATCCCCCCCTGAGCCGGGGGGACCCTCTGCTCCTCGGACGGGAGGGTTTTCCTTCTTGTGGCCTCTTTTCTGTAGTTTCCCAGTTAAGGATGTGAAGTGGGAGGGAGGAAACTCAGGAAACAGCGGGTAGTGGGGGAGCCGAAGGAACTTGGGACGCATAACGAAGACATCCCCGGTGTTTTTTCCACTTTTCTGAATAAGTTCTTTTGCGTAGGCATCATGGGGAACAGAGCATGCGCTTTTTTTGGTTTCCTTTTTTGCATGGGTATGTCTTTGTTTCCTAGTGCTTCAAATGCTCTTCTCAATGTAGCTTTGTTGTAAAGTTCCCTTGCGAAGCCAGAGGGCGAGGGACGAAGCTGCGGGTGAAGGTTGCAGAGCAGGTACCTGGATTTTGCATATCTTTCCATTTCCTGCTCCATCAGCGCACCCAACTTGATGCCATAACCAGTGGCTTCTCGGAAGGGTTTACTGCACGGTTGCAATAATCTGTTTCAGTATTAAGAAAAATCAGGTTGCAGTAACATCTTCCTTTACTCTGTCGCTTGGTGCCGGAACATTGATTGTATTGAGGAGACCTATTTACTGTTTTGAAGAGTCGGAATTAATTCACAGCGCTGGGTGCTGTCAGCATAAAAAAGGCCATGGTGGTGCTTTCTTAACACAGCTTGTTTGTAGTTCAACTTCTAATGTTGGCTGTTTGGGGTTTTTTTGTCAAGTGTTTTTCAGATATACTTTCTGTAAACATTTAACTAAAGTGATAACGCTATCTGGTGTTTGGTTTTGGGTACTCCGTGATAACAAAGAAATGAGGAACAATCTCTTGCGTTGCTCAAAATGCAATATGAACATTGTTGTGATTGGGGGTTTTTTAAGAATTTACTGAATGTTTTAGGCGTTTGCTTGTATTTTCTGAAACTTGTTTCTTGTGATACTGAGCGTCTATTATAGTTTGTAATATAGTACGGCAAACTTAAAAAAAGATAAACCCCTTTGCTGGAATGGCTGGCTGTGACATTGTGCTAATCTTCAACAAGCTTCTCTAATAGCTTAAACTTCAGTGTTAGAGTGAAGTTTTCTATGTTACATAAGCAATTATCTGAATATTAAATCCGCTGCCCCTTCGTGGATTTAACACTCAAGTTTCTTCATGTGCATATTATGGATTTGTTTGTGCAAATCAGTTTTTCCATCAGAAAACTGTGAGGACGGAGAATTTTGTGTGCCTGTGTCCCCGAGCTCTTGGAAACGTATTTCACGGTATCTTGTTGCTGAGATAACTGAGGTCTGGCCTGTAAAGGAGCCGAGTGAGTCAGTGAGGTAATGTCATTGTACAGTTCTTGAAAAATACGCCCTAGTTTGAGGCCTAAGCTTAAAGATTTGAAGGCGTATGGGTGCATTGTTCAACTGGATAAAACTATGGACCGTTTATAGTAAACAATATTGAATAGAAGCATTTTATTACAAACGGCAGTAATGCTGCGTGTTTAACTGATTAGTTGTTGCTCAGATAAGAACACTTGATCCTTTTTTTCCCCCACCCCCTTCTTGCAGCTTGATTTGTTTCTAGGCTTGAGTGTTTGCTATGGAAGTGTTTGTGTTGGGTTTTCTGGGTGAGAACAGCTCGCTTTTGGAGCAGGAGAGGATCTGCATCTGCAATGGGTTCATATAAGCAGCGTGGGGTGAGGAATTTGATCAAGGATCTTATGGTGAGGAGTCCCCAGGCACGGTTTGGAATGGAAGGTGGACTCAAACGCAGGAGACAGCAGGTTAGGAGCAAAACCACATTGTGTGCTGAGCCTCACCGGGAGCTTTACCATGAACCGCCACACTGGAGAGAATCGATGCCAACACAGGAGAAATACAGTATTAAAATCTTATCTGGTGTTACGCTTGTGAAAGATGCGGTGTCAGCAAATAGGATGCAAAGTGGAGCGGGTTTGGTTTAATGGGTGCTTAAAATAGAAATGGTAGTTTGCGATGATGAGGCTTTCCTGAGGAACAATCTGTGCGGACAGAGCAACAGGACTAATTAGCCCTCTGCCATCCCTGGGCGATTCCTCACCGTGCTCAGCAGGGAGGTCACAGTGGTCCCCTTTCTAAATGCACTGAGAATGTGCCAGCAAAACACCGGGATGTGTTTTGGGAAGCAGCGCTTGTTTATCAATCAACAGAAATTAGTGATTGGTTTGAGTCCAACTCATTTATTTCTAAGGGTAGATAAGAATTCAGTTGTCTTCTGTCAGCGTGAAGTACGTTATACCCAAATCTTAAACACGACACTTGACAGAGACATCTCGTTCCCTGGCAGAAGGGATCAGTGTCGTTACCTCTAATTAAAAAAGTCAAAATAACAATAACTGAATATAAGGAGTGAATTGGGTCGTGGGACTGTGTGAAACCTGGAACCTGCTCATTACTCATGTTTTCCTTCTTTTCTCACTTTTGTTTTTTTTCTTTCTTTCTAGTGCTTTTCTTCATCAGTCACTAACACCCACATTATGCATCACTAATGATGGGAAGGGCTGTCTTTGTATTTGCATCTGCTTCTTTTTCATGAGCAAAAGTGCTGGGGATATTAACTTTAAATACTTGTACCCCCCTTCTCACGTTTCTGCGGGTACAGGAGCTCAGGTTTGTACCTTTGGGGTCGAACTGCAGCTGTGTGCGAAGGTGACTTTGTATCCACTGTGTGATACTGTTCCTTAAAATGTTTGCAGTGTGTGCTGGTGAGTTCGCAGCAGGTAGATGTCTGAATTCATCCCATATTCACTTTAAAATGTGAGTATTGCTGGATTTCGGCGCTGAACTTGGGGAGGTCTGGGTGCTCTTGGGGTGAAATCTCCTCCCAGGCTGCGCTCTTTGGGCCCGTTTGTCTCTCAGGGGGTCGAGCGCTCTCCCAAAGAGCTTATTTGGCTGTTGGGTTTTGTTTGACTGCGGTAAACATCTTGTCTGGTGTTTTTAACTGGTAAAAGGACCTTAGTGAACTTCAGCTTGTGAGATCTACGAAAGTCTGAGGTAAGGGGAAGGGGAAACTCCACCTGGCAAGAATGAGGAATTCCCCTGGTAGCACTTCAGGCCTTGAACATGATTTCAGTTGTTTCTGGGTTACGTGACAGGGTCATCATATCATTGCTCTCGCTTCATGTACAGAAGGAGCTGGTTTCTGTTTACTTTTCTAGTTAAACATCCATTCGGCTGTCTGGTTTGCCATTTCGTGTGGGTGTTTCTGTGAATGGCTTCGTGCACTTGCGTTTGCTCCTTTTTAAAGCTGATTGTCTCTCACTGAAGAACTGTCTGCAGAGAAAAGCTTTGTATTAGCCTTTTCAGAAACTGAAGAAATAGCAAGGATGGTGGCATGTGTGGAAAAAGTAGTATCAGCAAAACAGTTGAAACCCAGGACTGAAGGCCGGCCAAATAGGATAGAACCTTACTGGAAGAAAACATGTTGACTCCAGCAAGTGGGTAGAGTCTTTATTGTGTTTGGCTTGAAAATCTCCTGTGGAATCGCGGTATTTTTCTGTTCTTTCAAAAACTGTGCGTTTCAGTTTTCGTTCTTTTGATTGCCAGGCGCCTGACAAAAGTAGGTGAGGATCTTTTTAATAGATTAAGTAGCTGAAGCACGGAATTCAAATAAATTAGAGTCAAAGGAAGTAATAGTCGGAGTAAGGACTGGCTGTGTGGATTTTGCTGAGCGAGCAGGAAGGTTTCACTTCGCTTTCTTCCCTGCTATTCAGAGGGGAACTGTGGCTGTAGCACAGAAAAGGTGGAAGAAAAGTTTATGAACGTAAGCGAGTTGGATCTGCTTGTCTTAGCAGGACTTACAGGTGGGTTTTGTGCATTTATGCAGCACCTTACCCACAAGTCTTGCATTAGGCAAGACTAGTAATGGGAAAGTTTTTATGTTGCTTGTTAATTTACCTGCAGGATGGGTAGCGAATCTACTGAGAAATCTGTGTATGGCTTTGCCACAGTCTGTGTGCAGCCAACAAAGGCAGAGTTCTGAGGCAGTGCTCTGAAATGCATCAAAAAACCTTTTGGAGCACATCATAGGGAGCTGTTTATGCAAATTCAGAGATGATCGTTCCTGAACTTGTTTGGCTTTACGAAGATTCTGATAAGAGCCTTCACTTCAGATGATATTGTATTTTCTTGAGCCTTACAACCCAGGAAAAAGTGATGCAATGTCTGCAGCTCACAGGAAAAGGAAATGCAGCTCGAGTAACCATCAAGAGAAGCAAAGTAACAAATGTATCATCAAACAGAAGGTCCGTAAGATGATCACAAATTTACACTATGCAGCTGGTCGAAGCAGAATGACTTAAATGGTTAATGGCTTGGAGAGAGTGAGTTAAACGCAAATATTGAAAGACTTCTTTTGGCTGCTGTGAGCAGGAGTGGAGTTTGCTGTTGGTACCTAATTGAACCATGTAAACGTGGTGAAGAAAAGGAAGAGCATAGGAGCATCCAAGCTGGGATAATAAAGAATAACCAGGAGAGTTAGAGAATGTGCGTATTTTTGTGTTGTCCCTCTTGTACTTAGGAAATGAGGAAGGGGTTTGGGGCTATTTTTAAAAGCTGCGGCTCTGACCCTTTGCCTTGGGGAGAGGAGGAAATTAGAGGCTTTAAAGAGTCCTTCACCTCCTCCCCAGTGGCTTCTCCGCAGCTTTGCTGGTGTTCAAACCAGTTCTCCTCAGCTGGGCGGAGGGGACATCTGCTCGCAATGATTCCTGCTTTGGTTTTTATGATTCTTCCTACTCTAGTATTTGCAATTTCAGCTGGATATTTAGGCTGGAAATGCTAATCAGACCTGTTAGCCTGACACATCTGCGCTAAAGCCACATTTGGTGTTCTTTTTGTGGTGTCCTAGATAACTGATCTTCAGTTTTCTATTTTAAATTCTGTAGCATGAAATATTAAGCAGTAAATGTGATGGATGGTGGTGGTGTAACTGCATGGAGCCGGATTGCTGGTCCTTCAAATGTGCATCTAACTAGACAGTACTTGGAGCTCTGTAAGAAAGTGTGAATGTGGAGGTCCTCTCGTGTTTCTGGTTCATTGGGAATGTTGTGGAAAGGGCGATGGGCTCCTTCCTGATTCCCTTTATCTGATTAGTTTTTGTCGTGAAGTTTTCTATTCATCGGATTTATCATGTTTATTCAGTGGCAAGTTTCAGAAGCCAAAGAGTGAACTAATGGTGAGCAGTCCCAGAGGTGCAAGCAGAAGCTGAATAGTATCCTGTTTTCATTCGTTTCAAATACAATGTTCAGATAATTTCTTTAAAACAGTTTTCTTTAAACTGTGTGTCTCAAAGTTATAAAAAGCATTTCCTGACTCTTTCAGCGAGTTGCTCAGCTGCTTTTTGGACCTGGATTAAGAGAGAGAAGAATAGAAGCATTCCTCTGCTAGGGTTGATCCAATCCAAAATTTTCCTGGGAGTCTGTGAAATCAGGGAAGAGTCATCAGGCCAGGCTGTCTCATTCTATTAATTAGAATGGAAGACTCTTCAGTTTGCAGCGTGTGTGAGGAAGCAGCGATTTATAGCTAACGGATGCTCTGCAGGCAGCAGCATTCCATCTGCTACACGAATTTTCGCATTGCATTTTGATGAAAAGTCTTGGGAAAAGCCTCGCACCTGTATTTCTCATTCTGAATAGTGCTTGCCAGTGCTGGGTTGTTACTCTTGCCTGGATTTTTTTTTTTTTTGGAGTAAAATGCCTATTTTTATCAGCTTGCGTTTTTTCAAATTTCAAAGCTGAGAGTTTCTGAAACGCTTCTTAGAATAAAGGCAGGAGAGATTATGTTTATACCAAAGATAGTCAATGTAATAATAACTTAACTTTCCTCGCTGCTTTGCGAGCAAACACCTTTTTATTTAGTGTAACATAAGCCGATTAAAAGAAAGAATTTTTAAAAAAGCTTGCTCAAAGTTTTAGCACTTCTCTGCCAACATAAACTTTTTCTATTTCTTGTTGCCTTGAGAAGTGCTGACACAAACTAGGTCTTTTTGGGCTTAGAATCCCCTGGGGACTGGAGCATGCAGAGCCCACAGGGCGTACATACATTAATATATTTTAGGAACCCTGCGAGTTAGTGCCGCAGCGATCAGCAGCTGAGCCTCTCGAATGGTTCCCCAGCAGCCAGGCAACCTGCTTTCCCCAGCCCGTGTCCCCGGGGAGCACAACCAACCGGGGGAATTGTATCCCCGCCTGATAAAATTAGGTCTTCTGTAATCTCTCGCGGAACAGCCGGATGGCTGGCTGCCTTGAAAAACATATGTTTTAATGCAGGAATAATGCATTCCATTGAGGATGGCCGTAGCCGTGGGAGCTGGTTGACTCGGTGGATAAAGCGCTCCCGTTTTGCCTCTGGGATCAGGGCTCATGTCAGACATTAGGTCTAAAGTGCAGCCATGGAAAAGGATTGTTTGGGATGGTTTTCTTGTCTTTTACTCTTAACAGGGATGTTGTTCCTCTGCCTTAATTCTAAAGGAGTTCAAGAACTAAACCGCCTGATTATTGGAAATAAAGCATACATTCTAAAGAAGAGGAGTTAGTGCGGGTATTTCTAGATTGTAGCTCGCTTTGCTTTGAGAAAATTTATTTAGGAGTAGCAACGTTAGTGTTCCTCTAATACAAGTTTATAATGATGTAATAATACGAGTTTATAATGCTGGAGTAAATTCTGCGTTGTGGCTGTCTCTGCTCACACAGCTCCCTGCACCGGCACTGCGGCCACACGCGGCTCCGCGGCGCAGACAAAGCCACGTGCTGGTGGGAATCCATCATCGTACCGTTCCAGCTCCTCCTTCCGAGCTGCTCAATTTCATCACAGGAAGCTCAGAATAAGGATTTTCCCGCTCAGGGTTTTCGTATAAGCCGTTGCTGTAGTTGCCGCGAGGATGGATTGTGGGTGAGCAGGGGGTGTCGAGCTGTGCTGATAGGAGTGGGAAGAGGTGACCGGGAAAACAAGCTGTGGGACAAACCATGGGACATCTCAGAAGTGCTCAGGATAAGTCGTGTCAGGATTTTTGGTTGGCAGGATGCGAGTTAAAGCGGGAATGATACAGCAGTTGAAGCACCAGACTGAGAGGTGAGAGATTTGGTTTCAGGCCCTGTCTCTGCGTGGCTTCATTACGTAGCTCCGCAGCCACCGTTCCAGAAAGGGTGGTCGGGTGAGGACGTGTTAGAGAAGGTTTTGTGTTGTCTGCTGTCCCACCTGCACCTTTAACACATCGACTCTTCATTTAGAGTGTTGATTAATCTTTGACGTGAGCAGTCATTTCAATAGGAACACCTTTTCTGGAAACGCTGCGGTTTGCTCGCTGAGAACAGCAGCGAACTCATGTGTGTCAGTACGGATGTCCTGATAAGACTGTTTTCTTTGCCTAGTGGTTGCGTCTTCATCATCACCTTTCACTGTAATTACCGGCCCAGCCGTGGAAGCTTTGACTGCTTCTCTGGAAACAATGATCACATAGATAAGCTGACCAGCCAAAAGAAACCCTGAGGAGGGGAAGGAGGCTTTGAAGTTTTCTGCTTACTTTCTAGAAAGAGGTATGAGCGAAGTTAACAAACACTTGTAAAAGGTCACTCTTTCCCTTTTTGTTGAGAAGGCGAGATGTGTAGCTCGCCGGGTTTTGCGCTGCAGAGCAGCAGCTGAATTCCTGCTCGCCGTGCGCGTTGTCACTCTGGTGAGGACAAGGAGGGTGACTCCAAAAAGCTGGGAAGTGACATGGCAAATTCCAGCCCGTGGTTACTCACCACGCTATGGGAGCAGAATCAGGTGATCCGAGCAGCAGATAAAAGGTCCTTGATCCTCAGCGGCTCTGGTAGAGGAATAAGCAGATCTGCAGCTATTAACCTATGCTGTCTTATTTTTTTGTTTTCCTCCCCTTAATTGAATGGAAATGGAAAATGCCTACTGAAGGTGTTCAATTTCTGGCATTAAAAAAGAAAAAGCGTTATCGTGTGTCCCATGGGGTGGTTCTAGCAAGGTACCGGTGGCTGACAAAAATACTGACAGAAAACAAGACTGAAGCTTGTCTTGTGTTACAAAAAGTAGATCTCATGGTAGCAAAACGCTCGTGTAAATGTTTCTTGAGGCTGAGACCTGTGTTTATTCTTAGGGCAGAAACTTTTGAGTGATCCCTTGTGGCTTAAAAAAAGAACAATTCTTATTGTAACTGGAATGAAACCCTGCGTACTCGCGCGGTTTGGGATTGGAAATGCTGCAGTGAAAAGGGGGAAGTGTCGTCATTGTCCGTTGGGAGCCGGGAAGCCGAGATGCACGGAGGTGAGTCGCTCGCTGCACAAACCGGGCACGGACCCGAGGCCTTGTGACGCTCAACCCTCTGCTCCGTAGGTGAGGGCGCGTTATCACTCGCAAAGGACGAGGCTTTGAAACGTGCGGGGTGATAATTAGTAAATGGGTGCCTGTGCAGTGTGCCCAGAGTTTGCATGTTCCTCTGCAAGTTCAGGTAATCTGAAGTTTAGCTGTGACGGTGATAGTTTGGGTTGAACACGTATTGATTTAAACCAGCTGTATTTGTGGAATTTGTCCTCTCCACTTTAAATTCTTGAGTCCGCCTTGAAAATATCCTGAATTTAAAAAGTCCTGTGGTGCAGAAAAAAGTCGATAATTGAGTCCCGACCAGGGAGGATCATGGATGAAGACAAAGCAAATGAGTCAGATATAAATAATCCTATTATGTCTTGGCTGCAGCCACACCTAGAAACCTTGAACAAACATTGCTCTTCTGTTTAGTTATTCCCGTGTTTGATACACTTTACTTGTTAAGTCCTGTTTTAAAATTGCAGCATGTAAAAATTATGTAGGGCTAGTCACCATCGATGTTGAATACCTACAAACATTGTTTTAGTGATTCTGACCGGAGACGCGAATGCCTGTGCTAGAACACAGATAATTTGCTCTCATAATTCCCCCAAATCAGAAAAATATAGAATCCTGAAGTTGGCATTGGCTTTCAAGGCAATTATTTTTTGCAGTAGGCCTTTAAAAAAAAGTCTGGCTAGAACAGCAAACAGGAAGATGTAATTACCCTTTGGCTTTTGCGTATCAAAACGTTGTTCGTTGTACAAAGCTTTGGTAAAACACTTTTAGTAGTATCTGGTTATAGCATGGAAGCCCTAAAGAAAGGCATTTGGATCTAGCAAAATCATACTTGATGTGTTATGATTGCTGTCATGTATCTTACTCAGTAATTACTCACCTAATAGCATGTGTCTCTTTCATGGTGGATAAGCTGACTTGTAATAAATTTGAATGAAGCTATTTTTCAGATGAGACTTAAAGAAAAAAGCAAAGTTGGACCTTTCTCCTCCCTCACTCCTCTGATTCTAATTCTTCTGTTGTAGGTCCTGGAAAGGGTGGCCTGATGTCTCCTGTTAAGTGTGGCTGTCGCTTATTCCAAGGGGTTTTAACACAGGTTAGGGTTTGGTTTTTGGTTCTTCTCCAGACATTGGCTCTGCATTGTTCTTTTGTACTGCCTGCTGTCCTTTGGGCTTCGTACGAGGCCTCTGAACCGTGATCCCCCGGCTCCAAAGGCCTGTAGAGATTTGTCTTACGCACACTTACCCGCAGCGATCCTCGGTTCAGCAGCGCTGCAGCGGGACAGCTCGTGATGTTCAACCCATTGATTTCCCTGGGATGTGAAGGTGATTTCTGGTGTTGAACCTGCTGGGGAAAGCCAAATAGAAATGAAGGTTCTTCTATTAGAATTGAGTTTGTCTTCAGGTTATGAAAGTTCTGGCAGCAGTACAGCTTAGAGTGTTTGCTGCTTTTTGGTCCTCTCGCCGTGCGAAGTGACGACGTCTCGGTTGTGCCGGTGCATCTGTTCCTGGGTCTGTCTTGGCATCTAGATGGAGGAGCTGACAGGCTTGAAAAAATGATCGGTATTGCTGGTGAACATTTGACATCACGAGTGGGCAGCCCACTATTGCTGTCTGAGAAAGGAAGAATGAAAGGAACTAGTGGAGAGACCTGAGAGGTGCAAGAGCTGTTGGGTTTTTTCTGTTATCAAGAACAGCTGCTTAAAAATAACTGAAATTTCCTGTGGGTGAAATGTGACAAAAACTCTCCAAGGGTTATTGTCCCGTTGGAGTAAAGTAGCACTTGTTGGCCTGTTTCCACGCTTTAAAGGGATTGTTTGAAGCTGTTTCATAGATTCCTAGTTGAAAGGTGGATTTCTACTCCTTCAGCACATTCTTCCCCAAGCAATTGCAGACAGCATCTCTCTTCTTAACTCACTAAACCAGTTAATGTTGGAGCTTTGAACGTATTGTCTGCTATGGAAGCGTTACATACTGTTAGATACGTAAATGAGAAAGATTGTGCTGGTTGTTCCAGGGAGTTCCCTGGTGGAGGGGAAAAGCTGACTTGGGTTTCCTGTGATATCCTTCACCTCCGATTGTGCAGGGCGCGCATTCAGAGCCGCCCGCGTTATCTATGGATGGAGGCACATATGAAAAGGAAGACGGCAGCTTGCCAATTGCTCAAAGCCTTTGTTAGAGACTAAAGGAAACCTGCGCCCATTTAGGCACTAGTGCAGCCCCAGGGGCTTTCTTGGCCTCCTATGTAAAGAAGATGAAGGCAGCCGCATGGAAATGATCGCACGCTTTTGCATGTCAGTCTACATTAGGTCTTCAGGCCCTGGTTGTCGTGTTCGAACGCTGAGGTCTTGAGCTTAATTCGCAGCGTTTTCATCCTGTGGGGCTGTCAGAATAGCACTCAACCCATCTGTTGAAAGTAAACCATGAGGGAAAGTATCTTGCTTGCAAAACCGGTCTGTTACTGAGCTACTGGAAGCCCGTACGCGAGTTCGCTGTGATCACAAGGAGATGTCTCTGGTGGTCAGGCTCTGCTGCCTCCACCATGGCTGGTTTCTCCCTGTGATAAATCCCTCGTTCTCAGCTTGCTGTGTGCTGAAATAAAAAGGAGAGACAACCTCCAGTCGATTTTGAACTGGCGCAACCAAGCGAATTAGAAATAGGCGCGCTTTGGCTCTCAAATCTGTGCTTCCTCTGCACAAAACGAAGCTTTGGGAGCGATTTAGAGCTGTTGGGCCAGTCTGATCAGGGTGCTGGGTGCAGTGGGTGCAGCGCTGGCTGCTGCCCTTGCGTGCTTGAATTGAGCACACTGCATTTCTGGGCCTAGCATTTGGTGTTTTCCTTTTAGAGCTTTTAACATGAAATATTCACTATTATCAGCGTACAGCACAACTGATACAGGTATGAGAGAATTCAGTGTCAGGCTCTGAGCACATCTTGCATTTATGGCTTCTATGCATTCATGTATTTTCGCGGATGTTTTTGCTACCTGAGTGTGACTTTGGGGTTTCAGGAGAAATGTTGTTGTGTCTTCCAGCAGAATTAACATGGGCCGAAGGACACATCTCTCCAGAGTTTCTTGGATGGAGTCTGAGATGCTGCAGCCTCCAGGGTGTTTTTTAGGGGTGCTCCAGAGTGGCTGTCACTGAAAAGGCAGGTCCGTGTTGTGGTTGGTAGGAAGATCTAAGCTGGGATACCCTAAGGAATGTATTTTATTTCTACAGTTTTTGCACAGCACTGTCTTACTCTTCCAAATTTCCAATGCTTAAGAAGTGATCCTGTTGTCCAAGGGCTGTTGAAGAGAAGTGGTTGCTTTATTTCCCAAGCTTCAGGATTTTTCTAAAGAGACTTTTACGTAGCGTGGCACAAATTTTACTTGTATGGAACATATGGAGTCAGCAGACAGGTCTTACCGAACAAATTGGAGGGCAGGAATCCAAACCGATGCCTGTTGTCTACAGCACTCCCTTCTCAGAGGTTTCACTTAATTGCAAGCTTTCTATTAGGTCTTTAATTCTTTAGTTTCTCTTTCTTATCAGAATATCTTAAATTATTGCTTTCAACACATGTTTAGCCCTTCATGTTCCCCCCTAAATTGTGCAGTACTGTCTGTGGTGGTTCAGGTTGCTGTAGAAAGGCCATTATGCTTGTAGTTGAAAGCAAAGCCTGCTGTGAATATAATATTCTATGAAAAAGATACAAGCATCTCCCTGTTAATATTATCACACTAACACACTGGTTTCATGACCATTTTAGCGCTCTTTGAAATGGTTCGTATCTAGTGATTACGGCTCCATTAGGCATAGGAGCAGATGGTTAGTATACAAATACTTTTCCTTTTGTCATCTGCAGCAGAAATACTGAAATGACAGGGAATGTTAAACTCTCATCACTGAGGTGAGGCTGGGGAGGACCTATGGCCGAGGAGGAAGGAAACGGATATCTAGAATGATGCCGAACAGACTGGACAGGGCTGATGAATCACGCTGGAGCAAGCCAGCAGAAAGCACAGATCCGGAACAGATTGTAGGCCAGTGGAGCAGGGCTGCGATGAGCCTGATCTCGGGACGGACAGAGCGTGGATTCTGCAGGATTTCCAGGTTGGAAGAGGTGGGAGCTCTGCAGTCGGCGAGCTGGAGATGCGGGCAGTCCCGGCCGTTACCGCCGGGGCGGAATGAGGCCACGGACACAGGTAACTCTGCCAGGTCACGCTGCGGAGCTGAGGCAGCAGCTTTGCCAGGGTTTGCAGCTGCCCCGTGCACCTGCGCGCGGTTCAGGCTCCCAGCACCGTTTCGAACGGGTATGATCTGTGACCTCTGTGTACCCACAAACAACTCAAAGATAAGGTGAATCTGACACCCTCTGCAGTCCTTAGCTTGCTTTGTCAGGTGTAGCTTTTGTGAAGTTTTGTCTTGGGTTTTGGTTTGTTGGTTTGGGCTTTTTTCTAGACATTCCAGAGCTGTATATTCTTAAATTATGCTCTGTCCATGCCTAGAGAGAAATCAGTTACCACTTCAGGAGTTTTTCCTGCAAGTTCCAAGTCCTGCACTTCTGTTTTAGATGAGTGAGTTGGAGGGCTTTTTTTTTTTGCATAGTAATAAAAACAGGCTAATACTGTTAGAATTCAGTCCTAATGGGAAATAAAGTAATAAAGATTAGTTTGTTATTTAAAATAATTCTGCTTAGACTTTTGAGAGAGGTTGGCTATTGCTAAGAGAAACTGCACAGTCACCTTTGCTTTAAATGTATTGCAGAATGAAAAATCAAAATATGATCTCACTCTCATTAATATTAAGTAACTGATGTCATAATTCAATTAAAAGGTTTTTTAGGAGCTTTTGGCAAGTCATTCCAGGTTGCTATTAAGACCTGACCAACGAAGCATCCTTAAATTGGAGGGAACGGGGGATAATTCTCTAAGTAACTGAAAGATAAGGGAGCATCTCAGCAAAATACCTGATTTGCAAAACCAATCAACCCAACCCATGTGAGGCAGAGGAGTCAAAGCCCAATTCTGAAATAAAGCTGAATATGTTCCCCTAATGCACTTGTCTGTCCAGGTACCTGGCCTGGAGATGAGTGTCCTGAATACGCATCAAAATTGGGACTTCAAAGGCAGCGATTCCAACGTGATCTTCAGATTTTTTCTCATCGTACTAAATACAACTGTAGGGCCAGTGCAGGATTAATAAGGTTTTGTCTCTGCTTTTCGTTAGCTGGCATTCAAACAATTCACTGTTGTTACTTGTTTACCCTGAATACATTTTGCTGGTTGTTGCTTTTTCAGACAGCTCGCGGTTCCCAACCTGTACGGCCGGAGCTTGGGTTGTTTTCTGGTTTGTTCGTAATTGCATTAGGCAGCAAGAAATCTTTCATCTCTAGCTCTGGGCTACACAGAACCGGAGTGGCAAAGGAGACTTGTGTTTTTCTACTGGCTTCATCATTTTCAGAATATTAATATTTAATTTAGGCTTTTTAAAGCTTTTAGCAGATTTGTCGGGCTTTCTTCCCTGTGGTAGTGTATGTGAGGACAACTTGAGTGAGCATTCTGATTCACTTACAATATGGAAAGTGGTTTCATTTATTTTGATTTATGACTGAAAGACTTTCAAGAAGCTCATCCTGTTCTGTAAGGAACTTTGCTATAAACTTAACCATCAAATAGATCCAGCAGTTTTTCCTTTTCTCCAGCTAGAGTTCAGCCATGCAAATACTGAATCCCATCCCAGTAACAGTTTTTCTTGCCCATAAAGACCAGTCCAGTGAAAAACACGGCTGTGAGACTCTGATGCTGAATCGCAGGTGATTTTGCCACGACAAATCCTTCTCTCCCAGCCCTGTAGGAGTTTCATACAACCAGGGGGGGTTGGTAATAAGGAGTGTTTTCCCTTCATCAGGGCTGAAATGTGGTTATTTACACTGCTGTTACACGTTTAGAAATTTTATACCGATGCTATTTCATATTTTCGACCTGTTTTTGTGATAAATTCGCTCTTGGAGAGGTTGCAGCTTCTTGGCGCAAATACTCCGTGATGCTTTAACCTGTTGTGAGCCCCAAAGTTTCTTCTCTTCCAAATTCAAGTGAAGAGCACGCACCAGATGGAGCGCAGGTAGGTTGCCCTTCAGTCCGTGAGCTCATTTGGCCTGAAAAACGTTTAGAAGCAGTTTGGAGAGAGTTGTTTTTGCTGGCCGCCGTTCGACGCCGCGCTCACCGCGTTCTCGGTTGGGCCTGCGCACGAGCTGATGCTTTTCAGTGACCGCTCTCCGAGCCATGACCGAGTCCCACTTGGAGCCTCCTGAAACCTGGTGTTCGTGATTCAAGATTCGTGATTCGTTCGTGATTCAAGATTCAACAACAAAGAGGAAACGCAGTCGCGTCCTGGCCCCTGGCACAGGCCACTTTTGTTTCCCAGTTAATGTTTCTTTCCAGTTGGCTGGTGTTTGCTGGGTCAGTGGGTCTGCTGTTGAAAAGAATTTGATTACGGCTAACTCTGTCTTTTGATACTTTAATGCTGAATTTACCAACAAGAGTTTTTCGTTTGCTTGCTGAAAGCTGTGTCATTTCTACAGGAACGTGTTTGGTTTTCTTCCCTTTTTATGATCAATAAACCACCGTGAGTTTATTTCCCGTCTCGGATGTCTGTGGCCTTCCTGGGAGCAGAGTGCGGCATCAAAATCAAACAGAACAATTCGGAGATGATCCTATTTAGGTGTTTGCTTACCCAACAAAGCTGTATTTACTCGCTGTGCCCATGTGCCAGCTGCATTGGGTGTTCATGTGTGTCCTGGTGTGGTAGTTTTGCTTTCCAGAAAGGACGTAGCTTGTGTATTGACCCCATCGCCGGCTTTGCCAGAGGACGCCGGCTGGAACGCGCGGATTTTCGGAGCAATTCGCAATGCTAAAGCAGTTTTGCAGAAACGCTGGCCTAGGTAGGCCGGGACTAGGGAGGAATTGGGATGAGATGTTTCCTCAGCCTCTATCTAGACTGTGAGATTGGAGTTCGGTGCAAACAAAGCAGCGATTGTCCGGAGCTTCGTGCCATCCTCGGCTCTTTGTTCTGTTCAGAGCCTCCGTTCCCCACTACTGAGAATTTCAGACAAGGTGTTTTGGAGTCGTTCGCTGTGATTGCTCTGCTGTTATCGTCCGCTTAATTTTTCACTACTGAAAAATTAACAAGATAGACATTTTCTCGTGTAGAGTTTGATGATGTGAATGTTTGACGAGAAAATGTGATCTCAGAGCTTTTTAACAAGGTTGCAGCGACAAATTTTGTAATAAACACCGTATTTTGGAAGCGTATTGTATTATAAATAATTCCTCTATTAATTTGCCATCAAAGACGTGAGTTTTCCAACTGAATCGCGTCTGCGACTGCAATATTTTTTGTAAGCTCTTCTGTTCGTTTTGTTTGCACTCTTCTTCTTTTAGTCAAGTTGCTGACTATGTGCTCTTAAATAATCCTACTGATTTCTCCACACTTCCTTCCCTCTACAAATAAGACATTTGAGAATTCAGTTTATTTCAATCGGAAAAGGAGATATCGCACCCTTAGATAGGCCGCAGTAGGAAAATTCCCTGTGAGCAGTAATTGTGGCTTTGCAGCCGGCTTGTTGAATCAGACCTTTTTTACTTCTAAGCCTGTTCATTTAGGTTCAAGGTCCACTGGTGTCAGTGTAGAAAGGATATTAGCCCTCAGAGTTTTGCGAAAATGTATGATGATGGTGCTGATGTACTTATACGAGGCAAGAAAAACCCATGTGTTAGCATCTTGCCGTTTTGGAACAACAGAAATAAATATCCATCTGATGTTGCCATATCCCGCATAACAAGGCCAGCAAATATTTGACCGTTCCTCTCTTTATGAGAGAAGCGTGGGGTTTTTTTCCACTTGGAGGCAGGCAGAGCGAGGGCCGCTTTGTACCAAAAACTGAACGGCATTCTCTTTAAAGAGCCGATATTGCGCAGAACGAGGAGGGACCTGCGAGTGTTTTCCCTCGGAGCAGCCGAGTTCAGAACCTCTGCTGGATTTGGATTGTTGAGCTGTGCTGTGCAACTGCTCCCGCTCCTCCTTTAGTACGTTTTACCCATTAATTTGATCTTCCACACGTCTTAAAGGCTTTTACATGGGAAGGCTCTTGCCACATCCTGCTCTCCAGCCTCTGAACAAAATGCTTCTGAAGCAGACGCTGACTTTTTTTAGCGCGCCCGAAGAGCCGCGCACAGAAGCCGTTCTTGGCGTGATCTTTCTTGTAAAGAGCATTGCGGCTGACAGAATAATGGCTTTTCTTGGGCCTGCTGGTGACACGCCAACGCCGTTTCCTTAGCGCCGAGATTCCTGCAGAAGCCGCGCTTGCTGATGTCAACACAACTGAAAGCCAAACGCTTCAGCTCGGGCCGGAGATCTGCTGCTCCTGCCCTGCCGTACAATGCGGTTTTCTTCTCCTCGCTCTTTTTTCAATCTGCTTTCCCAAGCTTGTCACCAACTTGGACGGGTTGTTCTCTTCAATCCGGAACACACCAGGAGCCTGTACAGACAAGATCGTTCCGCGGGGCAGCTTCCCATTAATCTGAATATCGCTCTGGTTTTGTAGCGATGTGTTTAAGCTGGAGGTGGGGTTATTTTAAATTATCATACCGTGTGCAGAGCAGGTTTAAGGTTATTTAACAAAGTGCTTTGGTTCCCATTAGTCAGACATACAAGAAATGAACAGAAACACCAGGAACAGTTTCTGAGCTGCAAACCAAGCCGTTCTCCCACCTTTTGTCAGGTACGTTCCGCAGTTTGCTGGGAGTCTTCGCAAATCAAATTACCGGCGTCGCACGCTAATTCCAGGCTGGGTAAAAGATTAATAATCGTATCACTTTACCTTTGAAGTAGTGGAATCCTGCTATGGTGACTTAATACTGTTTAACTCTCCTAGAGTAAGCGCTTGCTTGTTCATGCTGTCAAATGACTGTGGTTTGTGTTTCGGATTTCAGCGCTTTGGGAAAAACAACGGGGTTTGCTCTCTTGAACAGGCGGCGTTTGCTCTGCTGCTTTTTTCTGCAAAATGGGAGTGACATCCATATGAATACACACTTGGTGCCACCTTTTTGGGAAAGCCAGGGTAGGAAGCATATGGGAAAACACAGTGCGATGAGCATCTTGTCTCTTTAGCTTCGAAAAATTCATTCTTACGATTGAATTTTTTTTTGTTTGAGGAGCGATCTTTTAAGTGCTAATGCTTTCCTCAAGACGTCTTTCTTTGTTTCACCATACATAATCATTGAGCTCATCGCGCTATCATTTGGAAAAGCATTTCCCATCTGGATCTCTGTAATTATTGTGCTACCGTGCGGTGTGACACGCCAACGAGGTTAGTGCTGTGTTAACGCTGTGATTAAAGCAACATCGGAGTTGCGTTTCCGTACCTGAACGCTTTGTGTGAGAAGCGCTCCGTTTGATTAATAGATAGGGGAATAATTGCTCTAAACTTCTTCTTCCATTCGTGCAGCTTATTCAAGGATCTACAATTTAATTGGGGAAAGTACCATCTCCTCCCATCCTCCTCTAGAGCCGGGGTGCAGAATGAACGCCAGGGCCTCTTTGGTTTCATCGAACACCTCGCACTGGAAGCTGTGGTGTCGCCGAGGGCTGTGGGAGGGGGAAAAGCTTTGCAAATGTGTCTTTCATCAATCCCCACGTTTGTCAGAGCCCCAGACCATCCCTGAATGCTGTTTACTGCCTGAGGGAAAACATCATTTGGCTTTCTAACTGTAGGTGGCTATCTACGTGCTTCTTCAATATTTTGCAGCATGAGACGGAGTTCTCTTTGGGTGCCTGCATTTTTTTGCTTGTTTTATTTTTATTCCTGAGCTAAAACCAGGCTCGATTTGGCGAATCACCCATCCACGCTGGTCTGTCTTGTGGAGAAAGCGCGGTCGGTTTAGAACAAACAGAGTTTCCGTGTGCGATCCCGTGCGGTTGGGCTGGAGCAGCAGCTCCCAGGGGAAGGTTATCGGCGCTCGCTGTTCCGATAATTCCCTTTCTACCTGCAGGAAGCCGGTGCTGTACCTGATGCTGAATAAGGGCTGAATCACAATGACTCCTGCAGCAAGTTGAGTCATTTCCTGGGAAACCTGGGGTAGAGGGCGGCTGAGCGATGTGCTGGGGATTACATAGACGGGAACGTCTGCTGGTTACTCAGAAAAGAGAATTATTCAGGGCAGAATCGCTTCATCTGGGGTTTTTTAAATGCGTTGTGAGTTGTCTTGTGTTACTCAGCCACACAGTCTGAGCTACTTTGTGCCTACGTGTAGGTGACACTTTGGGTTTCTCCTCCTTTAACCGTAGGGTTCAATGCAGGACCACTCTTACCAACACTCTTAAACGCTCCTAAGTCTCAACTTACATTCTTCTCATCGACTATTTATTAAAAACATTTCTCTCAAATAGATTTTATAAAATCCTATTTGTGACAAAGCCTTGGGTTTGTGCCTTTTTAGCATTTAGAAGGGGAATGCATTTTTTCCCTATGATAAGTCATAGCTATTTAAAACATTTTACTTTCCCCCCCCGCCCAGGATGGGGTCATATGTAAGATTTATTGTTTGTATACGGGATTAAGTTGTCGATGTGCACATACTGGGTTTATGGGTAACATGTAACATTTATATGGCTTCGCTTTGCAGCGCATCTTGTATAAAGTTGACTTCAGTGATTGTATTTTTGCAAACGTTCGCTAGAGGCCTGTATTTAGTAGCATTATCTAGGTTAACAGAATTTAGTAGTATTTTCAAAGGGTCATCTTCAAGAGTTTTTGGAACCTTTAAAAACCCATTTTTCCCTTTTATAAAAGCAGACGTTACCCAGGCGTGGACAGCATGAATTACCGGATGGTTTGGGGGGTTATTTTTTTGGTCACGAAGGGAGGGTCTCCAGCATTTCGTTGGTCGCCCCCTGCCCGCGCACACCGAGAAAACTCAGCTCTGGCCTCAGCTCACCCGGTGGGATGACGCGTCGCATATGGCATCTGAGATTAGTGCCCGTAACACACGGGCCGGGCGGGTGAACCGAGGACACTGGATCATCCGCAGCTCCGAAACCCTCCTGCAAGGTACAAGAGATTCTTCAGTCTGGTTTCAGTAGTTGGATTTATTGTTTAAAGGCAAAACAACAACAAGAAGAAATGAAAAATGTATAACGCGCGCAGTGACTTGCAGTAAAATGCACCTTGTGACCTTAAATGCCGCGGCCCCGGAGCTGTGAGCGTGGCCTCCTGTACACCCCATAGACACACAAAATCCTAACCTTGAATCGCATTCTTGCGAAAGAATACACGTTGAGATTAAAATAGTTTTAATTCGGTAAAGTAACATTCATAAGCCTTTCGAAAAGATTTTTTTGAAGCTGTGAAACAGAGTCCCCGCAGTGCTGGAGCCAAGGGGACTCGTACTGTGTATATAAATTAATCTGTCTGTGAAACTTTTAGTACTGAAACTGTAGCAGTATAATGCTCGTGCTTAACAAACAGAGCTTTGTCAGACCTGCTGGTTTCTTCTGTAGCTTATTCATATTCTTAATGGGAACAGAATTGTGCTGTTAAAGGGAAACTGCGAAGCACAAACCTGTTGTGTTTGTTTTTCTTAATGTTTGGGTTTGGTTTGCTGGGCGGGGGGAGGCGATATATGGAGTGAGGCTTTATTTCTTTCAAGAAACCAGTTTTCTTTCTGGCAGACTCTATGGTTTGTATTGTTTTCAAGGAGGAAACCTGATATACAGCTTCCCTGGGATGAAGGAGGAGGGAACCTCCGAACCTGCATCATCGTTTGGCCTCAAACAGAAAGAGGCAATTGTCTAAACTTGTCTCAAACGTCGTTTTTGTGCTGGAGTTACAGCCAAAGAGCTTTAGGAGTGCGAGAGCATTTAAACTACGGTCTGTTTGAACACAGCCTTGGAATAAAAGGGCGATGTCGGCTTTGGGTTGAGGACGCCCCAGCTTTGAGCCTTGGGAAAACCATTGGGGATGGGGACGTCCGGAGGTCGCCAGCCCTCCGGGAAATGACGGAAAGGTGATATCTAGTTGCAAAATAAATAAATGAGCGGTGACAGCGTTCGTTAGGGAAGTGCTGAACTAATTGGTTTGATATCTGCTTTCTGCCTATATAACTGAGTCTTTAAGTGTATACCTGGATTTCTCAGACATACCACCTACCGCTTCCAAACGTGCTCGGGGGACCTTATCTGGAAGTGGCACGCGACCAAAGAACATTGGGGACTCGCAGCTGCGTTCCTGGGGTTCGGTACCTGCAGTTTGGGGTCTATTTCTGGTCAAGGACAGGAAACCCAACGTCGAGCTCTGCAAAACCAAGCTGCGTGTTTTGTTCTTTGCGAGCAAGTTGGAGATGACGCAACTGCAGGAAGGTGTTGGTGTCAGATGTGCCGGGAGATCGGGCAGGGGAGCAGGAACAAAGGCAAAGTCATCAGGTCATTTGGAGGGGTGAGAGCTGAAAAGAAGACGCGGTGATCATAGAATTTATTTCCTCCTTTTTGTTACAATCTTGTTACGGTATTTGCTGTTAAATACCGGAGTTGCTCTCTGTGTTTTGGGGCTAATGGATGTACTAGAAGCATTTCCGTGATTCTCTGTTAGCATTAACTGCTAGAAACAGATTTTTTTAAAAAAAAGCAGCATACTAACATTTTTTAAAATGCATCCAAACTGCTTTCAAATTTGAATCTTTTGCTTGATACGGTCAAGTCTTTAGAGGCTTTGTTGGGGGAGATGCTGTGCTCTACGTGATCATTTTCCTTAATTTCTCCACTGTAGTAATTATGGTTTTGTTCGACAGTAAATGATTCAGTGTTCTCATTCCATGGGGGAAGGGGAGGAAGGATGTTGAAAGAGCGGCATTGTCTGCGTGTAGCAGGATTAGCTGGTGTTACCACCTTGCACTGATTGAGCCGCGCTCTTCGGAACAGATCATCGGCTCTAATTGCCGAAGAGCAGCCTGGCGTCGCGGGCCGGGAGGCTCCTGGACCTTCGGGCTTCTCTGCTGCGTTATTTGAATGTAGGTGGAACATCCCGGCTGGTTGGAGATCCCTGGGCTTCCCTCTGCTCCCCAGCACTGAGCTCCTCTTGCACGCCCAGCGATCAGAACATCCAGGTTGGATTTGCACGGTGGCAATCCATTCTAATTTCTTCTCCAGAAATTAGGAGAATCAGATGAAAAAGGAACCTCAGAAGCCAGTTTTTCCATATATATATATTATTTTTTCCCCTAGGGAATTCTCTTTCTCCAACCCACTTTGATTCAAACAAGCAGGACCTCTTGGATTTCATCACAGAGGTGTCTGCAGTCAGGATTATTGTCCAGGTATTTCAAGTGAGGAAACGTCCTTGTTCCTTGATTAAACTTGTCTTGTTTCTGCAAGCCATAAATCTGGGCTTATTTCCTACTCTGAACCCGCAGAACGGCATCTCTTACGTATTTGCCAGACCTGCTGTGTCTTGAAAAGTAGGATTTCTTTAAATTCTTCTTGTGAAACTGCTTAGCTCGCGCTCACGTGTCCTTAAAAATAACCCTAAAGATTCCCAACATCGCGTTTCGAACCGCTGGGAAAGATCGTGGCGTAAAATAGTCCTGCAGTTGGTTATGGCGAAAGGGTCTTGACTGTGAAACTCCATGTGGAGGGTATAGCTTATATAGGCTTAGATCCCTATAGATCTATATATATATAGATATAGATATATAGATATATATAGAGAGAGAGAGATATAGAGCGCTATAGATATATAGATATCTATAGATATTTATACTTACATATAGGTATAGATCCCTATAGACCCCACCTGCACAGAACGGCTGTAGCTGGAGAGGCCAGAACACCTCAGCACTAAGTGGGTTTATTTGTAATTTCATTCCTCAGAATGAACAAACCCCAGCACCGTTTCGGACCTAAATGATCAGCTCTCGTCTGCTTTGCTAACGCTTTCCTTATAGTGCTGCCTCTTGCATCTGGATTGTGGTTCTTGGGTTGTTTTTGCAGCTATTTGGAAGAATTGAACGCACCGAATGTCAGCAAGCGATCGGTAGGTGGAAGCGAGGTTGTGATTTCCCAGGTTTCTGTAGCAGGAGTGGCTGGTCGGTGAGATTTGCAGCCCCATTGTCTTGGGGCTCTTCCTGTTGCTGTGATTGATGCTGTTCGGTGAGGAAATCTGTGTTTGGATCTTTCCATTTCCTGTGGATCCACCAGGAAGGGAATGGGGTGAAAGAAAATTCCTTTCCTGGTGAATCTTTGGTTTGTGTCTCGGTGGATTGAGACCAAATTTGGATTACGACCAGAGAGAAGAGGCTTTGTACGATAAATTCATTCCGCTCATGCAGCGTATTAAAGGGCCACTTGCGTCCAACACTTGAGGTGTGAATTTGGGCATAATTGTTGCGGTTGTAGTAATCGGATCATAATTTTATTGAATTTACACCTTCCACCCACGCCTACACACAAGCTTTTTTTCTTAATCCCTGCGTCTTGCTGGAGATTTATTTCAGTTCATTGTGTTGTGTTTCTAACCTGCATAGACGGCTGTCCTGAGATGAAGAACTCTCATTTAGCTGTTTTTTTCTGACCTTTTCGGTCCATATTGGCCAGTTCCGCTTCACTAGGGCTACTCTAAACATTTCTAATCCTGTAGGTGCTCGAGACTGTCGAACCATTTGGTTTTTGAACCAACTCTATTTGGAAATTCAGTAGTGGCGGACACGGTGCTGCAGGCAAGTCCCAGCAATATATCACCCTTATTTCTTTCCATTTTCCTAGTTGAAACTTTCCTGCTCTTGCCAAATAGCATTAGAGGGTTTATTTATTTTTTTCTATTAGCTTATGCTCAGAGAACCCTTTTTTTTCAAGCAATCACGTAAATTATCTGCATCCCATGGTAGGGATGCAAATAGTGGGGTTTGGCCTGAGTTACCTCCTTGTTTTTCAGCGGTATCTCGCCTCAACTTCATATTTCCAAATGCAGATCTGTGAACCATAGTGCTTGTATTCCTGTGATAATAGATATATATTTTTTTTCTTGGTAGGATATTAGTGTGGAGCAAGTGGTTAGAGACAAGTCTTTGCTTCCCAGCGCACAAACCAGAATGTGATGCTACCAGTCGCTTAAATTGAGTACATTGGTGTTTGTTCGTAAGTCACTGGTATTCCTTAGTAATTCCAACAATTTTCTGTGGCGAATGTTTCATTACATATAGCACATAACCACCGATGCCAAAAGTCCAATTAAATCTTGTGGAGCGATTAATCACAAAATAACGAGCTACAAACAAATCCGTGGCTTGGTTTACAAGGACAATTCCCTCCCGTTTCTGAGCGGCTCTGGTTTTCCTCCTCTCTTTGCTACCCAAATGAACCAATGTGAGGAATTCAATCTGCCTCTGAGAACCGAGAGGCGAATCTCCCAATAGCTACTGGATTTTGTGGCTCCCGCGGTCCATCAAAATATGATCCTTTTGGCTCGTGCTCTCCGGATGGCTTTTTCTCTAGCGCTGCCAGCATACCTATCTGGTGAGCTGGATCCGTTTCACCGAGCTACGGACTGCAACCAGCCATTAAAATTAATGCTTCGCTCGGCGTTTCGGTGCTTTGCGGATATTCTCATTTTCAGCTGCTGGATTCGTTTGGGCTTGTTGGGGCCTGACTCACCCGTTGGTGTCGAAGGAGCGAGATACAGTTCTGTTCGCAAACGCGCGCCCGCCGCTTCGGCTTCGGAAACCTCTGGTCGGGGCGTTTCGAGTGACGCCGATGTCCAGGCGAAGGAGTGAAGCCCATTCATTTGCCAAATGCTGCAAAATCACCTTTAGAACCAAAACGGCTGGTTAGCCGGAGTGTTTTTGCAGGGACGCTGGTTGCGTTGGGGTTTAGAGCCTAAACCCTGCGATCACCTTTTCTGCCGGGGCAGGCGGTGTCTGCCATGGGGCAGCAAATACAGCAATTAATACTCTGTTCTTGCGATAATCGGGCTCATGGCGAAGAAAACACACTGTCTGTGATCGCTAGTTCCTGTTGTAGTATAAATACGGGCTTCATTTTAACTTGAGAAGTAACAGCAAATAAATGTGTTTTATATTGCTGTGTGTTTGGTCGCTTCCAATCTTCCGTCCCTGAGAGATAAGAGGTTACAAGTGTGGGTCAGGCCTGAAATGCTGCAGGGCTTTTTGTTTTAATCCCCGCAAGGTTTCGGTCTTTTTCTTGTGGTTCTGATCTAATGCAAGAAATTAAACCGAAAGACAGCGGCCAGATGGTACATCTCCAGGATCAGACAGATTAGGGGGTTTAGAAAAGGAAAAAGTTTACTAATACTTATTCTTTTCTGGAGTTTTTGCTTCTGCGGAGCTCAGGCTGCGTGCGGTGGGCAAACCGTGGAACTGCAGCTCCATCAGCTTAAGAACCCACAGCTTGTTTGCACTGAACAGCAAATAGACACGGTGAAAAGTCTGATTTTCTGGACCATAGGGTGTTCTTGCTGGCTGTAACATAAAAATCAAGTCTTTTACTGGTTTGTAGAGGTGCTCTGAACAGCTCCTGAAGTGGTCTCGCTTTATTTGCCAAAAGCTGCTCTCGAATCGCTTCGTTTAAGACGAGGCTCTGAGTTTGCACTTCGCCCCATTGTTTGGGAATTCTTTCGTTTCGTTAGCCTTTGTGGTCACCGAATATTTTCATGCACTCCGAGTTTCCCTTTTTGGGTTTTCATGGCTTTGATATTCCATTTAGATAGCTGTTCTGATTCAAATTATTGCATTTAAATAGCGTGTAGTGCGTATCTCTGATCCCAAGGGAAAGTACAGGGGTTCTGTAATAAGGAAGCTTTGAAATCCTAATGTACTTGCATTTGTTTGCTCTCAGATTTTCTTCAGCATATGCATTGCTGCGTTCAGGTGAAACCCTCATGGCACTGAAAAGAAAAGCGGAAAAATGAGGACATGATTAAATGAGTTTTCTCTCCTTGTTTTTAGGGGACATCACGCAAAAGGGGTATGAGAAGAAGAGAGCGAAGCTGCTGGCTCCGTATGTTCCGCAACCACAAGGTAGGTCCTTGTTTCCTGAGAACCTTGCAGTGCCTCAACATTCGAGGGACGCGTGGAAGGGAGCGCTGAGGTTCATTTACCCACTCTCGACTCTCATCCGTGTCTCCTGAGCCGATAATTCCGCTGCGGAGGCTGCGTGGGTGCCGTATTTTGTCGCCTGGTTCGTATCGAGCTGCAGGGATTGCTGGTGGTTCCGAGCCGTTTGGGTCTCTGCAGAGCGCTCGGTGTTTCAACGCTTTGTGTGGCCTCGCTTGATCGCGTAAATCACGTCGCGCTCCCTTGTCGGCTGAGAACTCGAGGGCTTTGAGTTGAGTGTGAAGTGTGAGGTCCTCAGGAATCCTTCTCAAAACCTTCTTCAAAATGGTTTAACCGCAGAGTCGGTCTGTACCACGTCCTTCTCTCAGCCATCCGAATTCCTTGTTGGAGAAACGTGAGGATTCCTCTAATATTCTTAGTTTGTTTTGCCAAAGTAGCTGAATTCATGGACTTCGTTTACATCTGTTTCTTTTGGTTCAAAGACCATTCGCAGTACAGCTGATGGTGCGTAGGATAATTATATATAATCATAAACTGAAGGACGTGGCTGAAAGTATGCTCAATAATTATTAGCGGGATGCTTACCCAAAATAATTGCACTACTGATATACCAAACCATTAAAAACTAATGTGTCTGGCTCTCGCAGTGTGGGGACTGAATGGGTACGACAGGCGGTCGTGACTGGATTTACTGTAATTCACTGAGACTGAACTACTGCCAAAAAAATTTTAAAAAGAGCGAAGGCTGAAAGTGCATTTATTGACCATCAGCACCGCATCTGTTGGGGAAAGATCGTCGAGGATTTTTTTTTAATTTCTGAAATGACAGCGGTTCGCTTGCCTGAGGAGCACAGGACGACTCTGGCACTGTCACGTGGTGGCTTCTGGACCCTGATGCTTGCGTCCCTGTTGTTTCTCAGTTTTGTTTTGCTCATGTGCTCAACAAAAGCTGGTTCCTGTTCTCTTGGCCAGCACTTATTGCCATAGCGGGTGCTTTACGCACAAAAGAACAGTGTATTCTGCCTGAGCTGGCACAGCAGAGGTAGCGAGGCAAGCAAAAAATCCATCTTAGCCTTCAAATTTGAGATTTTGTTACCAACAGCTCCCTGCGTACTCAGGACTGCCTCCCTAAACCAGGATGTGACAGGAATCTCTGCCCACTTGCTTACCTTTGTATCAAATCTCTGTTATTTGGAATAACTTCATTTTGGTTGCAAGAGACCATCAAATCCAACCATAACCCAACTCCAGCACTAACCCGTGTCCCTGAGAACCTCGTCTAAACGCCTTTTCAACCCCTCCAGGGATGGTGACTCCACCACTGCCCTGGGCAGCCTGTTCCAATGCCCCACAGCCCTTTCCATCAAGAATTTTTTCCTAATATCCAATCTAAACCTCCCCTGGTGCAACTCGAGGCCGTTTCCTCTTGTCCTATCACTTGGGAGAACAAACCAACCCCCTCCATGCTCCAAGCTCCTTTTAAAGAAACCACAAAGTCATACACAAGACTAATCCCTCTTTATGGTCTTTAGGAGCAGCTCTTTGTTAAGCAGGGTTTACAATCTCTCAGTCCAACGTGTGTACCCGTGGAGATCTTGAGCCTCAGGAGAAAACGTGGATGTTCTGGGCCAGATCCGCTCCTGCCCTACGCTCCGGTGGGGCTGAACCTCTGCAAGTTCCTTTTCATCTACCAACGCAATCCCCTTGTACCTTTAGCTCCCCACGCGTGTTTGGTTTGTTTCAGAAAACATTGTTTAATTAGGAGATGGGGGGGAAAAAACATTTGGCAAGACCGTCTGTGGCCCTGCTATTTTAATTGTCGCTCTTTTGAAAGCTGCGGAATGAGCCGGAGTTGAGGGAGAGACACAGGCTGCTAGGTCACCAATTAAGGCGGCGTTTTGAGTGCCCTTCTGGCTCAGCTTTTTCTATATCTCACATCCCTTCTATCTGGGAATCTCCCGTTGTAAAAACCCTGTTGAAGTCACGCACGAGAGATTCAGAATCGGGTCGCCTTGTTAATGGGAGGAAAATGAATGTAGCGCACGAGAAGAACGACAAAATATTTACTGCTGGCGTTTAGTGCATCACGCTTCTCCAGGCACCTTCCTGACATTAACTAATGTATCGTCTCCATCCCATCGACGTGCAATGAGACGCAGGTATGACGACACGGCAGGGCACGTCAGCCCTATAATTTGGGAGACTCCTATTGCTAAACCTAAGCGCCGTTCACATTGCCTCTGGGAGCTTGCCTCGTTATTTTAGAGTTAAGGCAACGATGTTAATTACCTAAAGATACGCGTTTTCCTGGTGCGACATCCATTTTTGTAAATGGAAGCTGCTGAGGTGATGGAGCTGTCTCAGTCTTGGTGCTTTGGGATGTTGATTTTCTTGGAGTAACACTGACATTTTCAGCCAACCTTAAGCTTTGCGAGGAACGAATGCTTTTCTGCCTATTTTAAAAGATGCAATACGATGTTATTTTCTTTTTCTATTCTGCTCAATGGTCTTTGGATGGACAGATGAGCTGCTCTGCTACTGGGAGGTGATAGAGTAATTCACCACCTCTTGAAACCGGTTTTGCTGCAGACTACAGGCAAACTTGGGCCTAGGGAAAGAGCTCTGGTCCATGTTAGTCGCTACAAATCTGGGAAAGCATTTCCAGCTTTGAGCTCGCTCGGGAATGCCCTTTGCCAAAATGAGCAGCTTTGCGCACAGGCAGCTGGCAAAGTACGTTTTCTTGCTATTTAAGATAATGCGTTCGGTCCCTCTGCTAATGTGTAAAGGAAATTATATTCATTAAGCACTGTTGCGCTGTCAGAACCTTTTTATGGAGCTGCTGTTTCCTATTCTCATGATGATTTAAAAAAAAATTAAACAAGCAAGGAGAACGTTGAGGGTGCACTTTTTGAAAAGGGAAGATGAATGCGATCCGTTGCTTTTTGTATTCTGGTACCTCAGCGAAAGGCATTGGAACACGGGAGTAATATGCTCGGAAACCTGTTGAGATAACATTTGGAGCGAATTTAATGCATCTGTGAACTTTAGTTGTTAATATACGTTTTGGTTTTTTTTCTGCTTCACGTTATTCATGGATAGCACAAGGTGACAACGATAGTCTCTTATTTAGTGTTTCGTTTCCAGAACTGGAAACTTCTACAAAGGCTTGGGGGGGTTGGTTTCGTTTGCTTTTGCTTTTTCTTCCTGTCTTTCAGCATCACGTTCTTTCCAACAGGAGCTAATGTGGAATGGTAACCAGTGATAAACCAGCTTTGTCTAAACCTGTAAATCACGCACGCGTGCTCCAGCTTAGTGTTGTTCCCAGAGTTTCACCCGTTTACAAGATCTGACTTGCAGCTGCCACAAATGGGGAATTATTTCTTCCTTATTTAGTCGGAGGGGCATCACAATTGCAAATAAAGCTGCTCGCTTGACTCCAGGTATCTAGAGCTTATTGTCTCTGTTATTGATGTAAACGTTGATCATAGGTGATGCTTAGAATGGTTCTTTTAATCTAGAAATCTTTTTATGGAGAGAAAAAAACAAACCCTAAATCATTGAACCTTTCCCTTCAACAAAATGCAGGGATCATAAAGCAATCAACTCTGCTTAAAAACTAATGACAATTAAAAAAAAACCCTATAGCATCCTTCAAATAGAAAAGAATTCGTTTTTGCTGTCTCCGTAGATTCAGGTCCCGGAAAGTGCAGGATTGTTACAAAGGGAGCGCTGAACGAGTCACTTCGGCTGCTGCTTTGTTGTAAAACCATTTGTGATTTACTGCAGCTGTAACCATGAGGTTACTGTGACGTGTTCTTATATCACAGCAAAATATCGAAACAAAGAGCTTTTGGTGTGGCGTTGTCACCGAGACGCATTGGATCCCTCTGTAAACGGCTTGTCGTGTTTCCCTGCCGAAGAGATGAGACGCTTTTGCAGGACTTAAAAGAGAGAACTGAATAGGAACTTAATAATTCATTTAAAATAGTGTTAAATCTGCTGCTGACATCTAGTGGGTGCTGGGATTTGTAAATACTCGTGTGATCGGGAAGGATTCAGCTCCTCTTCTCAGTCTCTGAAGTTGTCTTTGGATTGAAATAAAACTCTTTTGGTGAAGGTAAATATGTGCTACAAAGGTATTCAACTGGTTACCAATGAAATGTGTTCCAGAGCGACGAGAAGGGGACACAAACAGGTTCTTTTCACTGTGGTTACACTGAGATCTTGAATGGAAAATCTTGCTCTGAAGTCCAGGTCTTCCAATTTCCAGATCCTGCACGTAAACCACAAGAATCTCCTTTCCATCCTCCTTTTTGTGCCACCGGCATCTTTGTGCAGGGGATGGTTCTATTTTGATAAGCAAATACTGGGTTATACGCTACGATACCCAAAAAAAACCCCAGTGAAAATGGGCAATAGGTGTTTGTCCCCTAATATGGTTTGAGAATTTCTGGCTCGCAGCGTACGTTCTTTTTAACTAGAAATAAAGGTTCTACATTGTTGGCACGAGAGTTGAAAGAGTCATCAATCCATAAACTCTTCCAGGGGCGCGGTGCCCCCGTATTCTCCGATTTTTCCATATAACGCTGGGTTAAGCAGATAGTTTGCTGAAATACTCGATATCCTGCCCTTTAATTTGTTGGTACAGGAGACAGTTGAAGATTTCGGCAACTCGTTCGGTGTGATTTGCTGGAATTGCGGGTTCCCCGAGCTCGAGGCGCTTGCCTGGCGCTATTTACCTGCAACCACACACTCCAGAGTGGTCAAACTGGAACCGGAGCCCAGGTCTTGTGGTTTCCTCTTCATTTCTCTAATCCTTCGGTAGTTTGGGAGAATTCGTCAGCGGCGCGTGTTTTGATGACACGCTTGCTGTTCTTTTTGCATGGCTTGAGGTGACGATCTCAAGGTAATTACAGCTACGTGACCTTTCGGGGTTATTTTTTACAAAGGTCCTATAGATTCATTTTACAATGGAAACTCCAGTAGCAACGATTCCTCCTGTCCCTTGCTGAATTCCGTCAACTGCGAATTTCTTAGCACATTTTTCTATTTAGCTCCTTGTATTCCTAGGAAAACCAAACTTTTCCAGGATGCTAAAGCTACTCGTGATGCGCTGGAAGGAGCCAGACCCTGGATGAGTAAAGGTCTCGTTGGTTTTATAATTAATGGGAACAGCAGAGGCTCTTGCCGCTGGTGCGGTATTGGTTTTCCTGTCAATAACGCACGCTGGTCAATGGAACGCGGTAACCAACGCGGCTTCTCAATGTGTTTTCCCGTGGGTTTGCTCTTCTTCACAACTCTATTTTAAGAATGACTTCTTGCGTCAGTCGAGCCCCTCGGTGTGCCCGTAGCAGCGGTGGAAATGGCTTTGAACTCTAAAAGCCATTCACGTACGTCACTTTAACACAAGTTAAGCTGCTAATTCTCTTCTGCCTTAATGCGATAATGAGAAGATGGTGCAGTCGTGTTCCCATTGGAAACAGGGTGAAATAGGGAGTAAACTGCACAGATGCCGGATCACAAAACGTTGAAGTTCATTGTAAATGGAAGTGTAGGACTTACCTACTTTATGTATTATTTATCTGACTCTTATCACCTTTGGGTTTGTATTTTGTAATGCTTTTTTTAAAGGTGACTTCATCACCCTTCAGCACCTATAGGTTACTTAAATTATGTGAAACTGTTATGTCACCTGCTTCAGAATTGCTGCGAATTGTCTCTTAATTCAAGTGCTCACCAACCCCCTTAAAAAGAAAGAAGCTGGAAAAAACTCCGAAGAGTAAGGTCAAAGAAGGGACAGGTGTATTTTAACTGATAATTGGATGTATATAATTGGGAAGTTGTACTAATATACTAATTAGATCCACTTCACTACAAGAAGGGAGAAAATAAAGCAGGAAATCCTGTCGTTATCTGCTGAAAGAGAAAAGAAGGGTCCCAAAAAGCTGCTGTTATTTCCCACTCTCAGAGAATCGTGGGCTGTTTTCCAGGGGTGGATCCAGCGTCACAGAAGGAATCCAGAACTCAGATGCCTGTTCCAGCTGCAGCTCCGGCCTCAGCATCCTCCTCATCCTCATCCAAATTTCACCGAGCTCGCTCAGGGGGAGCCCGAGATGAACGTTATCGATCAGGTAAGGACAAGAGTTCACCGGGGAGTCCTGGTAATGGGGAACAACATACCATGTTCTCTCAAGGGGTCAAGCTTATTATTTGTCCACTAATGGAAAGTCCTACCTTGGTAGGACCTTGTATAAAAAACCATCACTCGTAGCACTGCAGCTGCTGAATCAAAAAGAATACGGAGTAGAAAAAGCAAATAACTTTTTGCCACCTTGATTTTCTGGCTTGGATGCACCTATTCAGTGTTCACAGAATGCAAAGCCTGTTTTCACCGTGGCTGTAGATAGCAGATTGGTTGAAGTGATGGGTAATAATTTGGTCTGGAGTTGGTGCTCGCCGTGCACATCTGCTCCAGAAGCCTGGAGAATGAGAGTGGGAACTGGTTTTGTGCTCCGGAGCTTCCACAGAGCAGCAGAAGTGGCCACCGAGCACCCTGCGATTTCCTTCTCCGCTGAAGGGACGGAGAAGGTGGCAGCGTTAATCTGAGAAATACACATAGATGAGCTCTCCGTTGTCATCGTAGCTTTTTAATAAGTTGTCTTCTCATCACCAGTGATGTATCTTCCCTTAAGAGCTCTGGATGTTCACAGAGGGATTCAAACCTCATGTCCTGGCCTGTTTCAGACTAATCAGCATTTCTTTACAGCTGCAATTAGCAGCTTTCAAGATTTACATGAAATCTACACCCATTCAGGTTCTCAAACAGAAAATTTTTCCTCAATCAGACAACCGGCTGAGAATTTGCCGGTTTATAGACCGGAGTTACACCTGGGGCTGTACACACTCTTAGTTTACATGCATATTTTAAATTACACACAAGCATATTTTAGAATAACTTTGGATGGGGAACAATCTGGTGGGGTTGGGGTTTCTATAAAAGTTGCTGGAGACACAAGAATCGAATGACTAATGCGGAAGATTCTAGGCTAAAAAACCTCTGGCCCTGCTGTGTAACTTTAAAACTCGACTTAGTTTCCCTGTCTTAAAAAAAAAAAAAAGAAAAGGAAATGGTACTCATGAGGTAGGAAAACGGGGAATTAATTGCATCAATATAAATGCTAGCGGTAGTTGCATGCGTATAAGCCTTGTGTGGTTGAATTCTGCTGCGAAGCTGAGTCTGAACGTCCCCTGTGCAGATATCCACACGGAGGCGGTGCAGGCGGCGCTGGCCAAGCACAAGGAGCAGAAGATGGCCCTGCCCATGCCAACCAAGAGACGTTCCACCTTTGTTCAGTCTCCAGCGGACGCCTGCACCCCCCCAGGTGAGGTCCTCACAGTCTGCTGGGGGGTATTCGGGGATCATCGGTGACATTTCCCAAATCAAATCGACAAAATATTCCAGCTTTTCAGCACGTTTGCGGGGAAGCTGTTAGTCCTGCTGCCTTTGAACAGCTGCTTGGTTTTGTGGAGCTGCTGGTTAGGGCTGTGGAAATGAGTCCTGGGAGCTCTGAAAGAACCAATTGGCAGGAACTGAGCAGGATTTCTGGACTTGAGGTTGCTTTTGCTTCCCTCCCGCCCATTTCGGTTGCGTAATTCACCTTTTGATTTTGTTATGGTTCAATACTCAACCTACAGGAAAAGGATTTGCAGTGATGTACATTTCTGGGCAAGGACCCTGGAGGAATCGTGTGGGATTCTGAGACTTGCGGGATTTTTCCTTCCGAACCCTTCCCGTGCAATGGCTGCAGAAAAACACCTGGGATAAGGGGGCGCCTGTTACGGTGCATGTGCAACAAACCTCTCTTGCTTTCAAGCAGCTGTATGCACTGGCTTAAAAATGAATATGTGTAATTTTTGGCAGTGACTTGTCTGTTGTCTCTCGTTGTGCAGAAGCATCACAGCCATTTGGATTGATGACGGCGCCTGAAGATGATGAATTCATAGCTCATTGTGAATTCATATCTCTGAAACCGCTCTGCTCAGCCTCTCCACTCACAACTGTTCCTTTACCTCCTTTTTTTCCTCCATCCTTTTTTGCTTTTCCTTTCTCCTGGGGGCTGATGCATGTTCCCGGTGTCTGCTTGGGTCTCAGCTTTGTACTAACTAGTCCGGGACTAGAGCACGTTCTCCACAAATAAAGCTCAGCCCTGACGCTGGGGCTGGAATCGGCCGTTTCTGCAGCTCCTGCCCGTGTTCTACTCTGGCCAGCAAGCAGAACGTGATCTAATAGTTTGATTTACACCTAAAGTACAGGCAGACAGTCGCTTTGAAGAACACGGGAGTTTTAAGGCAGAGCCCTAACGTTCGTATTTAGCACCGTACAACTTCAGATATTAAGTAACAATTTTATTTTTCTTCGTTATTAGGTCAGCTTTAGGAGAGACAAGGGATTTGTTCTCTCAGAAATGCAGGATGCAGTTCCTTGTTGTAGTTTCCCCGTTTTATTTTGGGGTGGGTTGGTTGGTTGTTTGTTTTCTCTGCAATTGAAAGGGACCCATTTAGAATACCAGACAAAAGCATTTTCTCATGTGGCCTTGGCACACTTTGTTCCCCAGCTCCTGCGTTCTGCTTTGTTCCTGCAAATTTTCGGTTTTGACACTGATGCTGACCCCTCACTTTCCGTTTCAGAATTAGCAAAGTTAGGCAATACAGCATCCGATATTACAGAATATGAGCGGAAAAGTAACGAGGCGTAAGTTAATAAAATTGGAGAACCCAGGGGAAGGATACTTGCCTGAGGAGGTGACTCTTTTGTGCAAAACACGAGGGGTAAATGTGCTCACGTTGGAGCCGTCCGCTGCTTTAATTTCTGGTTTGGCCGATGTAACCTTGTTTGACAGCCTCGGAAAGAAAAAAAACCTTCATGCGACGAGCCCGTGCTGTTGATACGTGAACTGGACAGAGAGCGTGTTCAGTGCCATGTGCTTTTCCCCGAAGCAGCTGGATTTTCTTTTCTGCTTTCACACAGACACGTCTTCCGCATCCGAGGACGAGGGGTCGCTAAGGCGCCAGGCTGCTCTTTCTGCTGCATTGCATCAGAGCTTACAGAATGCTGAGTCTTGGATCAACCGATCTATTCAGGGGTCATCCACATCCTCATCAGCATCTTCTACACTTTCCCATGGAGAAGGCAAAGGGACCAGTGGGTCACTAGCTGATGTATTTGCCAATACTCGAATAGGTAGGAGATGGGTATGAACAGAAAAATCGCTTCGAGTTCAGTTTGTATTGATAAAGCTGGAGTTGGCCGCTTGCGTTGAGGGAAACTCGGATCAAGAGCTTAGTTAGTTTTGATGGAACTCGCTAGGCTTTATTGGAGTTGCACCATCGCGATTCTTTTCTTTTCCTTCAGAATTTCAGAATATCGAGCTGGTTGAAAAAGGGGCAGGTGGGGAACAGGAGCTTATGGAAATAGAAAAGACTCCAGGGTGTGTTGATGGGTTCCGTAGGCACCACTTTCTTTTTGTATATTGTGTCGCTTATGTCTCCAGCTTTTTGAAGCTACTGCGTGTACAAAGCTGCCGTATGCAAGTAGCGTTTGGCATCCGTGTCCTATGAAAACCACGCGGGTGTCTTTGCCTATTGAGTGGGGAAATGCGTTTTAACATTCTCACTTTGCTATAAACCCGAATGGTTTATTGTTTGTGTTGGATAAAAACCAAAACACGAACAGCCATGTATTTGAACAAATGAAGATGTAATTGAAACAAATAAAAAAAGACTATAGCAGAGTAAAGATTTAGCACAGATCTTTCATGACGAGTCTGAGAAATACTCAGAGTATTGAGAAGACGGAGCAAAATCTCCAGGTCTGGATCCCCCAGGCTCAGTTTTCTGAGGCTCTGAGGTGTTCCTTGCTGCTGATGCTTCTGTATGAAATGGCAAAGTTTGGTTTTGCTCTGTGTATGTCTGTCTTTTTTTATCTGCTGTTGGGGTTATTACCGCAGCTCAGGAGATGTCTGTATTTTGTGTGCTCTCTGCTTTTGCTTAACTCGTTTGGGGCAAGCAGTGCATAGAAGTGCTGGTGGTTTCAATTGTTTGACGTATATTTTTTTTAATTGCTGTTATTTTTGGTTGGTTGGGGTTTTTTTTTGCTGGGATGCAAGTTCTTTTCTGAAATGAAAAACTGGGGAAATTGCCCATAAAATGTAGTCAATATAATTAATATGTCTTTGAAGCAGAGAGGCTGTTTTTAATTGGAGCACACAGGAAGCTACGTTACCTTTTGTAATGAATTAAGGTAACCTAGCTTTTTACCTACAGAATAACTGCTATCTACTACAATTAGTATTTTATGCAAAAGAGAAGTTTCACATCTTTGGAATTATATTTGCCATGTAGATGCCACATTTGTCCTGTGTTAACACCCGATTTAAACAAATAGGAACTCTCACGTGTGCAATTTTATACATCTCTTTGGAGAAAGCAATAAAAAGTCCTACAGGCATCGGGAGTTGTACAAAACCTGGGTCCTTCCCTGTGATCGCAGAGTTTCAATCCATGAGAAATATTCCTTGCCACCGTATCTCCAAAGGGATGCAGAAATTGAATTATTCCACATCTGACTTCTTTCAGACTCCAACATAGTTTCAAAATTGGGGTTTTTTTCCCCTCATAAGCAACAGTTGCTGGGTCTGTTAAGCCAGAACAGAATATTCTTGCCCTATCAGGTGACTGAGCCTACTGTGTTGGAGAAATAAATCCCACGTAAGCAAAAATCGCTTATTTAAGAGAAAGTTAATGAGAGAATTACTGGAGTATGCGGAGTTCCGTGCAGTTTTGGGGCTCACAACCTTGTCTATAAAGCAGAACATTGTCTTGCAACTTAAAGCAAAAAAAAAAATGGACCCAGCTTGCTCTGTTCATTAGTTTTTAAGTTTATTATTTAACTGCTGGACAAGCTTATGCTGTTTAGCCGCTGAACTGGAAGAAATTTAAACACGACCTGAATTTTTGCTGATCTGCTTTAGTCAGTAACCTCCCGCGTGTTTTGTTTCAGAAAGCCCTTACCGACAAAACAGTTAAAGAGTAGAATTCGAGCAAGAGAGATTCCTGCATAGGTGATGTGGGGGTTTGTTCTGGGGCTTTGGATGTTTCAGAGCTCATGTGGGTCTCCAAATGTATTGATATATTTTTTTACAGTGCTGAGGGTCAAGAGATTGAGCTTGATTTGAAGGTCAGAGACCAAGAACAGGAATTCTGTTTTGATGAACCACTCATCTTGTGCCTTCGTTTTCTGTTTTCCAGAACAGATAACGTGCACCTACTTAATATTTAGGAAGCGGTGCGTTTAATAAGAGCTCCCCTACATTCAACCCATTAAATTCTTAAGATTGTTGGTGACAGGTAACTAACGCTTTGCTTGTTCCGTCCGACAATCAAAGGTATATGTTAATTGCTATCCATATTTCTCCCTTCTTTTAGAAAATGTCTCCGTTCCCCCAGATGTCACAGCAACTACCTCCTCTTCCTCTGCGCGCCCCGCAGCCATCGACCTCCCTCCGGCCGCCATCGTCAAGGGCATGCACAAGGGATCCAACCGCTCCAGCCTCATGGACACTGCCGACGGTACGGAGCCCTCCGAGCGCCCAGGGATTCGATAGAGCCCTGTCGAGTTAGGAGAACAAATCTCGTGATTTAAGTTTAGCCCATCGAAGCGCTTCGCGTATTTGCAATGGTTACGGCATCGGCGTTAACGCCTTCCTGTGGCAAGCGTTGACGCCAGCGCGTTCCCGTGCTGCTGTTATATGCTGAACTGGGGAAAATCATGGGGTTTTTCTCCTCTCTGATGCTTTTTAAGAAAAAAAATTACAAATGCGTTATTTTTAAAAGCTTTTATCCTAGAATCCCTCAAAGGAAAGGTAAGATGAATGAAATAATTTAATTCTGAACTATCATTAAGCTTCCATGGGGCTGATACACTCAGTCCAAGCTGGTTGGCATAAACCTTTGTGCGGAGGGGTCACATCAGTGGTTCTGCTCTGGTTGTGTCCCCGCTCTGCCGGCAGCCCGGCCTCGCACTAATCGAGAACCGCGGCTCATCGAGAACCGATATATCGCTTATTAATATCATCCTGCACTGGCCAAACCTTTAAAAATGGAAGAATAATGGAGTGGGGGCACCAAGAGATGGATCCTCCGATGGAAGGAGGCAAGATGTGAATGTTGAATGCTGAACACTTTGATTAGACAAGATCTTTCCATCCAGGTGTTCCTGTGAGCAGTAGAGTCTCCACGAAAATTCAGCAGTTGCTTAACACCTTGAAAAGACCTAAAAGACCACCCCTGAAAGAATTTTTTGTGGATGATTTTGAAGAAATTGTGGAAGGTAATAGCATCAAATAGTGGGTTTTATGAATCGTTTGCTATGAGTACACTCGTCTGCACAGTGCTGGATTTCTTTATGCAACTGTTTTTGAAGTTGACTCTGATTTGCTCTTTGCAGCCCACGGTAGCTGTCATGATACAAAACCAATGTTTGAAGTAATTCCCTGTGCTGCCAAGCTTTGAGTGGCCTCCTCAACGCTAAACTTCTTACAATAATTACAACTTATTAACAAAAATATTTCAGTAGACTTTTAAAACCCCTTCGTTTGCTTAGGCTACTCTAATTTCCCAAAAGGGATTGTCTTTACTGGTAATTTAATTACAAACTTATCTTGTAAGATGGTTTTTCTTTTCTCCAATTCTGGGTTACTTTCCTCACTGTTGAACCAAATACCTTTTAAGAGCACCTTAGGAGGAGACTGTGTTCATGATGTTTTGTTTTGTGCAGGGCTTCCTAGGAAATGAAATGTGATAGGGGTTGTTAACCCTAAAGGTGATGAGAAAAAGCCTTTGTGTTCAGTGCCTCTTTCCAGCTTAACTGCCTGGTAACAAATGGGCAAAGATGAACTGGAAACATTATGGAATTGTGTTCAGTTCCGCAGCCTGACCCCAATCAGCCCAAGCCAGAGGGACGTCAGATGATGCCCGTGAAGGGGGAACCCCTGGGAGTTGTTTGTAACTGGCCTCCTGCCTTAGAAGCAGCTCTGCAGCGCTGGGGAACCACGCAAGCAAAATGCCCCTGTCTGACAGCACTGGATGTTACGGGAAAACCAGTTTATACCCTCACGTATGGTGAGTTGAGCCCCGGCTGCCGTTGCTAAACTGCTCCGAAAGAGCAGCGGTAAATCATAAAATCACAGAAGGGTTTGGGTTGAAGGGACCTTCAAATGTCACCTTATCCAGTCCAACCCATGAGCAGGGACATCTTCAGCAGCTCATGTTCTCAGAGCCCCGTCCAGCCTGGCCTGGGATGTCTCCAGGGATGCTTCATCCACCACCTCTCTGCCCAACCTGGGCCAGGCTCTCCCCACCCTCAGGGCCAACAATTTCCTTTTATCCAGCCTGAACCTCCCTCCTTTAGTTTAAAACCATCACCCCTTGTCCTATTACACCAGGCCCTGCTCCAAAGTCTGTCCCCATCTTTCTTTAGGCCCCTTTTAAGTCCGGAAAGGCCGCACTAACGTCTCCCTTGGAACCTTGGAACACACGCGTTGTTGGTCTTGATGCGGTTGCATGCACCTTCCTGGGCTTGGAGAGCTTTGTAGACAAAGCGGCGTAACTGAAACAAAGCACACGACTGTAGGTGGTCAAAACAGCCAAGAATTGAAATATTGGTTGATTTAGAGTTGTGCAAGTCTCTCTTCTTTGTGTTCCAGGCAAACTGTGGAGCAGAAGTCTCAAGCTGGCCTACACGCTGCTTAATAAACTGGGGACCAAAAATGAACCTGTGTTAAAACCTGGAGATAGGGTAAGGAGTTTGGGACTATCTGGTTCTCCCTCTGAAATAAAAAGAGGGTTTGGGGGGCTGTAACTTATCACAGACACTATGTTCTTGTTCTTTTAATAGCAAGACTCTTATCCCAGGGACAGGCTATTTGGGAAAGAAACTTCTGTGGTTTTTCTGTCCTGGTGGCTGCTCTGTAAGCAGCTTCTTGGCTCTGGACTTTGAAATACATCTGAGGAAGAGCATTGCATGTCTGAGAGAAAAAGCATTTTAGATCTCTGGGTTTAGATCTCTGCGCTTGAAGGTGCCCTGTGAAAAATGCTGCGGTAGAATGTGAAATAACACCAAGTTTCCTGACTGTTAATCGCTATAGATCTGAACTTTGCCATTTTATTTTTTTTTTCCGGGTATTTCAACTAACAAAACATTTCTGTGAATTGTAGGTAGCCCTTGTTTATCCCAACAACGACCCGGTGATGTTCATGGTGGCGTTTTACGGCTGTCTCCTGGCAGAAGTCATACCAGTGCCTATCGAGGTACCTCTTACCAGAAAGGTAACGTTGCTGGGATTAGAGGAGCGATAGGCCGATGTGGGATGAAAACCAAGTCAGATCATCCGCTTCTGAAATTGTTTCCCAGCATCTGCCCCCCCAGCTCTGCAGCAACACAACGCGCGAGACCTTTGTGAACCTGGAAGAGCTCTTTAAAAATGGAAAAACGTATTGACCGGAGAGCTGTGCTCAGCAACTGGAAATGGTCAATTCGCCTAAATGCTGTAGTCTTCGTTCTGTTATCGCAAATAATTTAGACGGTGCAGATAATATTGTGGTTCTGCCCCCAATCGGTGTGAAGGGGTCTCATTTAGCGTCTTCCGCTCTTTTATTTTGCTGGAGACTCAAAGTGCCGAGTATTTCTGAAGACTTATGGGCACTTTTTGTAAATTCCCGGCCCAACAAAGAATTTTTTTTTCCCCTTACCAGAATTTTTGCAATATTGCCGTATTATTGCCATGTCAAGAACTGTCTAAAACTATCGGTTTCGTAAGAGGGATCAAAAGCAACAGGATAATGGCCAACATATGGCAAGAGAGGTCGTAATGGAACGATGAGCTAGTCTGGTAATACTATGGGAGTCAGAGCTTTGCTCCCATTTGTCTGCAATGTGACAACTGCTACAGCGACCGAATACAACATTAAAACTTCTCCCAGCGTTCGCCCGATCACATTTCGTAGCGAGCTACCTCATTTCGGTGTTTTTATCATTGTGCAACAGAAATTAGGCCCTGGGGAAAGAGAAGCCTTAGGATTTCAGTGTAATTACACGTTTTGCTTTTTGTGCCTCGTGATTCCTCTTTGAAGCAGCTGGGCTTCCATTAATGAAAATAAACGGCGTACGCTGGGCGCCGGGATGCTGGGCATGAGCACTTGTTTTCTGTGGATTTCACATCCAATGTGTTTTAGCGTAATATTTGTTTTATGTATGAAGGGTTCCATTTGAGAATCACAGATTTCCTCTGCGATCCGTCCCCGGTTTCATAATAATTTCATTTTAGTTTCATTGAAAAGAGCGGATTTGGCATGCAGATTAAGTAGCCCTTCTGCGTTTTTGTGATGCCTTAACGCTTGCCTATGGCCTTTTATTGCCTTGTAGCTACGTCTCCGTTTTCACCCAGCAGGCCTTTGTGCTGGATATGTATAATATCATCTTCCAAAATGCGTTATAATGCGACTTGGAAGCGATTCAGTTCATCCCTGCCAGCCAGAGGTTGTCATTTGAGTTTCAGATCATTGCCAGACATTGGGTGTAGGCAGAGAAGGACAAACCAAAGGAGAAAGTCTGGGTGTGGGTTGTGTTATCCTTTTCCTTCCCCGTGTGATCTGTAACGTTACCATCCCGTTACCAGCCCTGCGGTTTTGCTAAGGGGAAAGCTGATTTATGCCCCTTTTAGACAGGACTGACTTTTTCCCTCTCTCCTCAGGATGCCGGCGGGCAGCAGATCGGCTTTCTGCTGGGAAGCTGTGGCATTGCTTTGGCCCTCACCACTGAAGTTTGCCTGAAAGGGCTCCCAAAAACCCAAAACGGAGAAATTGTGCAATTTAAAGGTTAGATTACATTATATACTTGCTTTTGATTGTGTTTTTCATATAGCTGAACTGTCTGAAGTTAGCCTGAAGCCTGAATGCATTTGGGGAGGGCAAAGGGAGCAGCTTTTCTGCTAGCATCACTTACCCGTTGTTCTGTGCGTGTGGTGTAGATTGATCCTTGTGTCTGACAGAACCACTTGGTTGTTCTGGAAATCACAATGGACCCACCTTACGAGCCAGGGTTGTCCTCAGATCCCTTCAGCGGCGTTTGGCCGTTCAAAAGCAGTTTCGTTAATGATACAACAAGCTATATTTAGAAATACCGCGGGGATCTTTCCTGCGCAGAGGAAGCGCCTCCTCGCCCACTGAGCTCCTGATGAGAAACGAGATGAACCTTCTGGCTGGTTGCTTGCCTTGGTATTCTACTTGTTTAACTCGTCTTGGACAGACGATGGGGGTTGAGTGTATTCTTGAAGAATATAAATCCCGCAATAAAGCAACTGAGATTAATATTCCACTTTAATTTTGGCTCTAGGTTGGCCCAGACTCAAATGGGTTGTGACAGATTCAAAATATCTCTCCAAATCTCCTAAGGACTGGCAGCCCAACATCTCAGCCGCAGGAACTGAGCCAGCGTATATTGAGGTAAGCAGGGAATAGAAAGTAGTTTCCATGAGCTGAATTTAATGTTCTAATCACCAGAGAGATAATACTTTCACCTCGCTACCTTAAACTACCCGTTTCTAGCTGCTGAAACAAAACCTCACTGTGTACAACCTGCTTATTTTAGTTTTGAATACCTTTGTGGCCTTGAGCGCTGCTCAAAATGATTCGGAGAACGCTGTTCTTGTTCCAGAAAAGCTGGTAATTGGACAACGGAGCTCTCCAAGATTACACAGATTTCTGAAAATACTTCAACCGACAGCATTTTGAATTTTCTGTTCATCCTGGCAGAGCTTATTGTCATTTGTACACCTCAGTGAGGCGACTTCTAGGAATTGCAGTGGTTTAAGTAGTAACAGTCATTTGACTCTTCTAAAATTACAAATTGACTTCTCAGTTTACTTCTGGGAGCGGGAAGAGATGATGTGAGGAAGAGTAATAGTGAAATAAACACAAACACATCCAATTATTGTCTATATCTCTCTGGAGCCACCTGAACATCTTTGCTACCTAAATAACTGGTCTTCTGGACAATGAACATTGCTGGTACCTTTCTACAAGCTGCTGCTTTTTTGAGTGTGTCTCAGCAGCTTTAGAGAAACAAAACGTTATTTAATATGGACTTTATGATTTAATTTCCCTCGTCTGTGGGATCCAGAGTCCCACCCTGACTGGTTCTTCTCCCTCCGCAGTACAAGACGAGCAAAGAGGGCAGCGTTATGGGCGTTACGGTGTCACGGGTGGCCATGCTGTCCCACTGCCAAGCCTTGTCCCAGGCCTGCAACTATTCTGAAGGTGGGTGCTGTCACGGTTAAGGTTCAGTGACATAATTTCCATTGGTTGCTTCTCATACTTTTAACTATGAGTAACCAATACACAGTGGTATCTACTTTTAAAAAAAAAAGCACAGATTAATTCTCACTAGAAGCAAAGATTGTCATCTTTTCAATCCAAAACGGCGCTGTCTTCGTTGCCCTGGTGCAGAGGAGTAAAAAGTGGGGTTTGCATCATGTCTGCAAAGTGAATGAGTGTGTTCTGCTGAATCGAAAAAGGAGTAAATGAATCAAAAGTGGAACATTTTCCAGCGAGCTGCAGTCTCCCTCTCACTGTACTGATCCCCATTAAAATGCCTTTCCAAACTTTTGTTCTCAAGAGTGTGTGTAAATCTCAAAGCACCTCTTGCGTAAACTGGTTCTGTACTGGTCGCAGGAGGCTTTTTGGATAACCCAGAAATGGAGATTACAAATTGCTGGTGGGAGTACAGAGAATTCTGCTCTAGGATACGCTTTTAGTCCCGTCTACCTTGTAAATCAAGCTAATTTATATATCCATGGCTGCAGCTTTATTTTTAGAGCTATATGTGATAGTAGTTTAAAATGCAGAGTTTGTCTTTTGGAAGAAGCCGTCACTAATTCCATCGCTTCTGGGAGTCGGTGTTTGAGTGATGTGCTCTGTTCTCTTCCCCTGCTCATGCAGAATGAGGTCAAGGCCCTTTCTGTGCTGCTGTTGTACAGTAAAGGCTGCAATGGAATTTTCTTGCGACTTTCTGGGATGTGTTTTCCTTCTCTTAGATGGATGTTCAGCTGCGTTATTTTGCATAACAAGGAGCTCTGACTTGTAAAACATATAATCAGACAAACAAGGCTGTGAACCCGCTTGCTCCGCGTGTTCCTCCCGGAGCAGATCTGACAGATTCGGATGTCAGATTCCGACGTACGCAGATTCTGTCCTGCCACGTTTCACTTCAAAACTACAACTTTGTTTTTCCAGGTGAAACGATAGTGAACGTTTTGGATTTTAAGAAGGACGCGGGGTTGTGGCATGGCATTCTGACGGTGAGTTGAGCCTGGAAGGACTTTCTGAAGCATTTCATCGCTCTTTTTCATGGCAACAATTGAGGAGGTTGTCACGACCGTTACCTGTTAAATCAACCATTTCTTGGTTGTGTAGGAGCATCCTCAGAAAACTTACTGTGAATTCACGGTGGGGTAGAAGCTGATGGGGAGCGAGGGCAACTCTCTCTTCCATAATAGGTTTTGTGAGCCCTTTGCTCAAAATCTTTTTCTGCTTTTCAGAACGTGATGAACAAACTGCATACTATCAGTGTGCCCTACTCGGTGATGAAAACCTGCCCGCTCTCCTGGGTGCAGAGAGTTCATGCCCACAAAGGTAACTGTGAATGTTCCACAACTTTAGCTTCAAGTTCTCAGGATAAACGAGTGAGGGGCCTTAAAATCTCAAACTCTTTAGAGCTTGTTGTCTTGCTCTTCCATGATGATCCCAAGGGCCAAATCTCTAATTTATTTCTAAAAATGCCCAAAATCCTAATGCCATGTGAATGTCAGCCAACTTGTTGGGGCCCTTGTGACCTGTGTGTTTGGAGCCAGAGCCTTTTATGAGACCGAGCAAATAGTTGAGCGCATCCCCAGTCCTGCAGATGCTGACGGTGATTTCTGTATTTTGGAGGAGGGGATGCAGCGGTGACAGCCCTGGCTCGGGCGATGGGCAAAAGGCCTGGATGCCACAGCAGATGCTGTTGTGTGTTGAGCTTCGCTGTTCCTACAGGCTCAATTAATTAAAGTCGCTTGCTTCAGTGAGAATTTTCTCATTTGGGAGTGTTGGACTGTGTATTCTTATGAAAATGCCTCATGGAAAGCTTTTGTTTGTCCTTAAACGTTTTCTTTTTGTGTTGCTTTGCAGCGAAAGTCGCTTTAGTCAAGTGTCGAGACTTGCACTGGGCCATGATGGCCCATCGAGACCAAAGAGACGTCAGTTTGAGCTCCCTGCGCATGCTGATCGTAACCGATGGTGCAAATCCTTGTGAGTATGGTGCAAATCCTTGCGAGTATGCTGCAAATCCTTGTGACCGTGCACGTCCTGCTGGTTTTAGGAGGGGGATTTCTCAGCCAGCTCTCTCACCGCTCAAGCTTAACTCCTTTTGTAGATCCTTGCAAGCAGATTTCGGCTGGGACAGCCGTCTGGTGACACAGGGCTGTGGGTTATGGTGCTGGAGCACACAGGGCAGGGGAATTTCTGCGCTTTCATCCTTTGAGCGCGAGTTGTGAAAGACACCGCAAAGAAACAGGAGAGTTGAATGGGGAGCTGCTGTGTGTGAAACAGAATTCCGGTAAACACAGTGAGATTGGTTTTAAATTGCTCACAGGGGGTAAAGTAAAGGCTTTTAAGAAGAACTTTGAAGGGGGAAAAATATCCCCAGAAAAATCTGCGAGGAATGCTGTTAGTGAAAAGGCTTAGAGTGTTTGTCTAGATGGCAGCGACTGGAAAGGATGCTTGGGATTCGCTCAGACCGCGTTTGGTTACGCGTGCTGCATGGAAACCGAGCCTACGTATGCACACTAATGGCTGGAGGTTTGGAAAGTATTTTAAGCCTGGTTTTGTACCGTGAGCGTGTAACAACACTGAAGCAAATTGGGGGAGAAAAGCAGAATTATTAACGAGGATACGCCTCTTCCCAAGGCCCCTTTGTGGCCAATATCTTGGAAGATGCTACACGGAGTTTTTAGAAGTGATACATAAATATAGTCTGTAAATACGCTGCATTTATTTCTAGGTTATTTTACAGACAATTTTTTAAATCGAATGATGTAAAGACGTAATGGCGTATTTTCTTTCTTTCTTTTTTCCCAGGGTCTGTGTCCTCATGCGATGCCTTCCTGAGTTTGTTTCAGAGCCACGGGCTGAAACCAGAGGCCATTTGTCCCTGTGCCACATCTCCAGAAGCGATGACTATCGCGATACGGAGGTAACGGGCGTGCAGCATCGCAGTCTGTTTGCTAGATGAAGCCGTCCACGCTGAGCTTTGTTCACACATCACTTGGTCATAGTTGACTTAAGCACATAATAAGCTCCGCTGACATTTACTGTGTGTGTTCAGGTATTCAAGTTTTAAGCTGTTAAACATTTATCTTAAGATAGGAGCACATTTTTTCCTCTGTGTGACAGCTCAGCAGTGCCTTTAAGAACTGTGCCCTGCTTTTTCCTACTCCTGATTTACACAGCTAGCGTGGATTTTTGAGTCCGAGATTAAATTTGCTGCCACTTTGGACACTCATTTCCATAGTCCATTTCTGTCCATTGCTGCCTGTTGTAATAAATCGCTCTGAATCAGGCCTAGGAGTGGGTGTTTAATACAGCATAAGGTAAAGAGCTGGAAGAATTGTTGCACTTGGCGAGAATACGGTTTCTTTCTCATCAACGTGGCTTTTCTGGAGGCAATCCCTACTGCCATCTCACAGTTTTAAATTTCTTATGCAAAGAAGGGACACTGAAATATGCATTTTTCTGTTGCTGCGCTAGCTTCATCAGTGTCTAATAATAGCCTGTATGGCTGATGTAGCGTATTGATTTTGTGTCCTTCGCAGGCCTGGGGTCCCCGGGGCATCTTTGCCTGGCAGAGCCATCCTGTCCATGAACGGGCTGAGTTTTGGTGTGATTCGCGTCAACACTGAAGATAAAAACTCTGCTCTTACTGTCCAGGATGTCGGCCATGTGATGCCAGGAGGTAAAAAAACATGCGGGAGTTTCCTAGAAAACCTTTTTGCGAATGGTTCTGGAATGTTTTAGGAAAAGAACCGATCAATGTTCTCTCTCCCGTTCGGCCTCGGCGCTGCGGTGTCGGATCTGTCACCGTTCAACGTGTCGGTTCTTTTCCAAAGCAAACCTCGGGGGTTATTTTAACGGTGTGTAATTTATCCTAGGGATGATGTGCATAGTGAAACCTGATGGGCCACCTCAGCTCTGTAAAACGGATGAGATTGGTGAAATCTGCGTTAGCTCCAGAGCAGGGGGAATGATGTATTATGGGCTGGCGGGGGTGACCAAGAACACATTTGAGGTATGTATAGGAGAACGCATCTCTCCCTGTTTCCTGTGTAGAACTGGTAGTCATGTATAGTCTCTTGGCTTTGTAACTTCATGTTGTTTTTTAAAAAGGTACCTTGAAAAACTCTTCACAGTTAAATATATTCAGTGTTCCCCTTTTAGAAAGGCCTCTAGTGACCATACCAACGATTCCCTCCCCTTCTCATCGCTTCACGTGCATATAGCGCAATTCTCCGTGTGGGGAATGGTTTTCTATCCTCAGGCAAATCCGCTTTCCTCCCACGTCCTCCTTGTGTTGCAGGTTATCCCCGTGAACTCGGCGGGCTCTCCGGTGGGCGATGTGCCGTTTGTCCGCTCCGGCTTGCTGGGCTTTGTTGGACCTGTACGTAATACACATGTGGAGCTCGCGTTGCTGTATTCTTTCATTCCTGCTAGTGGCCTTCCAGGTTTACCAGAATAAGCATTTGGGTACAGAAATATGTGTCAGGATGGTTTGCTGTGGATAAGACAGTCGAAAGTTCCTGGAGTTGCCTGAGCCAGTAGGAACCTTTACTTTTCCATCACCTTATTGTTACTGTGCCTTCCTGTGTTGCTTGTTACATTTTTAGATTGCCAATTCTTCTAAAACCAAGTGTAAGAAGCTTTTCTACACATGCTGCAGTGTCTTATCTCACCAAGTGGCTAGAATGCTTCTCCTGGTTTAGCCGTAAATTATGTAATTTAAAGAGAAATAAAATGTCTTTTATACAAATTCCATTGATCTAGCCAGAGTTAGGAAAGAAGCAAATCATCAGACATTTGAATATGCGCTTTATCGAAGTTACTCACGGATACCTTTTTATCTTGCAGGGCAGTTTGGTGTTCGTGGTTGGAAAAATGGACGGACTGCTGACCGTGAGTGGCCGCAGACATAATGCCGACGACATCGTAGCGACTGGATTGGCAGTAGAATCGATAAAAACAGTTTACAGAGGAAGGTTAGCAAGATAAACCTTGCCTCCCCATAAGCTTCTTTGTGTAATATAATAAAATGGGATCTTTAGTATGATCTCTGATTTCTCTCCAGTAATTGCTTTGTTTGGGTAGCTCAGTTAAATATGGTTTGGTTTAGATGATAATTGGCCCGGTCCTGCCCAGTACAGGTCTGTTTTCCCCTCTCTCCTGTCTATTTTTCCATCAGGTCTGTGTACTTTAGGGGAAGGAATCAAGTAACAAGATAATTCACACGGAGAATTTAATTCTCGGTAGGATTTCCTTTGAAGCCTCTGCAGTTGGCTGCTGGCTGATGCTCTGCAGCACGGAAGAGTTTCATTAACGTCCAGAGATACTTAATTTGATTTAGCAGTTGTGGATATCATTTTCTGGCTCCTCGGGCAGGGTTGGAGCTCGTGTCATTAAGGCTTAACAGGAGATCTTAAGCTCCCCACCTCATGTAGATACTTTAAAGCTTTTATTGCACTGGTGATTTGCCACGGGTTGGAACGGAAATGTGACAGCAGGTTGAGAGGGCAGGGGACTACGCTATGTAGGAATTTCATCAGAAGGTGGAATTAATCCCTTATATCAGAAAGTCTTTCCTTTTTGACTCAATTGTCTAATATTTTTTCTCTGTCTTTTTCCCATGCGTTTGTTTTGGGGTTTTTTTTAACAAGTTCTGTCTTTAGTCTGTTTTCTCCGCTTCCTATTCCCAAGGAGTAAAACTGGAATTTGTTCCAATGCGGCTCTCCCCTTTCCCTTAGGATTGCTGTGTTCTCCGTGTCTGTTTTCTACGACGAGAGGATCGTGGTGGTTGCGGAGCAGCGGCCGGATGCGTCCGAAGAGGACAGTTTCCAGTGGATGAGCCGCGTGCTGCAGGTGAGCCCGCTGCCCTGGGTGGACGCGGTCACTTTGTGCCCTTTTCTCAGCGTGGGGGCAGATCAGAGGCCATCGACGTGCCCCAGATGGAAGGAACGCCGGCTCCCGATCCCTCTTGGCACACGGTATTTTCACAGGGTCACAAGCTGGGTACATCTGCTGCGTACAAGCTGTTCTGTTATGTCCTGAAGGTCTTGGGAAAGCGGCTGCACCACAAAATAGCGTCGGCTCTGACGAGGTGGTCGGTGCTATGCCAGCAAGGTGACTGCGCAGAGACGCCATCAGCACTGCAAAGCAGATCCAGTGCTTGAGTTTAAGAGTTCTGCTTTTAATCTGGGATCGTGCTGGTGCTCAAAGTTGTGCTCTAAAGCCACTCTTATCTTCGGAGATTCATTTTCAGTGGGGAGACAGTAAGCAGAGAAAGGTTACAAAAGCTGAGTGAGTGTAGTCCTAAGAAAGCAGAATGAGTAGCGAATACCTGCATTGCACGTATGTCCTTTTTGAGAAGGGTGTTTCGGGTTGAGAAGTGTGCAAACTGGGGAGGAAAATCAGGGAAGTACCTGGTGGTCTGAATAATGGATGAGATGCCTGAAGACTGAGGCGGACGAAAAGGGAACAGCGTGTGATGGTTCAGAGGAGACAGATGGATAAAAACCTGAGATCAAAATCGTATGATTCATCAAGCAACTGTGTATATTTTGGGATTTTGGTCATGAAATATTTAAAAAAAGGATTTCTTGTGTATGAAATGGGCTATGAAGGCAGGAGTGCTATCAAGCACTTAACTCCTACCATAAGGCTCGCTGGTGTGACAGAGGTGAAGTGGAATGATGGTGACTGCTTTGCTCCCCAGTACCTTATAAATGCAGGGATTTATCTTGCAGCACATCAGTGCAGCCAGTACCAGACTGTCTCCAGTCGTACAATTGCAGCGACCGTCTCTCCTTTCTCCAGGCCATTGACAGCATTCACCAAGTGGGTGTATATTGCCTCGCTCTTGTGCCAGCCAACACATTGCCAAAAACTCCGCTGGGAGGGATCCACATCTCTCAAACTAAACAGCACTTTCTGGAGGGCTCTCTGCATCCCTGCAACATCCTCATGTGCCCGCACACGTGTGTGACGAACTTGCCAAAACCCAGGCAGAAACAACCAGGTAACGCGAGCCCCTTTTGCTTAACGTCCGTAAACCGAATTCACAATCTCAGACCTGGGAAGGTGTGGATGCCCCCGAGCGTCCTCCTGGGGGGACACCAGAGCTTGTCTTGTGACTGGGGCATGTTTGGGGCTTCTGTTTGAATGTGTTGTCAGTCAGGAACGTCGATTCCTACCTTTAACTCATTGAGATTCTCTCTACTGATTTATTCATGTCTCAATCCCTTCTGAACTCTCTCAGTGAGGTTTCATGACCTCCCTCCTTGCATCCGGCCCCAGGAGCAGTGGGATCCTACAGACACCCTATAGTTCCTTTCCGTTTGCATTAAAAGTCCCTGTTTTATGTGGCTGCTGTTTCCCCACAGGCGTTGGCCCTGCCTCTGTGATGGTGGGGAACCTGGTTGCTGGGAAGCGTATCGCTCAAGCCTCTGGAAGAGACCTTGGTCAAATAGAAGACAACGATCTAGTTAAAAAGGTAAATCAGTAGTTGCTACAGCTTAGAGAATGGGAAAGAATTTACCCTACAGCTGAATGCAGAGTGGCAATGTGAAGCACATAGAGCTGCCTCTGAAGCAGAAGTAATTAAATACTAATTTAATTACTGCCTCTCTGTTTCAGCACCAGTTCATGACAGAGGTGTTACAGTGGAGAGCTCAAGCAACTCCTGACCACCCACTCTTCCTTTTATTAAATGCCAAGGTACGGTCAGTGCTGACTTGTCGGTTTTTTAAGGTCCACAGCATGTTATTCAGCGCAAGTTTGAGGCTGTGGTCAAAATCTTTTGCCCTCTCCAGCGTCCCCTGTTTACTCTCTGTATCACATTTTGCCCGTGGATGTATAACTTAAAATTTGAACCTATAGGTCACTTCATCTAAATGCCTGTCGTGGTTCAATGCTTCATTTTAAAACTGAACATGTTTGTAGGTCCCACTGGTTCCTGTATCATTTAATGCTGTATCCCTGTTGAGTATATTCTGGCAAGGTTCTGGGGCAAGAAGACCTGAAGTGACTCCTGGAAGGTAGCATTTTCTAGAGCAGATCTAACTCCATCGCTATCTTTTTGACACCGTAGTGGATAAAATGGCTCACTGAATGCCAGCAGCCTATAGGTCTAGATTACTCGTAGCTATAGACTGACACTAGCAAGCGAGGTTGGTTTATTTTGTTTGCAGCAGCCGTTTTACTGACACGTGTTGTGCCAGGCCTTGTTTAGAGCGTTTGTGTCTCCTTTCAAGGGAACCACTGTGTGCACAGCCACCTGCCTTCAGTTGCACAAAAAAGCGGAGAGGATTGCGTCAGTTCTCTGTGACAAAGGACATCTCAATGCAGGAGACAATGTGGTGCTTCTTTATCCTCCTGGTAAGCAAGTTTTAATAACGATTGCATCCCAATGTGGAAATGCAGTGTGGGCTTTCTTTGAGAGCTGGAAATACAGGAGAGATCATTGAAAAAGCGAGACTGCAGAACATGCAGAACGCTCTGATCCAGTTCTGCCTCCGGACAGGGCTGTCTTGCATTATCAAGACTTGAACTTGACTTCCACAGAGTTTTGGAAAAGCCAGTTAGTACCTTCTCACTCCTGACTGGGTCTTGCTGTGCCATGGTGTTTAGAATAAAAACTTACAGACTTCTTTGGTTATCAAAGATCCTCTGGTACTATCCGTTCACCGCCAAACTGCATGTGCTGGAGAAATGCGCCGCTCACCCGACCAGAGACTCCTCAGCTCCTGCTCTGGTCCCATCTAGTCTGAAGCCACATTGCCAGTCGGCAGCTTTTCATCCAGAGCAAGCACATAGTTTACTGGGGAAGTGACTTTTGAGTCATTTGACGCTTGGGATGTTCTTTTCCTGTAACGTGGATGTGGTTTTCCATGTGATCGGCCTTCTCCCCTTTCCCAGTCCCCTTTCCCAAGCTTTCTGAGCTTCCCTGTGCTGCCCGCAGCGTTTGGACTGCCCGCGTTGCGCTCCGCGCTGTTAAACTGATGTGTGTGTGCCTTCGAACGGAAATTATAACCGATGCTTGGAAGCAAAGAGCTCGGGGAAAGGCTGGTGTCAGCGGGGCGTCCCACACCACAGCCTCTCGTGTCCTTGCAGGCATTGAGCTCATCACCGCGTTCTACGGCTGCTTGTACGCTGGCTGCATCCCCGTGACCGTGAGACCGCCCCACGCTCAGAGCCTCACGGCTACGCTGCCCACTGTGCGAATGATCGTGGAAGTGAGTAACGGGGCTGGGGCGCTCGCTTCGGCCTCCCGCACCCGCGGTCAACGCGACCGCGCGACCCGTTCGCGTGACAGCGGCGATCGAAGCGCGTCTTGTAACCCGAGGACGGTGTTTTCGTTCGTAAAACGCAAGAGACAACCGCCTCTCCTCCTGTGGCAAAGCAAATTGCTATAAGAGTTTTCTGAGGGATGCTAACATGTGGGGTTACCCCCTAAAATTTCGCATTGACGCTCCTTATTGCTGGGCGAGCACAAATGCTGCTCTCAGTGATTTTCCAAGCCCAACAAGCAGGAAAGGCCCGTGGTGGAGAGCGCTAGGTGTAGACAAGCAATATTCTCACCTGCTTTAGAGGTCCTGACGTGATTATTTGCATCTTAGCCTGTGTTTTAGGTTTTAGTGAAGGAAGAGTAGAGAGCAGTGTTGCAAAAGCCAAAGAAATGACTGCAAATCTGCTGAGGGAAGTTGGCTACAGATGGTAAAACACACCCTCCGAACATCAAATCTTGCCACTGGGATGTGCTTTCGTCGTTCTTTTGCTAGTAAGTATTTCTCTTTTTAGGTCAGCAAAGCTGCCTGCATCCTCACAACGCAGACCTTAATGAGACTGCTGAGATCCAGAGAGGCGGCTGCTGCCGTGGATGTGAAAACCTGGCCCACCATCATCGACACAGGTACGCTCCACGCACCAAAAGACTTCTTGGACTTCTGTGTAACGGTCACCATGGACTCCCAAAGGGACTGTCCCCCATCTCGGATGCCTACTGGATGGCTCTGAAGAGTTATTTTATTATTTAGAAAAAATATTCAAGATATAAGCGAGATCTGACCTTGTTTAGTGCCATCTCTTTTGCATTTGTTAAGCTACACATGGAAAATACTTTTATGAAAAGCCATGTCACAGACAACTGTTAATTTCCTTGAGGCAAGAGCGAGTTGGTCTTTTCTGCCTTTTCCTGAGAATAAATAACATTCTGCATGGAAGCTCTAGCAAGAATCTTCTAATATACTAGTCTCTTTCTTCTGGAAAGAGAATTCATAGAAAGCTTTATGGTCCATCTCAGTCTCTTTAAAGTTGTGTTCTCCTTTCAAATACCGGTTCGGTAATCCAAAAATTAACCATGTTTGTTCTTTCCTCGTACAGATGATTTGCCCAGGAAGCGGCTGGCTCAGATCTATAAGCCCCCTACACCTGAAATGTTGGCGTATCTAGATTTTAGCGTTTCCACAACAGGCATGCTCACGGGAGTAAAGGTACAGTAACATGTTTTTAAAAGGTGGGGTTTGTGGTGTCCTGTCTTTGGTTGATATTCTGAATCTCTCCCCTCGACCTCCGCCAAAGCTGACTCTTGTAGCTTAAATATAGACCTCGCTTTTCTTCCAGTGAAGCTGTGGATTCTGACAGGCAGTGAATGTGGCTGTGCCGAGGAATTCGCTCTGCGTCTTGCCAGTGGCCTCAGGAATTGTGCTGCTGCCTGCCGCTGGAGCTGCCCATGAGAGCAGCGAGCGACGCACAGAGCAGGGCAGGAACGCAGCTGATAGAGGAGAAGAAACTAAAAAAATCGAAGCCTTAGACTGTCAGTAATGATGGGCTGTGTTGGCAGTCAGATGCCTGAAGCTTTTAAGCGATAGTTGTTGGTGTCGCGGTTTCTGGTTCTGCAAATTCTTCCCCAAAGGGCTGTTGGGCATTGGAACAGGCTGCCCAGGGCAGTGCTGGAGTCACCATCCCTTCAAGGGTTGAACAGATGAGGTTTTCGGCGACACAGAGCAGTGCCATGGGTGGGAGAACATTTGGACTCGATCATCTTAACGTTCTTTACCAACCAAAATGCTCCTGTGCTCTCCCATCTGCTCTGGAAGATACGGGAAGAAAAACACAGTGTATGGAGGGGCGTTCTGGAGGCAAACCCGTCTTTTCTTGTCGCCTGTCTGGGTGTCGCTGAACTGCGGTGTCTCTGTCCTCGTGTTGCAGATGTCCCACGCGGCGGTGAGCGGCCTGTGCAGGGCGATCAAGCTGCAGTGTGAGCTCTACTCCTCCCGGCAGATCGCCATTTGTCTCGACCCCTATTGCGGCCTGGGGTTTGTGCTCTGGTGCCTTTGCAGGTACGACGGGAGAGGGGGGAAAATGGAAAAGGTGAACTCTTGGCTGGTTAAAAATGGGAAATGGCAGCCCCCCTCTTTATCTGTTGTAAATTACCCGCAGATATGTTGACATTGCCAAAATGACTAATTTACGGTAAGGAGAGGATTTGTCTTTGAAATGCCAATAATATGTTCTCTTTTCCTGCAGATTAGCAAGGTGTTATCCTATCTTGCTTATGTATATTTGTGCTGCCAGATATTACTGGCTCCAGAATGTTTCTCTTGCCTTTCTTCCTTGATTAGATGTTGCAACAAGGGAGTTTTCTTTCTGGAAACTCTGTGGTTGAGCCAGTTCTCTTCCACTCTGTGTGTGCGTGTCTTCATGTGTATAAATTGTTATTCTTGCAAAGTTGTATTTTTAAAATTATGTTGCTACAGAAGGGGGGCATTGGAGCTATTATCAGTTGGCCTCAGAGTCCTACAACCTGCTTTTGGTCTAGCAGGAATGTAACATGAAAATACAGTAAATATTAATTTAAAGATAACTACGTGCCACACAAAAATGTTTTCCTCCTTCATGTTCTTCACAGCGTGTATTCTGGACACCAGTCAATTTTAATTCCTCCTATGGAGCTGGAATCCAATCTTTTTCTCTGGTTATCTACTGTCAGCCAGTACAAAATAAGGGACACTTTCTGTTCCTATTCAGTCATGGAACTGTGCACAAAGGGACTTGGAAACCAAGTTGAAATATTAAAGGTAAGAAATGTTTCCTGAATGTCTTCTTACATAAATTAAGGAAACTGTGGCAGTGGAGCAAAGTGATGCAATTGGTAATACAACAGTTTTCCTGGTTACACGAGTCTCCAGTCCACAGCTTGCTCAAAAATCCACAACAAACGCTGTTTGCAAGCCCAGGAAGTGAAAAGGGTGGAAACGGAGGAGGGTGCAGCGCAAACCCCGACGCGAGGACACGGGCAGCGCGGCTCTGCAGGAACCGCTTGTGTAACAGTCTGCAGAGGAGGCTCCGAGCAGCGCATGACGGGGAGCACGCGCCATGTGCTAAATGGAGCTGTTTGCTCCTTGGAGATGAGAGCAAGGGGAAAAAAAAACCTACATAAAACATTTGAGGTCGTTTTTGCACGGGGTGTACTGCCATAAACTGAAATAACGGGCTCCGTCTGTGAGAGAGAGGGTCAGAGTTGTTCTGTTGGGGGCACAGAGGTGTCAGCTCTGGGTTGGGCCACCAGGAAAAGAAGAGAATGCACAGGTTCCAACAGCTGCCCAGCGCCGTTCTGCGCATTCGTGACCATGTCTAGAAATAATAACGGATTCTGGAAACACTTTTGTTGAGGACTCAGTGTAATCCCGCTAAATGACTTTACTCTCACTTGGTTTGGTTTCCCTTTATATAAATAGTGAATAACAGACGTAATCTTTGCTGAAAAGCGCTGCAGGAATACACGATGCTACGTCCTGTAGCAGAGGAAGAAGCGCTGTTAATGCGTATTTTGTTCTAGCAGTATTTTTAGGCTCTGGTCAACCACATTTCATAATTACAAACAGCTGAAAAAAGGAAACAATTTGAATACAAGAACAAGGTTTGTCCTACACTTCATAAATGATTGATTTAGGATTTCAGGGGTGAAAATGTCACTTCTCGCAAAGGCGCAGAGGTGATTAACACAGCCCTTTGCGCTCATTTCTGTCTTTTCCAGGCACGAGGAATCAACCTTTCCTGCGTCCGCACTTGCGTGGTGGTTGCGGAGGAACGGCCGCGTGTTGCTCTCACTCATTCCTTCTCCAAGCTCTTCAAAGACATCGGCCTGTCCTCCCGCGCCGTCAGCACCACCTTCGGATCGCGAGTCAACGTTGCCATCTGTTTGCAGGTAACCCGACCTTCGCGTTTCCACGTCCCCTTGTACTCCCAATTGTCAGATTCCCTCCTCACGCGTTCCTGTGTTAGCGCAGCCCGGCGTCTGCTCCGTGGGGAAGAGCTGGCGCGAGATTTAAGCAACTTCTCTCGTTTTCAACTGCCGGATGATATCGCAGATGCTCGAAACAACTGAATGCGCCATTAGAGAACAGTTTATTTCTGTATATACAGCGACTGGTTGCCCCGGGGCTGGTGGTTGAGAGCGATCGGCGTTCCCCGCACCCCAGAGACGCCTCCCACGCTCTATAGAGAGAAAATAGCCCTTAGTGCCACTGCAGAGGGGTGGAAATGGGAACAGGAATTTTGCTGCCAATAAGAAACCCCTGGAAACGCTGACGAGCTCACGCAGAAGTTACCCCGACTTCTGTAGATACGTTAAGGTTTTGGTTTTTTCATGTTAACTCTTCAGGGAACATCTGGGCCTGATCCCACCACGGTCTACGTCGATCTGAAGTCCTTGAGACATGACAGGTACAGTAAGTTTATTTAAACTTATTTAATAACCCTGTATCAAATGTTTTAATTGTACCGAGCTATCCCACCTCTCAGTAAATGTCAGCTCTTTATTTTCTTTGTCCTGACGATGTTTTCTTTACTTCCAGAGTACGGCTGGTGGAAAGGGGAGCTCCGCAAAGCCTTTTGCTTTCGGAATCGGGGAAGGTAATTCGCGTTATTACCCGGGGACGCGACACGCGGCGCTTTTCTTTTTACGCCCCTTAGGCTGCAGATGTTGTAGCCTTGTGGCTTGAGAAGAGGTGGCAACTGGTTACACCGTTCCTCTGGAAAGTTAATTTGATTTATAGGAACGTATCTTGATTTAAGAGCACGTTTTGCTGAAGCAATTGGGAGAATTGGTTCTGTTTACGGTAAATGAACCGTAGCGAAAGTGCTGGCTCCCGTATCCTTGAATTCAGCATGTGATTGAGATTTACTGTAGCTCTTATTCCCTTCTTTAAATGGATGAACAAAAAAGATGTTCCGTAGTAGTTTTTAACGTTGAATTCTGCAAAATTAAGGTCTAACAACACTGACAGGCCTAGAATCCCTCAGCTCTGTGGCTCTCGAGTTGTGAAATACCATCGTACAGCAAACGTACTTCAGGGTACGTGTGCTGCCGTGTTTTAAACCCGTTTGTTGTTTCCATAGCTGAAATCCTGCTTTTCCGTAGGTAAATTGAACGGCCTTTGCATTTCAGTTGTACGCGAAAATAACTCACGCGTGGATTACGTATTTCTTCTTGTGATCTTTAGATTTTACCTGGAGTCAAGGTGGTCATTGTTAATCCCGAGACCAAAGGGCCTCTTGGAGATTCTCATCTCGGGGAGGTAAGTGCAGATTCGTCTCTTTGTGCAGCTTCTTCCGTTGGCTTCTGCTTACGCTGTATCCTTTCTGTTCGATTATGTGATACTCACAGGCCTTTTAAAGCTGAATTATTGCTGGAGCGCTCAGATTTTGGCTGTGTTACTTTACCATCAAGCATCAAGAAAAAGCCAACCAGAAAGGAAAGCTTATTCTGCTCTCGATCTCGCATAACCGCCTTCCAAATAATCTAATTTACATTTTGCTCTCCTTATCTTGATTGCACACCGCTATGTTTGATCCATGTCGATAGACGATCAATTGTTGGACTTCACGTGTTATAAAAACCCTCAATTTATTTACTCAGTTAATCCTCAGCTTACAGTTACCAGGAGAGTAGATCCGCAAGACGCGTTTTTAAGATTCCACAGGCTATTTGGAGGTTTGAGCTAAACGCAAAACATTTTCAGATCTGGAAAATCTTTAGATTAAGACAGAACCTTCTTGTTACAGTTCATTTTAACTCCCAACAGACCGCTCTGGTTTTGTAGCGTGTGGATCCCGACGGGTTTTCCGCTTTCTATCCAGATCTGGGTGAACAGCCCGCACACGGCCAGCGGCTACTACACCATCTACGACAACGAAACCCTCCAGGCCGATCATTTCAACACGCGCCTGAGCTTCGGCGACGCCGCGCAGACGCTTTGGGCTCGCACCGGGTACCTCGGCTTCGTTCGGCGGACGGAACTCACGGCCGCCAGCGGAGGTACGGCGGAAATTCATCTTTATTTCAGCTCGATTCCCTTTCTTGCGGGCCGTTTTCCAGTTCATTTCCCATCTCTCCTCCCCAGAGCGTCACGACGCGCTGTACGTCGTGGGAGCCCTGGATGAAACCCTGGAGCTGAGGGGCCTGCGCTACCACCCCATCGACATCGAGACGTCCGTGTCTCGGACGCACAGGAGCATCGCTGAATGGTAAAACAGCCGGGGAAAGCAAATTCGTCCTGACGTAGCCGAAATGGAGCAGCGTTGATGCAAAGATGTAGGGTTTCGTAGAAAAAAATGAGGCGAATCCAGATAGGGTTTTTTTTTTTTGCGTTGCCATCAGCAAGTCACGCGCCTCGTTTCCCATCTGTAGATGGGAATAACACCGGGCTGATTGACTCAATGTTTTGTCACGAGCTTTAATTCAAAATAGAAACGATGATTTCCTGCTCTGTGGTGTAAAGAACCGTTTCTATTTGAAAGCAGCGTTGAGTTCCTGTGTCCCAGCGGGCGGTACTGAGGTGTGTTTGAACTGATAGCGACACGTCAGGACTGGGTCTTGGCCTTGGGTGATGTGCAAACGCAGCCCAGAGCTGGGGAAACCCCGGCGGAGGAGACAGAATTGGGAACTTGGGAGCTTCGTGTCTGGGAAAATAACTGGGGTTTCTGTTTGCTGCTTGGCTTTTTGTTTGTTGGGGGGGGGGTTCTCTCTTCGTCCTCTCTTCTTCCTCTCTTCTTCCTCTCCCTCTCCCTCTCCCTCTCCCTCTCCCTCTCCCTCTCCCTCTCCCTCTCCCTCTCCCTCTCCCTCTCCCTCTCCCTCTCCCTCTCCCTCTCCCTCTCCCTCTCCCTCTCCCTCTCCCTCTCCCTCTCCCTCTCCCTCTCCCTCTCCCTCTCCCTCTCCCTCTCCCTCTCCCTCTCCCCCTCCCTCCCCCTCTCCCCTCCTTCCTTCTTTCATTTCCCCCCTTTCCCCCCCCGTTTTTTCCCCCTCCCATCATTTTCTCCCCCTTTTCCAGCGCCGTGTTCACCTGGACCAACCTCCTGGTGGTGGTGGTCGAGCTGTGCGGCTGCGAGCAGGAGGCGCTGGACCTGGTCCCGCTGGTGACCAACGTGGTGCTGGAGGAACATTCCCTGATCGTAGGGGTGGTGGTGGTGGTGGATCCCGGCGTCATCCCCATCAACTCCCGAGGGGAGAAGCAGCGGATGCATCTACGCGACAGTTTCCTGGCAGATCAGCTGGACCCCATCTACGTGGCCTACAACATGTGATGTGCCGGGGGGGAGCGGCGTCGGGGACCACGGGACGCCCGAGGGCGGCTCTAGAAACCAAGCTGGTGAATACTAATACTTGAGCTCGCTGCCACCTTCCCTTCATCTCACCCTGCGGTGTTAAGATCTCGTTAAGCGCCGACGGACGCGAGGAAACGTGGTAGCCAAGGGCAAACGTTGGTAACAGTTTACTGAAATATTAGCTTGCTAGAAAACGCAAAGTTGACAAGTGTGTGAGCTACGAAACTCCTAAGGCCTTTACAGTAGTGTTACTTTTTTCATCCGTTGTACATATTTGTATTTTTATCTAATCCTGGTTTAGGATTCTATAAGGGGAGGGTTTATTTAGGTAAGATAATAAACTATTAAGAAAAGGGTCCTCAGAGTTCTGCAGTTCCCTGCTATCTAATACACTTTGCATCTGTACTGCAGCTGTTCATTCCATGGGATCACGCGACTTATTTAAAATCGTACCATGACCAAATCGATAACTTACGGAATCTAAGAGTTACTTATTCATATAGATATTTCTTGAATTTAAAAAGAATTTTGCCTATATTTTAAATATGTAAATATTATTATACATAATTCACTTAGATAGAAAATTAACTTGGATAATGATGACAGCCGAAAGTAGAAATTTTTAAGGACAAGTAACTTTTGTGGTCCTGAGCCTAATTACGTTTGGTTAGAAAAACTAATGTGAGATACACGCATCTTCCACGAGGTCTCTTATTTCCTTATGTCGTCTTTTCTTGCTGGTCAGAAACGTGGCATAGAGCGTAGCAACCTTTGATTTTGAAGGCGCCTCTTTCTAAAAGAAGCCGAATTGCGACGGTTCCACGGAATTCATTAGAAATCGCGGCGCGAGTCCGAAATACTGAGCGGCAGCATCGGCCTCTGTCCCACGTAGGTTTTGAAGGAAAACCAAAATCCTTTCCGTTGACACACGGTTATATCCACCGTTTGTGCAATTCGGTCGTTATTCCAATAAATTCCCTCTTGGTAGAGCAAGAAATGTTAGAAATAGGCTTTAAACTGGGAGGAAACAGCGCAGTTTTCCTCTGAGCATTCAGGAGAAAGAATTAGATCGTTCTGGGCTGTAAGTGGGATGAAATTTTTCTTTTGTAGGAGGAAACGCAAAAATGAGACAGAGCAATTCTGCTAAACACATCATTAAATAACCCGGTGAAAATGAATAACCCAGCCCTTCAAAATAAGCTCTGACTCCCAATTACCTTTAGTTCACCCAACACATCTTTAGAGAACAATTAAATTCCTCTGGGTGTTAAGAAAATCCGATTTTGGAAGCAACGGGAGCTGAGAGCAGACGCTGCAATAGGGTTTTTGAGTCAAATGGGGTATACGGTGTAAATAAACTCGTCGTTAAAATGCTCCGCGTTACCTCACAAAGTTCGTAGGCGCTTTTTCAAGGTTTATGGGCTGGAGTTTGGAGCCCCCGTGGCGTCTCTGGGGGCAGAACCTGCTGTATCCATCAGCAAAACCCACTTTTGCCATTGGAATCCTCCTGCGTTCTGTTAGTTTTAAAACGGGAGCGTTAAAACTTCTGAACCATCTTTTTGAAAAACGAATATTTGGGGGAATAGATGTAGAAACTGGAAGTTCTTAGGGCAAATCCAAATTTCGGGGTTCTCTGCAAATTCTTCAGTTTACGGGTGCAGGATTTTGAACGCTCGATTTTTCTGCCCCGTGGGTGCGATTCCTTTTAATATATTTCTTTTTAACAAATTGGCCACAGGGAGATGCGACTGTGACTGATGCAGTTGCTACCACGACTTCTTTTGGGTGTAAAACACAGAAATTGTTCTCCCTTTTCAGCCACCAAAGTCTCGTTCTTGCACATTACACATCATTTTTGGTTTTCTTGCTCTTTACCCTGGTGTGGCTCATTTTTCCGTATCGGAGAACTGGACATCACACCCATGGGACGAGATAACAATTCCATTCCCTACAACCAGGGAGTGTCGCGGAGCAGCTGCCGGGTTTTCATTTATCATCTGCTAAATAGTATTTTTCCTTGTTATTTCCTTGGAAATCGGGGGGCGGTTTGTGCTTCCGACCTGATGAATGACGACGTGCTCGTCGTGGGCTGCCCAAAGATGGGACCGTTTTACTTTAGGACGCTTTCTTATCCGCAAAGATCCCAAACTGGGATCCCAAGGCCACGGATGTTGCGTCTTGGGGTTCTGATGCTGCTCCCGAATCCAATTCAGACTCGGATGCTGCTCCCAAATCCAATTCAGATTCAGATGCTGCTCCCGAATCCAATTCAGATTCGGATGCTGCTCCCGAATCCAATTCAGATTCGGATGCTGCTCCCAAATCCAATTCAGATTTGGATGCTGCTCCCGAATCTAATTCAGATTCGGATGCTGCTCCCGAATCTAATTCAGATTCGGATGCTGCTCCCGAATCCAATTCAGATTCGGATGCTGCTCCCAAATCCAATTCAGATTTGGATGCTGCTCCCGAATCTAATTCAGATTCGGATGCTGCTCCCGAATCTAATTCAGATTCGGATGCTGCTCCCGAATCCAATTCAGATTCGGATGCTGCTCCCAAATCCAATTCAGATTTGGATGCTGCTCCCGAATCTAATTCAGATTCGGATGCTGCTCCCGAATCTAATTCAGATTCGGATGCTGCTCCCAAATCCAATTCAGACTCGGATGCTGCTCCCAAATCCAATTCAGACTCGGATGCTGCTCCCAAATCCTATTCAGACTTGGATGCTGCTCCCGAATCCAATTCAGATTCAGATGCTGCTCCCAAATCCAATTTTGCTCTCGAGCCGCAGACTCAAACTCTCCACCCCATTTCAGTTTTGCGGCTTCTCCGGTTGCAGAAGGCGAATGATTTCCCTCTTGTCCATCAGGTTCCAAGCGAACAGCTGCAGTGAAACTGAAAAATTCGGAATTCTTAACACTCGGAACTAAAATGTTTTGTATGTCTTACTGTTTCTGAATATTCCCGAAGGAAAATACGTGGGCGCGGGTAATTTAAGCCCTGTTTTGTGAAGGTTTGCGCTGCAATTTCCGATTTAAATAAATGTAATTACGACACGTCGCATTAACTGCCCTAAAAATAAGGTTGTGAGAACGAGATAAATTTTAGCCCTATATGCAATTTTTCTTTGGTTTCTGTCAACCTCCTTACCACTGTCAAATTCAGACTACAGCATTATGTAATTATGTATAAAGTTTTTATTTATTTAAGGTTAGATTAGCTATTCCTTTTTAAATTTAACATCTGGCTGGACGGTGTTCCATTAACGCATTGATTGTGTTTCCTTTGTCTTGTGTTAATAAATATTGATGCCTGATCGCTCGCTTGGTTCTTCAGCTGCTGTTCCTTTGGTTTATTTTTTGCAGGAAGCGAATGGTCTTTAGCGTTTATCCTGCTGAAATCGTAAGGATTTTTGCAACATTTTTACGTCACTTGTAAAAAATATATATATTTTTATATAGAAATATAGAAATGTGAAGGATGCAGCTTGTACCTGCAGCTCTGGGCTGTTCAGCTCTTGAAACCGGAGTTAGAACTGAGCTCACACACCAAGGGCAGACTAGATGGAGTTTTTAAGCATGACCTAACCGTATTGAATTTATTTGAAATATTCATAAATGTTAAGATAATAGTTTAGGACCGCTGAGGATGTAATTTAACATTCTGATCCAACACCAGCTGCTGCGTGGACCCGTGCGGTTGTGTCAGGGTGAGAATACAGACACGTTATTTCTACAAATGATGTGGATAAATCTTCCAAAACCATTTCATTTTCAGTAAACATTTCCTGTATTTTAAAATTGTTTGATACCGAGAAAACCCCTTAAAAAAATTAATTTGAATCGTTACATGAATCAAGGTTTGTCAAGGGAACAGAGTCAGGATTTATCGCAAATAAATCATCTCTGATTATTCAGTAGTTTGGCTTTACATCGCTGAAATGTTTGGTAAAACAAGTCAGAGCTACGGGGGCTTCAGGACGGTAAAACCGAAATAAATGTTGAAAACTAGAAATGAAATAATGGAACTTGTATGGAGCAGCGAGGGAGGGGGGAAAAGTGGCACTGAAGCTTTAATCGAAACCCTTTCTAATGTAATCTGGTTTGGGATGAGTCAGGAGATGCTGAAAATCCCGGGATGGGTTTCCAGTTGGGTTGGGGATCACCTGGGTTTGTGTTTTATGGGAGATCACCTGGGTTTGTGTTTTATAGGAAATCACCTGGATTTGTGTTTTATTGATCATGTGGGTTTGTGTTTTATACGGAATCACCTGGGTTTGTGTTTTATGGGAAATCACCTGGGTTTGTGTTTTATAGGCGATCACCTGGATTTGTGTTTTATGGGAGATCACTTGGATTTGTGTTTTATAGATCACATGGGTTTGTGTTTTATACAAAATCACCTGGGTTTGTGTTTTATAGGAGATCACCTGGATTTGATTTTTATATGAAATCACCTGGGTTTGTGTTTTATAGATCACCTGGGTTTGTGTTTAATACGAAATCACCTGTNTAGGCGATCACCTGGATTTGTGTTTTATGGGAGATCACTTGGATTTGTGTTTTATAGATCACATGGGTTTGTGTTTTATACAAAATCACCTGGGTTTGTGTTTTATAGGAGATCACCTGGATTTGATTTTTATATGAAATCACCTGAATTTGTGTTTTATAGATCACCTGGGTTTGTGTTTTATAGATCACCTGGGTTTGTGTTTTATGGGAGATCACCTGGGTTTGTTTTACAGCTCTCGCTGTGACCCCAACGCTGCGGTTCCGATAAAACCAATGAGTGGCCCGTGAGGAGCCCGAATCCCCTCCCGTGTGCCCCTCGTGCGCTGCCCGACGCTCCCGCACAGCAACGCAGCTGCTCTGGAGATTAAAAATAAAATAAAAGCAGCTGGAGGTCACGGAACAGCCGTCTTGCCCCGGCCCTGGGCGGGGGGAAAAGCCGCCCCGCGGCACCGTGGCTGCTGTTGGGCACTTTGGTGTGGAGACGGTGTGGAGACCCGTGTGCCCGTCGAGGGTAACGGGAGCTAATGGTGTTTTCTGGGGGGCGATGGCTCCCCCGGCCCCGCGGGGCCTGCGCTGCGCGGGCCGCTAGGGGGCGCTTTCTCCTCCCCGCCCCGGCAGCGGCCGCTCTATCGCCGCCTCTTTATGGTACGGCGGTTAGAAACCTCCGGGTGGAGGCGGTGCCAGAAGCGGGCGCTCTAGCCTCCACCCGCGGGAACTCTATGGTGGGGAATTTCTAGGCGAGGCCTCCGCGGGGACTCTATGGTCGCAGCCCCAGCGCCCCCCGCGGCCCCGCCGTGTTTACGATGCCGCCGGCGCCGGTTTCCTGAGGCGCGCGCGGCGGCTCCTCCGTCCCCGCGGGGCCTCTGAGGTAAGAACGGGAGCGGGCGGGAGGCCGAGCGGGCGGGGGGCGGCCCGGGGGCGGCAGGTGGAGGGAGGGCAGGCGCGCTGACAGCCGCGCCGTTGCGATGAGTCATGCGAAGGCAGCCAGACGCGTAGGTTCCTCACAGGAACCCGAAGGAAACCTGAGAGCGCGTTCCCTGTTACCTAATCTCTGCCTCAGGATTTCCCTGCGCTCATCGTTTCCGGCGCCGGTGTCGCCTCCGCGGGCTCGCAGCCAGGACGGGGCCGCAGGGTAAGCGGGGCCGGGGGCGGCCCGGCCTCACCTCACGGTGTGGGGGTATCGGCAGCCCCGGGCCGGCTGCCAGGAGCAGCCTCCGAACAACGGTTTTAAAACCAGAGTGGGTCAGCGTGAGGGAAACGGCTGGCGGTGGAACACACGGTGTTACACGGTATTTCGGTAAAAGTGTCCCCTCTGGTGACCCTGTGGCGGGTTCGTGTGGGGCCCGCGCCCCCCAACCGCCCAAATACCCCCCGTGTTCCCGGGAGAGCTTGGGGGTCAGATTTTCCCATTCCCAACACTTGGCAGCAAAAATCTGAACACTAATTTATGTGCAAGGTTGGCATATGTATAGCCATGCGGGTTTATAAATGATACATTCTCTGATATGTGCACATTCGATGTCCTGGCACAGCAGAGTTCGTAAGTGGCTGAAGATAAAACACTGACTGAAATCTAAAAGTTATAGCAAGTCAGTGGTTGTAACTACTCAAGTGCTGGGTAGGTGTTGTTTTGAGGGACGTGGTTTAGTGGAGGACTTGGCAGTGCCAGGTAACGGTTGGACTTGATGATCTTAAAGGTCTTTTCTAACCTAAATGATTCTATGATATCCCACTGCTGTTTAATAAACGTCTTTCGTTTGTGAAAGGCATTTTGGCTTGTTTGATTCCTTGCTGCTGAAAAGCTATTTTCAGAGCTGTCAGATCCATAAATGACAGCAGTGAACAGGTATAATTGTCACATATTTAAAATAGCTTGTACGCATGGGAGGGAATGATATCCTTAATGTCAGATATACCTTGAAAAATGGCCAAATCATGAGCCTCGTATGCAAAAATATTCTCAAATTTTAATGGATTATAACAAGGACAGGAGCTTGCTGTAACCTGTTGTTCTCTGCATTGGAGTAATTACCTCTGCATGTCAGGTGCTGCTGTAAATCTCTCTTCTGTTTGGTGAATTGTTATTTCAGAACCAAACTAATTTTAGAATATTTCCGGCAACTGCATTGACTGATCATATTGCAATCTTGTGAATATGTAAAAGCCTTGAGAGTTAAAAATGTGATTGTCACAGTTAGTCTTTCACAGCCAAAAGCTACTAAAGTTACAGAAAATTGCATAGCTTCTCCTGGAAGATATCTCTTAGTATTTTTTTTCAGCATGCCATTGATATATTTTCAATTTAACATTCATTTATTTAGGAATGCCCGGTAGGTTTGAGGGGTAAAAAACATCGTAGTTCTTTTTGAAGAGATAGCCCACAGTTGCAGCTGCTGATGTCATTGCTGGATTTTGTTTTTATTTTTTCTAGGTTTCTGTGTACTGCATCATCAGTGAGTCACAAGCCTCAAGAGAATGCATATCAATGTAAGTATCAAAAAAGCAGTTTTAAATTCATGATTAGTTGTTTTTCACTAGTAGTTCAGGGGCAGTTGAGGTTCCTAAGAAACTGTAATCCAGATAATCTTAGTGTATTATGATCTCAATTCTAAAAATTCATATTATAATATGTCTTAGGGAAATAGCAGCTAATTCTACAAGATATATGATCAAATTCATGTTGCATGACAAACAGCAGTTAAAGCTATCCAAGAAGAGTTTCAAAAGCATTTAACAGTATTTTTCTTAAATTTTTGTTAATTGTATATTTTTGTAGTTGTTTCAAACAGCATGTAAGAATATCTGAGAGTAATACCTATCTGTATCATGTTGAAATGTTAAAGTTACCAGATGTCCTTGATTCATCTTGGCAGTCCCCATGTGCTTTTCATCATTTGTCTAATTGCAGAGGACACTAATTAAAATGAAATGGAGTAGAACTTTGTACTCAGGATACTTTGTCAAGTTTTGGCACCGTGGTCAAGTTAGCATTGTTTTGCTTCAATATTAAATAAAGAGCTTGTGGCTCAGCGCCATGCTGACATTTGTTTCTGGGAGGGAAGGTGAAAAACCATTCTTATTAACCTGCGGTGTGGAACATATGGCAGCTGTGGGTGGTGTGGCTGAGTTGGGCAGCCAGGAACCCGCTATCGCTTCGCTCTGCGCAGACACCGGGGTGGGCAATTACCACACAAGGCAGCCACGCTGCTGCCGCTGCCCAGAAAAGGACGCTCGAAACCACGAAGCATTATCAAGTAAAGCACTAATCTATGAGAGGCGTGTTTGGTACAATTAAGAAATGTTTTTAGTGTTCGGTAGCTCTGGAAGCTAAATTTAGCATGGCTCGGTGCACCCTGGATTGCTGGGTAGCAGCGGTATCAGTGGTTCCTGTGTGATGAGGTTAGGTGGATGGAATAAATGCACAATTCATAAAATTTCGAGTCTGAAGTAATTGGTTTGCAACGTATTATCAGAGGATAAGACTTGCACCTGACTTGAGAATGAAATACAGGTGTTTGTGTCCTTTGCAGCTTCATCATGTTGCATTTTTTTAAAAGAAGGTCTTACACTGTTACGTTGGAAGAAATCTATTTAATTTTAGCCTTAAAATGGTGTCTTCCTCTTTCTCATTTTGCTGGTGAGAAATAAGCAGGATTTGAGCAGGCCGTGGGGAGGTGACCTGAATTGTATGGAGTGCAAAAAGAAGTGCTTTTTATTTTTTTTGTAACCTTTGGAAGTGATTCCTGTACACTGACAAGTAGAAAAAATGTAGAGGCATTAAGAACGACTTGACAGTATTTAATAAATCTATGGTATACACTCCAACACCATACAAAAGAGTATAATGGGAAAATGCAATGGCAAATAAATTGCCTTTCCAAAGTAATACCTTAAAAAAGTAGGGCTTTTGCAGTAAACCAGAAGTAATTTTAGAAGCTATAGTCTGTTTTCCTGGCCACATGAAACCACCAGAAAAGCAAGTATTTCCAAGCCTTTGGCTGTTCTCATTTTGAAGGCACATCTACTGTTGAATGTACTGTTGTATATGGGATGATATATGAAATTATGCTTGCAAGATGCTGCTGAAAGAGATTAAAATTCTTGATATGTATTCATATGATCAATATCGGTCACCTTGTGAATGCGAATATGTATATGTCTTTCGTTTTTATAGCTTTTCAAACTCTATTGTTCAATTCACTAAAATAATTGAAATTGGTTAAGAGTAAAGACAGGAAGAATTTGAAAGGAATACAGTGAGAAGGCTCTTGGTGACAAGCTGCTTCGAGCTCTGGTTCGTTTTCCTAGGTTCAATCTGTGTTCAACTGCTGTTTTAAAAAACCCAGTAACTCCTGTTACCACTGTTTTTCTGGCTCCTTTACTGTAATGAGTACTATATTAGGATATTCTTAAGTACCAAAGTACTTATCTCTATTTCTTTCACTCACTTGTTTTTTTCTTCTAAGTTTTTGAGGTCAAATCAGCTTTTCCAGTTTAATAGTCAAAGATTATTCTGAAATATACATATCCATTGCAAAACACAGGATTTCAGGCTTGAATCCCACTTCCAAAGCTGTCATGGAAATTTACAATCCCATTCCAATGGAAAAATTCCATTTTTCATCCTTCCATTCAGATCCCTTTTTAGGAAAGGGGGTCCTTTGTATAGCAGTAGTGAGAAACGGGGTATTAGTCCATGCCTATTTCGTTAGATTTGGAAATCTGTTGGAGAAAAGTATGTGGAAGAAAGAACTAATGAAAAGCCAAGCCCTTTGCCATGACCAAACAGGCCTGGAACAGTGTCGAAGCAGATACAGCGCAACGTGCCTTGTTTCCCATTAACAAAGGCAAAGACTCATACCACATTTGTTACATCATAAAACCTTTGATTGACTGTTTGAAGTGTGACCATAGATGAGCACCCGTGGGATTGCCGCAGCAAAACGCACTGACCACAGAACACTTGGTAACGTGGCCTGGATTTTGTCAAACCGTGAGATCATCCTGCAGGCGGGAGCACATCGGAGTCCAATATCTTCTTGTTAAGGTTGATCCACTTCAGCAATCAGTCACTCTTCATTATCATAATTTCCTTTTACCACTAAACGGAGATGAGGGGCGCAGACCTCCTAGATATCAGCAGCCGACAGAGCTTGCAGGCAGTGGTTCCGTGCCAGGCCCTTCCTCTGTACTTTCCATTTTTGCAACACATTTCATCAGAGGCTGACATCCCACAGTGCCATGCTGTGTGAACAGAGCACTACTGGAATTCCTGAGCCTAAAGCTCACTTTTGCTCAGAGGAGGCAATGCAAAGTGGTATACCACTTCAATCCTATTTATAATCTGTTCTAGGGATTTAATGGTGTGTGCATATTCTGCCTTTTTGGGGTGGAGGGTGAAGTTCATCCTAAAATGAGAGCAAAGTTTAAAGCAGGTGCCTAGTGGGATTTAAAAAAATTATGTTGGTTCTTCCACAGACTTAGTTTAAATGACTTGTTCATCATCTCACTGTAGATTAGATTCCAGATTCTGTGATATTCTGCTCCAGTCACAATATGGAAAGAATCACTAAGTAAGTGTAGTTGTAACCATGTTGCTAAAATGGTGGTGGTTCACACTAAATAAATTAGAGTATTAGAAGTATATGTCATAAATTTTAAGCTTCAAAGTAATGCTATGTGAGACACCAAACTGAGCAAGTATTCAAACAGCATGTTGGGAGTCTTTGAGAAAAGCATCTAGATCAAATTAGAACCATTCATTGAGGTCTGTAGAGTTTCCTCTTTACTTTCCTATATACATTACTAGATATTTTATGTTTTAAACATTCCCTCTTCCCATTGTCTGAAACTGAAATGTGATTTTTTTTCTTTTAATGTCCTGATTCTTCCCTGGCTCCATTTGAATAAACGGTAAGTAATTTTTGTAATAAAATGAACAGTATTAGTTATATTTCTTGAAGAATGACTTAGTAAAATACATACTTTTCTATGCATCCTTTCAGCATACAATCTAACCTTTTTACTGCTCATATAGTGACTGAACTATTGCTTATAATACCATTTATTATTTCTATAGATATAGTTAAAACTGTGTAGAGCTTAAACTTTCTAATAAATCGATAGTGCATATTGTACGAATATTTACTGCTTGCAGGAAGCAAGAAAGTATCTTACAGTTTAACAGAGGGTGCATTTGTGGATGAAATTCAGCGCTGGGAAGGGGGCCAGTTCCTGCTGATTTCATTCTTCAGTCTAGAACATTAACACAGAAATCTCGCCCTCGCCAGGGGAAGCCAACTCCCCTGTCCCCAGTCATCCCAAATGACGCTGTGGCTGGAAGCCACACGACGTTGAGCACACGGCCTGGGGAGAGGGGAAGCCCAGGAGCAGGTACCAGCTGGCTCTGGTTCTGGTTCCGCAGCGCGGGGCGACGGGTGCGGAGGAGGACGCGGCAGGCTGGTCCACAGCCCCGGGATCCTGCAGCTCCAGCACCCAGTGCCTCCCGCTCTCCAACAGCCAGGCCGTGGGGCTCAAACTGGTCGGGAATCACTGGTTACCCTCCCTGGTTCTCATCCTGTACAAAAAGTATTATTTCCCTAATGTATTTGTGTTACTGCAATGTAAGCGCTCTGTTTATTCCATTTCCCTCAAGGTACTCTTGTCTTCGGACAAAAAAGCATCAAACCATACTTCAAAACTTAATCGAATATATTTCGTACAGAATTAGAATGTGTTAAAATAGTATAATACAGCTTAATGTGCCTTTCTAAATAATTATGATCCCAAGCGTGGTAAAGACAATCTCTTCTGAGAAGCTGGAACACAATGACCTGTCCTTCCAACTTGCATATCTTCTTTTGTTCAGAAAAAGGGTGGGGTTAAAAAGGCAGGCGGCAAGGTTTTCACCTTTGTTAATCCATGAAATGCCTTAGGATAAATTTGTTCAGTCCCCCCAAATAACTAAAGGAACAGTAACTGAAATTCAACAGGAAAAATAGCTGTTATATTTGAAATGTACTTTACTCAGCACTGCATTCAGCATTCAGATCAGCAGCTGAGTCTCCTTCCACATTAGTCAACCAGTTTATAATTGATTTCAACATGAGACTGTTTGAACTTGGCTACACCTTCTCACCTTCAGATGAGCTATTTATTCTTCATATTTTCTTAATTTTATTCTCTTTGATAGCTAGTTCGTTTCTCAGTGTTTCATAAGGGAAAGAGGTGCAGAACACGTAAAATCAGGAAGAAATAAAGTGTTATTTTCTCTGTCCAAACTAGAATTTCAAAGCAGGATTGGGGCTTGAGGAGGAGTACACTGTGACCACAGTGTTTTCCTGTTGCCAAGCCCTGTGGTAGAAACTGTTATTCTTGTTGTGGTGACGAAGTAGGTTCCTACACCACAAGTAAATGTCTTCCCTACAAAATGGAATCATTTAAAACTCAGCATGATAGTTAAAGCTTTTGGCTTTCAGAAAACTGGGACTTAAAAAGCAAATCAAATAACCTGTTTTATTTTTGATTCAGTGCCATGACATTGGCTAGTTAGAATCTTTTTGTGCGGTCACAGAATTCTTTCACGCCACTCACTGTTGTGTACTGATGCTGTGACATGCAAGAGAATCCTAGGCGCATGTAAGAAAATATCAACTTGCCACGGAAGATTTATTGGTGAGGCAACGGTCAAATTCTTTCTTTATATGCAGTTCTAAGCCTGGAACAGCTTTCTTCATTCCAGCAGATGAGAACGAAATCTGGCTCATTTCATCTAATTTTGTCTCCGCCAACAGATCCTTCTCTCTAGTTCTGGTCTGCAGAGCTGATTTTTATAATAGCTTCAGTATGAAAACCAAAAAATTAAAATCTCAGCATAGAGAGCCTCCAATGCTTCCTTTGCATGTTTTGTAACTCTCACTGTTAACCAGTAACTCTGCCACTTTTTTATTTTGATAATGATGCCTGGAATACTGGAAGATCTAGTATTTACTCAGACAAAACGATTTATCTTGGTATAACAAGATCAGCATCTCAGCTGGGGCTTCTGGATGCTACTCTACTGCAAACAAAATAAAAAACCCCCATCAGCTGAAATCAATAGTATCGGAGACACATCCTTACTCTCCTCACACACCGGAGTGCACGTTGAGGATGTTCAATCAGAACACAATAAATTGAGATAAATGGATTTTTTCATAAATATCAAACACGTTAGATAGCAGCTATCAGTCGTAACCAGCAGTGCTTCTTAAAATATTGTTACAACACTCTTAACGGATGGTTTTCCTTGTGGCTACGTAGGCATGTGCACTGTGCTGGCTCCCCCTCCTCTTGCGCTGCAATACGTAGGAAGCTGCTGTTCCCAAGTGGAGCGTTTGCTGACATCACATGCGGTAGGATCCTTTTGTTTGCCTGTGTCTCCTGCATTGAAATGTTTGTCTGAGTCACAATCCCGCCACCGTTCTTTCTCTATGTCATCCTTGCTTCTCCCTGACTCACAGTTTTTAAGTTTTCACACAGCCCAATTTGCTGCATAGCAATGGAGTACTTTTCCTTTTAATATTTTATTATGTAATTTATATCTAAACACTATAATGATCCAAAAATCACTGCCACTTTTTTTTTGCAGCTTTTTGAATAAGGAAGTTTTGTGACTCAGATGCAGCACAGAATTTTGTTTCAAAGCAAAGTCAGTTTAGTGTTACTAAATTAAAAATTGAAGATAGTGACTCCCACAACTTAATTCTCCATTTAGCCTGCTGGCTGAGTTTCCTCAGCTATAACATTATCCAGCACTATGCCAGAAAGGGGTCATATGTGTGCATGTGTACAGACAAATACTTCGCATAATTGAAGTAATTACTATTTTGCACTGCGGTACCTTTCTTCTCTTCTAATAATCTTACTGATTTGTTTTCTCTTAATAAAAAGAGGACAAATCCCTGCTGTATTTTCAGTGTACATTCATTCTTTCATTTGGTTTAGATTCCGGAGCTGCTAATATATTGCTGGTGTCTAAGAAGCCTGGGTTTCCTCTTTATTAAAGCAACAAACAAAACAGATCCTAATTACAGCATCTTCATTCTGAATCCTTTGGTATGAAAAGAACATGGAAGCTGAGGGCTGTGCAGCAGTTTGGTTCAAGCTCAAACGATGGTAAAATAGTCTTACTAAGACAGGAACATGACATTACCATGCTGGATTAAATCTTTTGCCCTTCAGATCTAGTCTTTCGTCTCTGTTGTTACCACTACAAGATAAATGAGAAGTTGAACCCACGGCTTCGGTCGTCCTTGATCAAGGACTTTGCAGCAGGTAAGGGCTGATGCCCCAGTCTGGCACAGCATTTAGGTTTCTATTTATCTTAGAGCATCCATCAGCAGCTCCACTACCTTCTGCCCTGCTCTGAGGCATGTGAGCAGATTGCTGCAGGAAACCTTGTTAAAATTCAGATACACACAAAACCAGATGATTGATCAAGACCTGTGTCATTAATGTAGTATATTAGATGCTCCCATTTCATTTTTTTTTTGCCCAAAGTAGTTGTATTCTCCGTCTCCCAAAAAAAAGCTGAAGCCCCTTGTTATAGAAAACATAGGATTTTATTAAAAAAGTAAAATTATGCCATACACAAAGGAATTTCCTGCGACAGAAATTTGCATATTGCAGTCTTAATGTTAAAATAATAACCAGAGCAGGAGTTTAAATTAGAGTCTCTCAGGCTACCTTTGGTTGCATGTTCGCTATGCAACTGTTCTCACTTAGCACGCATTTTTTAACATTCAACTTTGGAATCGCTATTACTTTTCCTCTTCTCTCCGTGGCCGTTTGCGAGGGTTCATTTCAGTATCTTCTGCATTTTGAGTGACAGCTGGAAGCTGCACATCTCGGAAACCATGAGACTGTAACATATAAGCAAAATCATGTGATAACACTTTATGGATATACTGCATGAGTAACTGCTTCCCAGACGATCAGGTATGATGCTGTCATTTATTTTAGATGAGCGGCCACAGAACGTTTAGAGACCAGGCTAAGCTCAGAACTGCGAGATTTTCAACACACATGACAACTAATAACTCTGTCTACTTTTTCAAGACACTTCATTTTCACCAACCAGGTTCTCTCTTCATTTTATCACTAATAACTCCTATGACTATGAAGCACTACTTCTCTTTGAATTATGTTGCCTATTTAAATAAATTAAAAGCCAAATCCTTCAGCCCTTTTTCAAGCTCCCACAGAAGCACGATGACTGGATTAATTGCCTCAATCATTTTCAGAAACAAAACGCTGCATTTCTAAAACCTAGGATATTTTTGTTTTATGTAGCTACTTAATGAACTGAAAACATCAATGAGACATTGTAAGAGAACAGCATATCTGAATCGGCCTCTAGACTGCAAAGACTGTCCCAGCATAGTAATTTATGAGGCACAATGGGATGAGAACCTTTAGCTGCCAAAAACTATTAATAAATGTTGAAGTGAAAACTGGATGCTGCTACTCAGTAGAGAGCTTGAAGTGATCTGTTTGGCTTAGTACCGTTCCTATTTTCTGTTACCTTAGCTCACAATTAAATGATTTTAAAAGATTTTAAAATATGAAAGATCTGGAAAATCAGTTAGTTAAGCACGTCACCAATGCAGATGGAAATACTGAGATGTTATGCGAAGCCTGCAACTGTCTCCCCATCTCCAGACAAAGGAGCACTGCCAGCTCAGTGACGACTTCGAGAGGAAAAGGGGTTAATCTGAAAAACTGCTTTGGGGATCCTAAATGCTCAGGTAGAGACAGCATGGGGATGAGAGCATTTCGGGAAAGCTGCCATTTGAGGCTGGTGCAGTGTGAAAAAGCAGGGAGAATTACTATCAGACCTGACTCTTCTAAAATGCCAGTGTCCCCCACACCAAGACCAATCCAAACCAAAACACGACCCAATCCGAAAGTTTTGTGTAAGTCTCCCGTCTCTGTATTTGTTTCTAAATGCCTCACCTCACACAGCCCGCTGTTTTCAAAGGAACAAACAGCAAGAGGTGCCACAAGGGCAGAGTTTGTGCAGTCCCTCTGCTATTATAAGCAACTCAAGTGTTATTCTAAATAGCATAATGGGGAATCTTCAAGTTTAGTGTTTCACTGCTGCTTGCATCTAATCTCTGCCATTTCCCTCAGGCACAAAGGTGGATCTGTAGCCAAGAATCCACTTAATCCAGCATGCTAGACTCCCAGCAAAAGCATTCCAATGGTTATAAAGGCCAGAACGCGATAAAGTAGGCTGCTTAGTATGGATGTTTTGCATTTAAAGGCATGTACCTTCTGGGCATAGCGCCTTGAAAAATCCAAGCGTTGTGTGTGTATTTGTGAAGTTGTTAACTGGTTTTTAGATAGCAAGAACGTGGCTAATGGAGCCAAGGACATACAAAGCTGAGATAGTCTGCAGTCATTTTGAATTGTTCTTTAACCTTCTGGCATTTACAGACTGCATCAAGATTGACAAAGGTAGATGGCTTTATTACTTGAGCAGTATTCTCACTGCTAGTCTGGCAGACCCTTCACAGTTCAGGGAAATACTGACAATTCCTACCCAGAATATAGGTCCTGGGTCTCTGTGTTTCATGATTAAATAATCAGGTCATGTTACCTGGGAAATTTAGGTGGATTGGATGATCTACTTACTCCCTTGTGCATAAATCAATTTACATTTCTATACTCTGCGCTTAAGAATGAATCCTGTGAAAGAAACTCCACTTAATTTGGTAGGTGTTCCACAGCTTCCACGCTTGCCCAGAGCGGTGACCGACTTGCCAGCGTGATGGAAAGGACACAGCTCAGAAGGAACTAGAGCTCGGTCACTAAGTTACACACTTCTCCCTCGGCTTACAGGCACTGAGCAGTTTGTCAATGGTACTAAAGCATCTAATTTGCATAAGCCTAAACATCTTTGAGGATCTAAGCTTGAGGAATTTTTTAATTTTTTTTTAATTATCTTTTTTGTGTGTGCTGGTTATACATAGATGTGCTAGAGCAGATTTGGAAACACTGAATGTGTATTTACATCTTCCAGTATAACTACGGAGATGGGAATGAGAAATGATAACAGCAGACTGTTACCATCAGACCTGAATTTCATGAAAGAAATGGAGAATACATTTTTTTTTTTTTACTTACAGAAACCATCTGCTGAAGCAGCTCAACAGGATTAAGAGAAAAAACGCAGGGATAATCTTAAGTTTTAACAAATCTTTGATTAGGATACGCTCTCAACTGTATTTCAAGATTGTGTGCATTCACACAGAAGAAGAGAGCATAGCTGGTTTGTAATGCGTATAAAACTGAAAGAAAAAGGCAATTAAACTGTCTAAGACAAAATCCATCTGTTTGTCAGCTGGAAAGGGCCGCACACTCACATCACATGAGCCAAACAACCTTGGGACGTCGTCCCACTTACCCTTCCAGTCTTTACAGAGCTAAGAAATAGATGTATATTTGCAGTATTTCTTCTGTCCAGGTGAATACATTCAGAGTGAAAAAAATCTGATTTATGTTTGATAGTTTGAAGACCTCATCTTAGGGCAACATTAAAATCTGCAGGAAATGCTATGGCAACGTGTTTCCATGAGGACACATAGCAAATAGTTATGGCATGTACCTATGTATCTGGTATTTGAAGATATGAGTCGAGTGGTGGGGTTTTTTTAAAACCTAAATACAGCTTAGGCAGTATGCATTCTCATTAATGTGTATCTGAGCATGAAAGAAAATAATCACAGGATTTAACTAGGGATGAATAAGAACTCCAGCCATAAGCTGGAAGCTCCTTATATGATACTGACAGGAGAAAAATCTGTAAAGATCAGTTGGTCGTAGGGTCACTGGTAGGACAGAGCTATGAAAGAGATAAGTACAACCTCAGTTATACCAGGCAATGCACTTAAAGCAGAGATGTGGAAATATGTACAGCACAAAGCACTATTGAGACCTCTGGAATACCACGTGGGATTCTGGTCACCCTTGTCCTAAAAAGATAAACCCAACTGGAGCAGATGCAGAGAAGAGCAACTGGGGAAACAACCACCTACCTGACAAGGGAGAAAATAGCTTGGCTTGTTCCAGTCGCCCAAAAGGAAGGCTCAGAGAGCACATGATTGTTCTCCATAATTGCACTTAGGCCAAAACTTAACATCAAGGGCAGATAAAATCAGCAATACTAACACAAAACCAGATGGAGACAGGCTGGCTGTAAATGTGATCTGGAAATCAAAATGCTTTCACTCTAAGGCTAACATGCTGGGTCATTTTTCTAAAGGGAAAAGGTGCAAAATACTCATAAACCTGGAGACATCGCAGTATTACTGGTTACCGTCAGAAGGCAACTGAAAGGCAACAGTAAGAAAGCGAACATCATTCTCAGATTTGTTCATGTGTCTGAAAATTCCTTTACAGGTAACAATTTGCTCCCATCGCTGCATCTCCATCCCAAAAGAAATACTAACCGTAATGCAATATGGTATGGTTGACTCCTTCTGACTCGGCGATTTGTACAACGTTGCCAACCTGGTTAAACAAAAACCAGATAATTACGATTAGTGAATACAATAATAAAAATTCCAAGTAATCAAATGACCAGACCAAGTTTTCCCCCAGTCACGGGGCAGGTGACCAGTTGAATTCTTAAATATTGTCATATAGGTCATTTAAACTGTGGATGCCAAATTCCCATCCTTACGTGACCTGTCAGCTCAAATACAATGCAGACCTACTAAAATGAGTGACTGATTAATTAGCCTTATTTCATCACAGTATTTGGTCACATTTTTGGAACAATATTCATTATGAGTTAATTCCAAATGCCATTTTCGTAAAATGCAAACAGAAAAGGGTTTTGAGCACAACTCTTTCCTACTGCATTTATCAATCATTTGTTCACTGACCTCTCCAAGTTGGGAGATATGCTCAAGAATTCAAATACTTCTAGGGAGGTTTTTTCTAGGGATTTCACAAGCCTGTCAATATAACCTAGCGAGTGGAGAATGAGAATAAGATGTTCCATTTCTAAGCCTGACCTTGCCACTGACATACAGCATAACCTTGAGAAAATCGTTTCCTCTATACTTCTCTTCTAACACTTCTTTGATTTTGTGCATTTAGACTCTAAGCAATGCATCCTGACTTCTTGTACTCACACAGCGCATAGCCCAATAGATGCTTGCATAATCTACAGAGAAAATTGCAAAGCACCTCAAAGCAAGGGCTTTTTCGGCCAGTCCCAGGGCTGCTCGTCTGCACCATGCCCACCTCCCCAAAACTTACGTAAAGCCGATACAGAACGCGTTCCGCTCTCTGTATCAAGACACCCTGCCAAAGGTCCCGTTAATTATTTCAGGGGTTTTTTACCTCCCTGAGGTGCCATTCTATTAGAGAGCACGTAATTACAGCCTGAGGAACACTGCCACTTCGTATTAGCTACACAGGGAATTCCTCGGAACGTTTAAGCGGTGTTATACTTCACAAAATAGCCTGGATCTGAAGGTGCAGGAGCCGTGCTTTTCCAAGTGCTCAGCTGGAGCTCTGCTGTGTGCCTCTGACTCAACAGGATCTTTCCTCACAGCAATGAGAACCCTTCTAATTAAACTCTGACATTTGCAACAGTAGAAAAAAAAGAGACAGGTGTCATATTTGGCCAAAGCACAATTTGGAAAAGAAAAAAAAGGCAAATGGATTCTCAAATGGTCATCTTTGTGTCTCAGTAACCTAATATAAAACCAAGAACAACAAAATCACAATGGGTCATCAGGTATAGGTAGTTTGTGTAAAAACGCAACAGAATCTAACTATTTCTGCTTTTCACAGTTAGGCAGTGGTAATTGGAATTGCTGTGCTTCTGCAGGCCCCACTCCATATTAACTGCATATTTAGAACAGTAAATAAACCACGTTTGTCTGTCCTTGGCTTGCTCTCTGGAACCTGTATCTGCAACCTTCCTGGCTCTTTACTTTTGATATATAAAATTAACTTTTGTTCACTCTGCAATCATGTTGATGCAACTTCTGTCTTATAAAGGCTGTTAACTAATCAGTGATGTTAATTTAATTCCAAATTAAAAAGCCTGCTGTAATCATTCTGCATTGCCTTCAAACTTAGAATTTAAAACAAAACTCCACGAGGAAGTGACACTGCGTTTCTCCTTCGAGTTTAACAAGTAAAACTATGCACAACATTCCAGTGGCATTTTTATTCGTTGTTTGCAGAAGATTAGGGAATTGAAGCAAGGCTTCTTAATCTCAAATTGCTGTATTGTGATACTATATACAAGACAAATTTAACTGACCAGGAAAGCAAAATCAAAATGAGCTTGCAATATCGTGAAAAGGGGGGAAAAGAGCCAGGAAACGGATCTCATCGCAACAGACAGAACTTCATCCTGGTTTTAGAAAGGTCATCCTCATTCCTTTGGCCTTTTAAAAATCATCTTCCGCAGGTCAGCTCTGCACTGGGAGCCCATGCAGCTCTCCTCCCTCTCTGCAGCTCACTGTAACTTGGTTTCTGCGTAGGTCTGGTTTTGCAGAACCATCCTGCTGCGTTTAAAAGCAAAAATGTCCAAATGCTGCCTACCACCGAGGCTCAGGGCTCGGCGGCCCTGCGGTCCATCCTCCCCAGAACCCCTGGGTAGGTGCAAAGCCTTCTTCAGCATCTTTGGCTTTGTACTGACTGGGGCCTAAAAGTCTGAAGCACAGAAATTCCTCTCCCCACTTACAAAATACAGATAACACAAAAAAAAAAATTCGACTTAGCCACCAGATCCTAAACTTTTGTGTCTGAGCAACTGCTGTTGGGATGTTCTATTTTGACGACATGGCATCTTGTCAGAAAGGACGGACAGCGGCGCAGCAAGCTGACCGTGCTGCGCAGGACGAGCGTGACGGTTCGGCCCACGCTGTCTTAGGCTGAACTAGCAAGCTCTTCTTGAGCCTCAGCAGCCTGGGACGTGGCCAGGAGTCAAATTCAAATACCTGCTGGACCACCAAAGCCAGTCTGAAAAAGACTCTCAAATGTCACATTTGTCATTATTATTACATACCTCCCTGGCCTATGTTTTCTCTCACCTCTGACTGTTGTCCCAGTGCAAGATTAAACGGACAGTAGCAGCGTGTCCCCAGCTCTCTCCTGCGTGACACAAAATGACAGGCTATTTTATTTATCTCCTATAACAGCAGCATCATCAGTAAACTGAACTGAAATTAGACCAGTCTTCCAAAAAAGCCCCATGATTAAAACATATACACCCTTCTCGCAGCAATGAATTACATCTTTTTCATACGTGCAAGGATTTCACAACTAGGTTATTAAATATACAGAGACAAGGAATAACCTCTGTACTCACAGTGTTTTATAGAAAGCTTGATGCAATACTTCCATATTTGTAGAGATTTTATAGATACTGAATAAAGGACAAATACTAGACAAATCTTGAAAAAAGAGGCAGCATGAAGAAACAATTTTTCTAATTACTACTGAAGAAGTCTAGTGAGTATGTCTAAATCCTACTTCAAAATTGCGATATTCTGTCTCTCAGGCATAATTATGAGCAAACATTGCTCCCTCTGGGATATAAGCTTTGGGAGAAAGTAAATGATTATTAAAGTATTAATGGCCCCTGAAGCAGTCTTCTGCTTCTGACAGCAAAATGCAAAAGAACACAACCGCAAGCAAGGGGTGGGGAGTGTGGTGGGAGGAAGAGAAGGAAGTTTGGATGTCACCCTATTTCAGAGGAAACTACAGTTCCAGTTCACTCCTGACCACAAGCTCAGTCCATTTATAGACGGTTTTATCGGGCGTTTTCCTCTCTTTCTCCCAGGAGACAGCCAGTAGTCCAGAGATGGATTGCACTTTAAACCAGTCATTTTGGTGAAGTGCTGCAAGGCTCTCCTGCTCACCTGCGCGCAGCCCTGTGACTTCTGAATCATTGACTTGCCGGTCCCCACCATGTCAGCCCCACGTGCCCTGTGTGCTCTGGTATTCATTACAGCATGGAGAAGGAAAAAAATAATTCAACTGTAATGAAGACCTAGACCCTCTCGGCATCTTGCCAGAGCTTGCTCTGCTATATCCAAGTTGAGATTAAAGATTTTGGCCATCAGACACGATTCCGAGTCAAGAGATCAAAACGCATTTTACAACGGGTACAAATTCCTCACCAGAATGTTTCCAACTGTACTGAATATGAGAGAAAAATGCTACTGTAAAATAAGATATTTCTGTGTTAAACTGGCTGTAGATTAATATTTGACCTTCTTTCTAAATATATCCTGTAGAAATGTCTAGGAACATCCAGCTTAGCTATCACTAGTGGGAAAGAAAGCTGTCCCCTTCCTAAAGCTCTTGGCTTAATACCTTGCAGCATCTGTGCTTATTTTTTTCATAATTAAGAACTTCCCTTCTGCTAGGAAGCTGAATACGAGTTTAGAGATTAATGCTCTTCTGAAATCTTAGAGCAGGCTGTTTCTAAGGCTTACCAATCAATGGGGAAAAATAATATATATTTAGGGGAGGCAACAGGATTGATTTTACTTGGGGTTTTGCTGCTGATGCCTCCCTCAATAGTTCTTTGGCTACAACCAACCACGCAGGAGTAGGAGCTTCTTTAGCTTTTACGATGAGACTGTTGAAATAGCATCCCTTTAGAGAGGGTCATAAAAATCACCTTGGAATCCACCAGCTCGATACTTGCACCGAGTCCACGGAATAAATTCACATCTTTGTACCACTCCGAAATGCTCAACTTGAGATATCGCTGTTCAGGATGAGGGGAATATCTCTTAGCTTAAATATTTTACCAACTGGTACCAAGTTCCATTTTTGCAGAGGTACACGCAACTCAGTTGAACAGTATTGTGTGGTTACACACATGCTGGTGAGTCACAATCAGTTTATGGTCAATATGAGGTTATGCCAAGCTAAATGTTTGTAAAAGAAAATATGTGCAAGACAATACGTGATATCTTTGAATTATAACCTACTCTGAATGTCTTCACATTCTTTACTGTCCCTATGACTCAATAAACACAACAGCTCTCAAACAACACTTGCCATTGAAGAAAGACAGAATCTGTTATCTTTAATTGAGTTTGTAGCCAGAAAGGCTGCCAAAAATGATACAGCAGAGAGCAAGAGGCAAAAATGACAAAAAGGGTCAGATACTGGAAGCTGGGTCTTTATCTGCATGCACAGCTCAAAATTCCACATTCTTCAGAGTCTCGAAGGAGATGGTCAGTATTGTTCATTTTATCTTACATCTGTGCCAAATGGTTCAGTGCTGTACAGACACCGAGAACATCTCTGCCTTTGTACTGCCCCTTCCTTCTCCCTCCCCTCCAGAACAAGGGAATCATTACTTAGTTCACGGAAACTGAAGCAGCGGATAGAGAATTTGTGCCCTTTAAGTACATCATAAAATACCACAAAGTTACAACCTGAAATAAGATTTAAACGCTGCGCTTTTTCTTCATTTGTCAAAATCTCTACTTCAGAAGAACTGTTCTGTTTTCCCCTGTGACCGCAGCAGAAGAGTCTATGTGAGGTATCCTGCTCATTTCAGGAAAAAATGGAGCAAAAAACCACTTGAAGTCACTATGGGCAGGCTGTGGCTGAGGATCACATGTAGAACCTCCCTCTCCATCATAACTGTAGAGAGCAACAGGCGGAGAGTTCCAGCTATGCAGCAAACATGAAACACCTTTGCAAATTATTACCGGAACGTGTTCAAGTGCAATGGCAAAATAAACAATTAGAACTGTTTGGAGAGGCAGTGAATAGTTCTCAGGGAATTTAGGAAATCACAGCATAGTTTGAGGCGTGCAACCGTTAGGCTGTGTTCTCCTGTTAGCGCTTTAACCTGTTCATCACCACATTCCTGCTAGAGGTTTACTGCCCCCAAGGCCACCCCTACATTTTTCGCACGATCATTCACTAGCCAGTTTCAGTCTAAATTACCTGATTTTTCAGAGGTTTACTTATTATTTAAAAAGCTGAAGCGTACCTGGTCCACTTTTAGCAGAAACAGATTGGAAGACAATGACATAAACAGCTCAGCCAGCACATAGGATGCGGCAGAGTTCCACAATGCTGGCAGTTCCAGATGGGTCTGATGGACTCAACAAACAATTCCATTTTCTTTGTACATGATGCCAAAAGAAAGGAAATGACAGATTGGAAGATTAACTCAGTTTTCCACTCACCAGCTAAACACCTACCTAAAGCAGGTACCAACATGGACTGGTTTTGTCCAATCCTCGTTGTCATTTGGTTTGTCAGAACTACCTAGAAGAGGAAACACAAGCAAGGAAACAAAATCTCCAGAAGAGGGGCATACTGGTGGGAGGGAAGAGAGGGATTTTTCAAAAAGCTTTTGTCAGTAGTTACTCAGGCAAAACTCTTGCTTAATGTAATGAAGCTTTCATGTTAACAAGAAGAAACTGTAAAACTGCCTCATCTTTTCCCAAGAACCAAACCAAAAGAAGATAACCTTGCAAAATGTATTTTCAGTTTGCACGGAAGGTAGATTTCTTTCACTCAAGACTTTCAAGAAACCTAAACTTCTTCCTTCCCAAGGGATGCAAACTCTGCATAACTTGTATACTCCACCATATCTGTACTAAGAACTGTTTGGATCGGTAATGGGATGCTCATGACTTGTACTAACCCTCTACGAAGAGATAGATTCCAGTCACTGAGGCATAAATGAACTTGGTGGTGCTGCTCAAAGCAAGCATGAGCCTGGTGATTAACAGAATTTCTGCACCTTGTAGTCTAAAAATGCGCAAGTGGGTACAATACAAAGCAGAATGAAAGTGAACAGACAGAGCGGGGGAGTGTTTTCGCAGCACAAATCACTCGTAGGAGGTTCACAGACAGTCTAGGTTAGATCCCTGGTAGAAGTGGGGGTGGGTGAGACAGAAAAGAGCCAGGAATATTAATTCCAAAGTTCATTAAAAATGAAAAATAAAAAAATTGTACCTATCCTACACCGTAGGGGTTTTCATTGTTTGACATGCTTGTATGATTCTTGCTTGAACAGTAAAGGGAAATGTGCTAAAGCAAGCAGCTCCACTGAACACAGCAAAACGTTACAGAGCTGAAAGCCCCAAGACATACAGCGTGTATTTTAGACAAGTAACTAATCATAAATGGATGATAACAGCCCCAGATAGGCTCCCCATCTCCCTGCTGGAGAGGGGCTGGTCTGGGTATCCTAGCACAACCCAGCCAGGGTTTAGAAACTAAAGGAATGTACTTCCTACCATATGAGAGCATTCAGACCACCCAGCTTTGCCGCCCAGCAGCAATCTCTGGCACATGAGCTGAATTTAGACTGGAACTAACTCAAAAACTAACAAGAGGGCCACTCTGAGTTAACTAATTTCTGAAGCTCTGTGACTGATCACAAGTGTTTATTTAGCAAGCGATTGTACTAAGCTCCTCGCTTGTTCAATAGAAATAAGTTATACAGGGTTCTCTTGATCAGAGAAAAAAAAAAGACTGTACAATGACAACTGCTCCTGCTCAAGGTCACCAGGTACCCAGTTTCAGAGGGAAAGCACTCGCTAAACGGGAGGCTGTGCAAATCAAGCAGCCGTAGAACATTCGTCTCCCTTGGTGCCCACACCAGCAGGAAGAAGCTTCACAATTCATACCAGGGCAAGAGAAGAGGGTGCAAACCCATCCCTGACCCGGGCGGCACGTCGAGCCGCGCTCCTTCCCTTCCCGCAGCCGCCAGAGGAAGCACAAGGCGAGGTTTGGTTTTAGCACTTAGGAACAAAAGCTAATCGAGCAGGTTGTGGGTGACGAGGTTACAAGTCACCTGGAAATAGTGACAGGCACAAGCACCATTTTGAGCCTGTGTAAGCTCTAATTCCCGAACAATGCTTTTCTGGGCTGGAAAAGACGTGCCCAAACAATTCCTGGAACAGATGTAGCTTCTGAGTGCCATCTCCTGGCTGCGCGGCTGAAGATTTGCTGGGCTCCATATTGGCGTAAATGACATGGAAACAATGCCCAGGAAGGGAGCCCTGGGCTTCCATGGATGCCAGAAGAACAAGCCAAACTAGCAGATAAAGTGGTTTTTCTCCCTAAGAACAGTTCCTCTGCTAAGACAGTAGTTTATTTTTAAATGAGGAGTGGAAAATTACATTGGAACTGCAACATACTCTGACGTATTTTAATGCATGCGGTTTGTAGGCAGAAGTCACCAAAGGAGCATTCCTTGTCCAACCAAATCATTAAAGATGATGTGAAACAGAACAACAAACTGATATGCTACCATTTAATTAGGATCCACAGGGTGCTTTTAATGCAAATTTTACTTATATTAGCAAATCTAGGAATTTTCCACCTAAACAGTTTTGCCTGTGTGATCCATCTATATTTACTAACCAAACTGGCAAACATGAACGTAGCGCTCATTCTTGCAGTTTTATTTTGCTGTTCACAATCACAAATCACATGTAATTCTTTGCAACTGATTCCAAAGCGGCATCTTTTGTGATTTAAACCTGCCCCGGACTTACCGCTGATTTATGATCATTTGCTGCGATGATCAGCTGCTGTGCCAGACCGTTCAAGAGCCTCGTCCGAAGCGAGAGGTCCTCAAAGTCATGGCGAAAAGGAAACGCAATTCCGTCAACCACCACCAGTCGGACCTCAACGTGGAACAAAACAAAAAACTACCGTTACTATCCTGCAAACCAGAGATGAAAAGCAACAAGACACCATTTTTAAGTGCATTGGAATGTTTTATATAAGTAACGACAATATTTTATTTCATACTCGGATGTGCACAACAGTATAACACCTATTGTCTATCTCTATATATCAGAGACAACCAGTATTTCACACGAGTGCAGGGAAAAGAGCCTCCAGCTCCAAACACGCTAATACACAAAGTGCAGTTCTGCATTACGCATGGATAGGAGCCCAGGCCGTAGCTGCACCAGCTTAAACAAAGCGCTGCACTAAGCTCTGCATTAGTTAACTCAGCACAGAGCTGCCCTTCCGCCTGTTTCAGACCTCGCTCACTTCCAGTTAGCTGACTTCGCCCTGAAGAACCTGGTACAGAATAGAAAATAACCAAGCTGGACTTAAAGCCTTGCAGAAGAGAAGCTGGAGAAAAAATTAAATTGTTAAACATCACAGTTGTACTTCAATCAGCTCTCCACCAACACTAATTTATTTCACCTTCTCCCTCAAAAAATAAAATCCAAGCCAAAACTAGAACACATGCTGTCTGCAGTCACTGAGAACTCACCTGATTCTAAGGCTCGTCTCAGTGATCTGTCTTAGAAACACAGATTTTAACAGACGCTTACAGGTATTCCATGCACTATGCAGTGGAGCTGAGTATCTGCCTTGCCTGAAGATGTTTGCTTTGCTGAATTATTTCTTTGGTAGCATTCATTAGCTGAAGCTAGAGCACAATGCTCTGCTGGCTCATCACCCTCAAGACACTATATAAATATTAGTCTGGGATTTTGATTTATTCTAACTTAATTTGTTGTAGCTGTTTTGATTTGATTGTTATTTGTCTGAAATACAGAAGGGAGATGGATAGTCTTACAGTGTTCACATGTTTGGATGTCACTCAGGTCCTAGGTGTCTGCAAGTTCTTGCATTAATGCACAAGATAACAAATTGCAAACAACACAAGAAAACTGATTTTCTGTATTATTGATTTAACTCATGACGGGAAAATAACTTTGTGACTGGAACATACACGCCTGCAGCAAACATCACTCTGTGAAATGGCCCTGGGCCTCCCACTGAAAAAAAAAAAAGAAATCTTAATTTGAAAAAGAAGATAAAATAGTTAGAATTAAAATTAGATATTCTCCTGTTTTCTCATTTTTCTTTCTTCCTGCAAATTCTTTCTATGAGCCTGTACATCTTCCTCATGCCTAATTTTTTGACTTTCAGAACCATCAGCTTAACAGTATAAACATGAGTCATGCTACAAAGGAATGTATATATAGTTATATAACTTGCCTATCTGATTAACATGTCCTGGTAGGATGCAATTTAGTTTATTTTCTCCCAGTTGCACTTTCAAAATAGCAAACAATTAGACTTAAAGTATTCAAAAGTAGGCTATACAGAGAAAACTTGCAAACATTTGCCTTCTCCATGTCTGTTTGTCTCTACTAGACCTTAATTATGCTTCTTATGACAATAATATTTTCTAATATAATCTTTTTCATATTACTGGTCTTTCTCATATTATTAACAAGAGCTCAAACTAATTCATATTTCCAAATAACACTCTCTACAAACACCCTAAAACCTGGAGGTTTCCTGTGGCCCCAGCCCCAGCTCCAGCTCCGCACAGAGGGCCCAGACTCATTTTAACAAGAGCAGGACTGCAATGAGCATCTGTCAAGTCACTGACAGCCCATCCAAGGAATCACCAGAAGGTCTTACGGTTCTCCTGCAACCTTCAGCGCTCCAGGCTCCAGGCCAAGCACAGATAAATCGGCACAGATGGTACCAGAGAACTGCAGCCCAGTGTAACTGTGCTAATGAAGCCATGTACTTTCCACAAGAGCAAACACAACAGGGCACCGTTAGGACCTGGCAGAGAAAGGGAAATACCAGACTACACTAAGCAAAAGTAAAGCTCCCATCTGTGCTTTCAAGAACATAACAGCTTCCAAAAATGGGAATGACATGCAGGAGACAATCTAACTAAAAACTGATGGTGCTCTGTTAGAATGAGGCACAAGTCATCTTCCCCAAATCTTGCTGGGGAGTGAACTGCTGTGCAGAATCCAGAAGTCTGGAAGAGAGGTGGTGAAAATCTGCCTTACAATAGCATTTCACTAAGACACTAGGTATCAGGAAACTTTTTGGCTGTGGTCCATCCAAGAGTCAAGCTGCAGGCTCTGGTTGCTTGAAGCAACAGAGGATGTATTGGGAAGAAGAAGAAGAGTCACTTTCTGGATGCCAACATGGTGCAGGATGCTTCTGGTCCTCAGGGATCTCCTGGGACCAAAAAACGGCACTAAGCCTTTCTGATCCCACTGCACGACGCTCAACACACGCACACCTGGCTCAGAGCCTCTTTTCTAAGGCAGTTTTGTGACGATTCACAACTCAGTGCTCACAGAAATTTAACAACGTGTGGCAACACAGATCCAGTATCTTTGCCTCAGAGTGAAGATTCAGGATGCTGGCAGCAGTGACAGCAAAAGCAAATTACTCTCAAGAGTAATTGAGATGGGAATGAAAAAGCAAACAAGCTTTACATTTGTACTCTGGCATCAGACAATACATTACTGTCAAGCTGATGAGGTACCAAAGTGTTACTCATGTTACTGTTACTATAACAGATGAACATCCCTGAAAATCTTTAGTGTGAAGACGAGTGGTATCTTCTAAGTCTGCAATAACCCTTACCTTGGAATGCTCTGAAAGAAAGTCTGGGAGGAGGTAAACCTGTGCAAGCAGCTCTATGTAGTCACGACAACGGAAGTAATATATGTGAGAAAGGATACTTTCCAGAGAGAAAGTCTCCAAAGCTTTTAGATGATCTGAGAATAAATAAATAGATGAGTAAATGAGTCAGACGTCTGTACTAGCATATTGCGACTTTCATCATTCTATCAAACTACGCCTTCCACATATAGCAACAGCAAAACCCCCAGAAACAGTCAAGGTAAAGAGTGTGGGAAACGTACCTTCCATCTGGCTTGAAAGTCAAGGTGGTGGTGAGCAGATGCGATCTCAGCATTTGCACACAGATACACCGGAGGCTCCAAGGGAGCGCTCCAAAAATGAAAACATTATTTCTGAAAAAAGAACTTTTCCAGTAAATGATTTTCAAGCCAGAACACTGCCAGAGGAGAACAGTAACTATTAATCATCCATTGTTTAATGTACAGGCAGTAGCTCATTTAATATGGTGTCCTTTTACCTCTTTTCAAACAGCACTTTGCCACATAAAATACTCAAAAAAAGTTGTGTCAGGATCCCCAGCACACCAATGACCTATAGAATAAAACCCTCATTAACTGCAACCTGGCTCTATTTACCTTATGAAGGAGCCAAATTCCAGCTACAGTTCTACAATATGGGGCTTCAGTAGCAACATTGTCTTAAGAAATTCTGCAGCTGCTCTTCCTGTCCCTGCATTGCTGCACATTACCCCTCATTTTTGCTGACAGAGTTGTGTTTGGGTTTTGCTGTAAATGTGATCATTAATGTGCTAAACAACAACAACAAAAAGCCGAATACCCCACATACTTAAAACCCAGAAATTATCATGTAGAAAAATAATTATTCTTAAAGTAGTTCAGCTCAGTCTGCAGCATGGCTCCACGTACTGATGCAGTTCAGGGTGTAATACATACAGGTGGAAATAAAAGGTTGGCAGCAAGAACCCCTTAAGCCAGCACGGCTGCTCAAACCCTCAAACGGTAAAACTGCAGCCTAGGAGACATTAGTTCAACTCAGATCCCAGTGTAGAAGGCAGAAAAAAAGGACTTGGCAACGTACCTTCTTCTTGCTGAGCGTGGGCAATGAGCTGGCAGTGCTGCACGCAGGCAGCTGCAATATCCACTACCCTGTCCACCATAAAACTTCCTTCGGTGTCAATGAACACGGCTTCTCCAGCGACGCCCCCAAAACATTCTGGGATCTGTACGTCTACTGCCAACTGCATACTGCCATGGGAAACAGAGAAAAGAGAAAATATTGACATCCCAGAGCTCTCCCCTTCCAGCTCACTCCCAAAGTGACCCTTCTGCTGGGGAATACCTGGAGCAGGAAGCAGTACTGCCATTATCGTGATCAGATTTATAACGCTGTATAAGAATCAGAGATTGCAGTCATGACAACAAGAGAATGAACTATCCTCATAGTCAAATTAAACAAAGAAAAGTGATTATCAGTTGCACAAAAGTAATCTCAAAATAAAATACCACAGCTGTGTTTTCCCGACACCAGGAGCTCCGCAGATCTCGGTGATTTTTGTTAGCTGCACGCCGCCCCCCAGGATGTTGTCTAGTGCTGAGCAGAAGGTGATGATGAAGCCCTGGGCCTGCTCTTCCTCCAGCAGTTCCAGCGCTGTGCAGTTCCTGGTGCTGCCTGGTTCCCCCGCCGTCCTCGCTGCATCCCCCTGACACGCCTGCCTCACCACCTGTAACGCTTCCAGCGCCTCTTCTTTGGAGATTCCAATTTCTAGAAGAGCCAAAATTAGGAAAACACTACCTTATTTTTCTAAACCATGAATTATTTAAAGTCTGAAGGGATAATTCAACTTGTTTGACAGAAACTTGATCATTCTGCAGTGTAACACAAAAATATTAATCCTTTCAGTATAAGGATGCACACAGCTTGCCAACACCTCTGGAACTAATGATGCGATTTTCAAAAGAGCTCAGAGTAACGATGCCCTGCATTCAGAATTCAGATGACAGTTAGCTATCTGCAAATAAAAAAAAAAACCCTGTTGTTCATAGGCATGGATGAGATCCAGCAGAGCAATCCACCTGTTCTGCACTGAATGTACTATCGTATAAACTTCATTTGAAACAAATAATGTCCCGTAAAAGCAGCTGAGTTGCAGACTCTGACAGTGACACCTGCTGATCACGCTCTGAATTCTCAGGGTGTTCCAGGGCTGAGCACCTTGTGTATCATTTCTAGGTCTGACACACAGACCTCGTAACAGAGACGAGGAACCTGCAAATATCTGTGTGTTCATCTTTATTACAGGTATCCGTCTGTCAGGATCTGGCTACTTCACTGCGATCTTCAATGCAAAACTATTGCCACAGATTAGCACAGATAATCAAAATCATTTTTATTCTTACAATGTCGGTGCAAATCTTAAAAGCAAATAGTTTGGTCTAGTGTACATAACCAAAGCAAGATTGTCAGGTTTAGCCTGTTTGCAAGTAGTTATCAGCCTTTAAATAATGCAGGTAACAGCTGGAAGGAGATAAATGAATTGGTACTGGTTTGATTTTATGGTGTTACTCCTCATGTTTGTACGTTTCCTCATTTTCATGGGGATTATTACAGAATCATAATAGCTTCTTGAAAAAGGCAACTTTCTGACTACATGTAAGTTTATTTTGTTTAAAGCACATACCCTTGGGGAAAGAAAGGCATGAGAGAGACTGAATCCTCTGGTTCTTCCTTTTCTGTATCCATTCACATCTATCACTCAGTGTAAGATCTTCTATCTTTGTTTGTTTTGTTAGGCACATATGAAAGTAATCCAGTACTAACTTTGCCCATTTCTCTGCCCTCAGCCGAGGCCTCAGTGAGGTTTCCCAGGAAGCCGCCACTTCACTGTGGACCAAGCGCCTCATCTGCCCGAGCTGCTTAACGTGCAACAACCATCTAAGCGAACGAGCCCCTGCTCACCCCCCACTCGCCACCGAGCTCCCCCGGCAGCTCCGCGGGAGGACGCGGAAAGGCGGGACCAAGAACCGCCGCGCAGCGGGGGCGCCCGTTCCCCCGCCGGTACCTTTGCTCAGCCCGCAGGGGCCGGTGTCCAGCAGCTCCTGCACCGTTTGGAAGCCGGCGGCGACCAGCCGGGCCCGCAGCGCGGGGGCCAGGGGGAGGCCGCCCACGTCCCGCTGCATCCCGGGGCCGCCAAGGCCGCCATAGGCCCCGCCCCCCCCCCGCGGGCATGGGACCGCCCCTCACAGCCGCGCGCCGGCCGGGCACCACGTGACGCTAAGGGGCCAATCACCGGCTGCGCATCGAGGCGGGAGGGGAGGGGGCGGCGGGCACGTGGCGCGGCAGTTGCGGAGGCGGCGGCGCGGAGGAGGGTGAGGCGGTGGGGCCCGGCGGGAACGGGGGCGTGAGGCGGGGGCAGAAACAGCCAAAAGGCAGCTGGAGTGACTCCTGCAACCCAGGAGTGGTGCTGGCTTTCGTCCAGCCAGAGAGGGCTGTGCACACAGCAGGTGTTAGGGCGGTTCTGTGATCACGTTGTAGGAAACGGTCATCTTTCCAGTGTAACAGGCCCGGGCAGGATCTCTCAGCAAAGCGTATTTTATTAGCAATTTTGAAAAACTGGGTGTCCTATGTAAAAGGAGGCACATGGAATAGGGCAAAAAGTCCCTGCTTATATCTCTCCGAAATCCCAGCCACAAATTCCTCCTCTGTTTGCCGTCGGTTGGGTACTTGAGGGTTTACAGACTACCCACCCCTGCCTCATTTTACCTGACTAATTCTAATTCTACCATCTAATTCTACCAACACCCTCTTCCCCCTCATTGATTTATTTAAAGTATGGAGTCCTGGCTCTTTGGTTACCCTCCCCACTAGATTGACTTTTTTAAAGCAGTAATCAGGTTGCTTTCTGGGATTAATTCAAACAGACTTTGTTTTACGTTAAAGACTTGTAGTCTGATGTGTCTCAGTCCTTCCCCCCAGGCTGGGGTCAGGCACCTGCTCCCCAGTTTTGTAAAAACAACATTCCTCCTCCAGTGGCTCCTTGCACCCAGGCCTTCCCCAGAGCACAGAGCTGGGGGGAGAGGTTGCTGTCACCCCCCATCTTGGGGTTGATCTGGAGGAAACAGCCATAACTGATTGTGTCAGCTACTGAAGTTTAGTTTTCGAAGTCAAAAAGAAGTTCTTTGAGCTATGGTGTTCCGCAGCATCATTAGATTTCCACCTTTTCCCAGTTTTGTTGAGGAAAGAAGATGGCTCATGTGCTGCCTCTTCCAATTCCCTGCCCAGTCCAGCTTGGAAGTATCAAAGGCGACTCTGTGGAAGCTGAACTGCACGAGTATGTCAGGCAAGGAAACTATGTGAAAGTGAAGAAACTGCTGAAAAAAGGTAAAAGCTAAGTGTAGACAAGTGCTGGCAGGAATGTTTTACCTTTTCCTGCATGTTTATATTTGTGGTAAAAAAAAAAAAAATAGTGTACTATCTGTACAATTCAGTTGTGAGTGAAATATGTATACAAAGTGTATTATAGTTGGCCTTTTCTGGTGAGCAGTGCTAATTATTGAATCAAAAAATGTTGTATGAAAGTAAGTAAATTGAAAACTAAGCTCTTAGTTCTAAGGTGCTCGTAAGGAAATGAGGTAACACTGAAGGCTTGAAAGTCTGCTTTAGGAATATATTCTTTAAATGGGATTCTAACTTAATTCTGATTGCAAAATGCTTAGGGTATGGTTTCAATACTGGTATTTTTGGCACCTAGGTTTCTAACTACATGGGAACAGGAACTTTTGTAAATGAAACCCGGTATTTGATGCAGTTCTATTTCATTTTTACTATGGAGAACTTCAGTAGCAGGTCCTGTTCCCGGAGATGTGGCGTCTCTATCGCAGCGGTGCCCGGCTGTGCAGTGGGGCGCTGCCCGAGGGCTGCGTGCGGAGATGCGGGGCCGGTACCGGGGACGGGCGGCGCTGGGCTCCGCTGGAGCCGCTGCCGGGCGGGGCGGGCGGCCTCCCCGCGTGGGGCGGAGCCGCACCTGCGTGGCTAAACGGCGCGTCTGATTTGGCCTCTGTTGTGCTCTATGCAAATGAGGGGGCGTGTCCCGCGTGTGGCACCATGGGAAGCTCCAGTGGGTCGCGGAGCGGCACCGGGGTCACGGGCCACGGTTCCCCGGCGGCGGGGGCTCGGCGGGAACGCGGGGGGACTCGTCACGGGTTCCGGCGGGTGGGTGTGTGGGAGTGTCCGTGTCCTTCAGGGCGGTGCGTGGCGGTGGCGGCGGGCGCGGCGGCGGTGTGGTGTTAAGACTATACTTTCAGGGATCATTTCTGTAGTTGGTCACTAGAGGAGAGTGATCTCACCTGATCGGCGTCACAAGCCACGAGGAGGAGCGAGGTGTTCTCTCCTGAGCGCGAAGCGGGCGGGCGGTGCTGCTTGGGCAGGAACCGCCCGTCATTGATGACCGTTCCCGGCTTTCGTTGTGGGAGCCGGGAGGGAGAGAACACGGGCTGAGTGGTTTGTGGCCCCTTTTTTTTTCAAATGGTTCAAAAGTAGATGTGTCATAAGTCGGAGTTTGGTTAAACCCGGGAGCCGTTTTCTACCCGCCGAGAGAGATTCCGATTTTCTGCTGCAGCAGTCGGGGAGCGTTGCGGGGCTGTGCGGGCACTGCGAAGATGTCCTAGTGCTGTGGGAGAGCGTGTTGGGGCCAGGGAGGCCCTGCTGCCTTCCCCGTCATGTCACGCTGTCCCTGAAAAGCCGAGTGGCTTTGGAGACGCGAGTGACGCGCATTGCAGAGGGCCAGGCAGGAGCCGTTCGCTCTTGGCGGAGCAGCGGGTCAGAGGGGCTTCGGGGCCGACCCAGCCCCCGCTCAAAGCCGTGCGCGCTTGCCGTTGGTGGTGTCTCACTCGTGCCACAGCGCCCCCGACGCGGGCTGCGCCTGCTGGCTGAGGGAACGGGGCGCAGAGAGCGGTTTGTGGGGTGGCTGTAATGAGTGTCCCGGGAGCGCGGCCGAAGCGTTGCCCGAAGCCGCAGTCGGGCAGCATCGCCCCTTGGTGCGGAGCGCTGGGAAGTGCGGAGGCGGAGCCGCGCGCATGCGTGGCTAAACGGCGCGTCTGATTGGGCCTCTGTTGTGCTCTATGCAAATGAGGGGGCGTGTCCCGCGTGTGGCACCATGGGAAGCTCCAGTGGGTCGCGGAGCGGCACCGGGGTCGCGGGCCACGGTTCCCCGGCGGCGGGGGCTCGGCGGGAACGCGGGGGGACTCGTCACGGGTTCCGGCGGGTGGGTGTGTGGGAGTGTCCGTGTCCTACAGGGCGGTGCGTGGCGGTGGCGGCGGGCGCGGCGGCGGTGTGGTGTTAAGACTATACTTTCAGGGATCATTTCTGTAGTTGGTCACTAGAGGAGAGTGATCTCACCTGATCGGCGTCACAAGCCACGAGGAGGAGCGAGGTGTTCTCTCCTGAGCGCGAAGCGGGCGGGCGGTGCTGCTTGGGCAGGAACCGCCCGTCATTGATGACCGTTCCCGGCTTTCGTTGTGGGAGCCGGGAGGGAGAGAACACGGGCTGAGTGGTTTGTGGCTCTTTTTTTTTATTTGCGTGGTTCAAAAAATAGATGGTTTCTTGTAAGAGGGGTGTGGGTGTTCTTCGCAAGCTGTGGGTTCTTGTGAGCCTGTGAACAACAGCTCCTAGTGGAACTTCCAGCTGCTTCCCGTGTCCCGAGCTGAGCTTTTCACTGGAATTTTGATTGCAGTGACAGTGCGGGGCCTTTCCCGGGCAGGGGAGGGAGAAGCAGCCAGGTGGGTTTAGGTTTAATTTCCGTGGGAGTGGCATTGTTCAGTAAAGAGCGCTTTGGCAGTTTGTTGGTACCTGGGAGCGCAAGGCATGCAATGGTATTCTCGAGCCGCAATGGTATTCTCGAGCCGTCAGTTTTGTGTGGCACAGTGACAAACCCGATGCATCATCCCCTTCAGAGCACCAGCAGGAGCTGTGCAGTGCTGCCTGGTGTTGGTGCCTGGGCCTCTTCTCCAGTGGTACAGAGCAGAGGGAGCACGCGCTGAGACAGTTGTCGCCTGTCTTGTGAAAACTTTGCAACTGGCCTGTGCCATCCAAGGCGAGAAGCTGGTATGCGAAGCGTAGAATTACAAAAGTAATTCTTTATTCATGCACATGAGGTGTCCCGTTCAAACTGGGGCACCCCAGATGCTGTTTTCCACATGGTTCTTCCATCTTTCAGGCATTCAGGTACAAGGTGATTTGATCAATCACTACTTAACACACACAAAATTATTTTGCAAAGCAGCTATAACTCTATGGCATCATTATCCATGTGTTTCTTTCTGGATCTGGGTGTCCCTGGCATCAGTCTTGCTGCAGTTCCTTATCTATGATGCCAAATAGTGGGGGTGTGCTTCACAGAAGTGTTAGAGAGGCCAGGATGCTGGCCTTGTCTTGGTGGTCCAGGAGCCTCTTCTGTTCTTCCTGGACAGTTTTTGAGATTCTGAGAAACAGGTCATTATCTTCAGGGTGGGGGCTGACCTTGCAGTGAGCTGGGATCCTTTAGTCATGCCCACTCCACCACGACAATGCAGAATGCCATTACATTTCTTAGGAATGATCATACGATTTAATGAGATAATAATGGGTAAGCTAGTTAGGAAATGAGATTTTCTTAACAATAGTCATGAGGAGGTTTTTTCATAGTCTCCGGGTGACTTTGAAGATCGTGTAGGGTTTTGTATTAGCTGTAACGTCCGTGTCTCTGCAGTCCCTGGGATCTGGAGTTTCTTGGGCTCCAGAAATCACTGTTTGAGAGATGACATTCAGCAGTAGCTGAGAGCAGCGGCCACCCGAGACTGGGAGTGCCGTGCTGTGCTACCACCAGTGTCCCAGTTTTGCTCCCGGACAGGAGCGGGTTGTCATTGCAGTTGTCCAGGCCGGACTCGGTGAGGGTAGCCCCGCTGCGGAGCGTTTCCCGTGCGGTCCCGCGCGACCCCGGCCCGGTTTGGGCGTGGTTACGGCGTCACGTGTCGCGGGGGAGCGGAGGCGGAGCCGCGCGCCTGCGTGGCTGAACGGCGCGTCTGATTGGGCCTCTGCACTACTCCATGCAAATGAGGGGGCGTGTCCCGCGTGTGGCACCATGGGAAGCTCCAGTGGGTCGCGGAGCGGCACCGGGGTCGCGGGCCACGGTTCCCCGGCGGCGGGGGCTCGGCGGGAACGCGGGGGGACTCGTCACGGGTTCCGGCGGGTGGGTGTGTGGGAGTGTCCGTGTCCTACAGGGCGGTGCGTGGCGGTGGCGGCGGGCGCGGCGGCGGTGTGGTGTTAAGACTATACTTTCAGGGATCATTTCTGTAGTTGGTCACTAGAGGAGAGTGATCTCACCTGATCGGCGTCACAAGCCACGAGGAGGAGCGAGGTGTTCTCTCCTGAGCGCGAAGCGGGCGGGCGGTGCTGCTTGGGCAGGAGCCGCCCGTCATTGATGACCGTTCCCGGCTTTCGTTGTGGGAGCCGGGAGGGAGAGAACACGGGCTGAGTGGTTTGTGGCCTTTTTTTTTATTTCTGTGGTTCAAAAAATAGATTGGTTTTGTGTAGATGTGGTTGCTTCCAGTACATAGTCATGGGTCTGGATCCACATCCCTTTTAGGGCACTCTTTTTTTTTTTTTTTGTTAGCTGGAGGATGACATGAATTGTTTTGAATAAAAATGGTTAAAGCAACAAATTATTTAAGTAAGCCTTAATTACTACTTTAGAATAAATTAGATTCTTATTAATGCAGCCCTTGTGTTACCTGTGCTCATCCAGGTTAATACTTTGCCTGTGATATTTATATATCCTTTATGTGTAAACATTGTGGGACAAAGCATGCTATATGTAGAAAGTCATCCGGAAGATCATGTTTCTTTTTTCAGTTTCTATTAATATCATTATGCTTTCATACTTCCAATATTTCAGAGTGAATATGACAAGTCAGTTTTGCTCTTAACAAACCGTTGTCTTTTGTTTGGGGTGGTGGGGAATAAACACTCTCGTAATAACTTGTTTTCTTGTAGGTGTTTTTGTTGATGCTGTAAATTCTATGGGCCAGACTTCTCTCTTCACTGCTGCGTTGCTGGGCCTTGGTAAAATAGTGGATGTGCTGTTGGATTATGGCTCCGATGCTAATCAGTTAAGTAGAAAAACAACTTTTTTATTCTTAAAGTCAGACTAATCTTTCATCTTTTAGTGGTTTTAGTCAATGTAGTACACAATAATCTCTGTATACAAACACAGAAGTGCTTAAGATGCTTGTTGCTGTTTTAGACAAAGATGCTCAGAGGTCAGTAGGTGCCTAATTTTCCTTATTTCGTGTTCTGTGTTGTTGTTTGGGCGTACATAGATGTACTCAGACATTCCAGGTACACTGCTTTCTCCCCCAGAAGCACAGCTGGCGGAGTGCAGTAGGGGTAGGTTGAAACATTTCTGCTTTCCTGTTCCTCAGTCGCTGTTACGATGGAAGCACCCCAGTCCATGCGGCTGCTTTCTCAGGAAATCAGTGGATTCTTAGCAAGTTATTGGATGAAGGGGGTGATCTGAGAGTACATGATAAAGATGGAAGAAATCCGCAGTGCTGGGCCATGTCAGCTGGAAAAGAAAGCAGTGCTCAGGTACGTGTGTAACGTGTGTTGAATATGTGATTGGTATGTGCTCACATCTTAAACCGAAGAAACTCCAGCATTCCAGGGAGAAATTCCTGGCTTTTTCTCTTACGTTTTAATGTAATTTATTTTCCTGAAGTTTTTCCATATATGTATTTCTTGAAATGCCTATTTAAATAGTGCAAGTAATGAGTTACTTTTCAGTAGTCATGATCTGTTAATTTAAAATGATGTATCTGACAGTTCTGAAGTTTTTTGTCATTGTTTTTCCCTTCCACCTGCTTTCTAGATGCTGGAATTCATCCAGCGTTGTACGTTCCAGATGCAGGCTGCCATTCAAAACTTCCCCTCTGATCTGCTCCGCAAGGCTGGCTCATCAAAAGCGCTGGTCTGCAGCCCATCCAGGTTTGGGGGGCTGGTTCAGGGGTAAGAATGTTCTCAAGCAATGAGGAATTGAGTTACAAAGACTTTTACTTCCCTATTATTTTATCTTAAAATTAACATATTCTTGTCTCTTTGACAATATCAGATTTAAAACCACTCTTGGGAATGATGGTACTTTTTATTTCTGTGGTTAGAGTTCCACGTAGAAACTTGATAGTTGTAGATATCTGTATATTAAGAGATACTCTTGAAATCAGCAGTTTGAAATCCTGGATTTTAATAGTATTGAAATGGCAGTAACATGCAGTAGCTTGTTTCTTCATTTTTTAAGGTCAGTGTAAATCTTTTGGGGGTGTGTTTCCAACCATTTCAAGAGCTTTTATGTCAGATACTTGTTAAGAAAAATACGTACTCGTGAATAAAAAGAGATGCAGGATGCCTGTACATATATATTTTTTAATTCGGTATCTTGCTTTAAATAAATGCATGTCATAACGGTGTACGTAAAAGTTTTAATGCGTTGCAAAATAGTTTGGAATTTCAGCATCTCTATTACACTGTGTAGCATCACTGAAATGCTACGTTTCAAATACATGGCAGTTGCAGAATTTCTGCATTTTTTTCTCTGTCTTTTTTTTTTGTATTTTACTTGAAGCCTTGGCATATTACTTACTGTTTGTGTTTTTGATACTTAGGAATGCTGACAGTCCTCTGGGTAGATTTCTAAAAGGTGAAGCTAATGCAGCCAAGAACATTTACAGCTTTGGTTTCGGGAAGGTAAGATGCTATGGATGGTGGTGGTCTGATAATATCAGTACAGGTTTTCAGAATCACATATTCTTTCTCATTTTTAGTGCATTCTTATTTCTACCTAAATGGTGGAAAAAAAACTGTGGAAAGCACAAATATCGGGGCCTTTAGTCGTTAGTGGGCCCTGTCAGAGGAAGCTGTTTTGGAACGCGCAATATAAACTATTGTGTGAAATATCATCCGTGGGAGTTGTTAGTGACTTTATCTGTCTTCCCTGTTTCAGCTTCACTAGAAAGCTAAGCTTTCATATAGATTTCCTAACTTTTCATTTTGATACTTTGGCTGATGCTCCCATTGCAGTGATTGCACTCAAGTTTTTCATGAGCTTGCGGCAGATGTTACACATCTTGGGAAGTGTTGCATCTGTTGCATTTTCCTGTCGGTTACACCCTGCTGGTGTTTCAGTTTTACCTTGCAGGCAGCGGGCATCTGGGATACTTGGCATCTCTCCCCATTATTGGGGAAAAAGATGTGGTTCAGGCAGATGATGAACCAACGTTTTCTTACCATGTTGGACCATACATGATGATGACAAAGTAAGTGGAATCAAAGGGATTTTTTTTTAATTTGTAAGTAATCCCATAACTGGAAAAAGTACTGCAGAAAGCATCTCACACAAATTCATTTTCTTGTAGCTTAATGTGGGGAGGCAGCAGAGTTACAGTGAAGGAACTCAGCTTTGAGCCCCACCAGAACTGTAGTAAGCTCCGCTTGGCTGATCTTCTCATTGCAGAGCAGGAACATAGTAGGTAAGAAAGAATGTGCAGTAGCTACAAGTGCTCCTGGGGTCTGGGTGTCTCCAGTGATGTGAGGAAATGTGCTGAACCTCGGGAGGACTGTTGAGCTCCAAATGAGAAATACAGGTCTCTGTCTCTCCTCCTGTTTCTTCCCACTCCATTTGCTCCCCAGTGGATAATACAGGAGAAGATGATACCCTCTTCTTGTAGGTCTGGATTAATGCTTCATTGCTTATTTCTTGGATGGCTTATTTATAGATTCTCCTAGTCTGACAGTAAGTGCTGTTTCCTTAATGCCTCCTCATCTATGGTTCTTTTACAGTCTTGGGAATTTTACTGAGAAGTTAGAAGCGCTCACATATTGATAAAAACACCTAGAAGGCCAGGACTCTCTTAATCTCAGATTTACCTCACAATTTTTTTTTTCCTCTTGCTTTGCAGTAAGCTCCGTCATCCTCATTTGCTACAGTTGATGTCTGTTTGCCTGTCCAGTGACTTGGAGAAAACCCGTTTAGTATATGAAAGGGTTAACTTTGGTTCTCTCTACAGCATCCTTCATGAAAGGGTAACTGGAATACTTGTTTTTTAAATAGTACGCATCTGCCTAAGTTACTGGAGAAATTGCAGTCAAAGGCAAGAAATTCTAAGAGTTCATTCTGCTTCAGAGTGAATTTTGGCATAGTCTATCTTTTCTTCTTAGGTTTTTTTTAAGGTATTATTAGTTGGTTTGATTTTAAGAACAAACATAACTTAGCAAGTGCAATTTGTCTGATTTTTACTACAGTATGTTTTCTATTTGCTTTCTTTACCTTATTCTGCACAATAATAGTTTTTCCCTGCATCAAGCCTTAAAGACCTGCAATATGAATTTGGTACTTCTGGGTTTTTTTTGTTTTCAGCGTACAGAATTCCCAGTACTGCACATGGAGACGATTTTACATGTGCTGCTTCAAGTTAGTGATGCTCTGCGTTTTCTACACTCCCGTGGGTTTATCCACCGTTCACTTACCTCCTATGCGATTCAAATTGTTTCTTCTGGTGAGGCAAAGTTGTGCAACTTGGAATACATGATAGAGAGGTAAGAAACTTCCTCCTGTTTCTGTGAAAGGGACAAACACAAAGATTTCGTGCTAGCTCTGCTGAAGTGCCCCTCTTGGTGACTGAGGTCTCCTGCCTCTGAGTCAGGCAGCAGAGTTACAGGAGTAAAGAACTCCAAATTATTCCCGCTCAGGTCCGTTACCTTTGCCACAGGCAGTCTGGCCTGTTTCAGGTGGACGTAGTTTCTGTGTAATAAGTATCTGAAAATAGAAACTAGTAAGAGAAGCAGGTCTTTAGTGGAGTGTAAAAATACCATCATAGAGAAATACAACCTAATTTACAGAACAGAGGTGAAATTCCTCTTTGAGTCACTAATTCTGCTGCTGGGCTGGAAAGAACTTAAGTCTCCTCTTGTTATGCTAAACTTGTGCTTATGGAGGCTTACCTGAAATGGTTGAAGATTCCACCTTCTGGGCGTAAGTATACATTGCAAAATAAATGTTGATAGACTGAGTGGCACAATCTTGTATTTTGTCCATGTCAGAGAGCGCTGGCCAGAGCTAGAAGTTTGTTTATAAAATTCCCATTGGGAAACTTTCAGCTTTCTCCCGTTTCTTTTTGAGTGTAAATTTGTTAAAGGAGGTGTTACTTTCGCCAGGTCTTTGCTGCAATGTGCCAAAACACATTCATTGGTGTGAAAATATTACCCATTTTTATTTTCAGGTATGCTCTGGACCTTTTAGTTATGTAAACTAAAAGCAGGTATAACAAACTCAAATGTCTAATTCCAAAATATATACATTCTAGTTGAATGTGCTGTATATCCCAATTTACAACTTTTTTGCCTTTATACAGCAAAGATCATGGAGAACACAGTGATCTGACGCGTATTCCTGTCCCAGTGCAGCTGTATAAGTGGTGCTCTCCTGAAGTAATCCTTGAAAAAGTTGTCACGGTCAAATCGGATATTTATAGCTTCTGTACGGTGATGCAGGAGGCCTTGACAGGTATATCTATAGGTTTAGGCTTTTGTCACTAGAAATATCCCACTGACTGTTTTCAATGCAGACCCTCAGCCCCCACATGTCTGTTTAATTCATCTCTGTGACTGGATCAGAACTTGCTGCGGTGGCTCATACAGGCTTGGAAAAAGAACCTCCAGGCAAAAACCCACAAATATTAATGGCAGTAGCAAAGACTACCAGATACTTTTGCAAAATGTAATCAGAAGACTTAAAATTGCGTAGCTAAATGATGAGATTAATGGTTGGTATTAGAGAGATACTGTCTTGTGTACGGTGTTTTTCTGCTGTTTGTCTTTTCACACGAGCACAGCAAAACTTTCAGTTAAGTCTTCGAGATGTGCAAAACAAACCTGTGCAGCTTTAGTCTTCTTGATCACTAAGATGACAATAACAATACGTTATCTGTAAGTTCTTACAGACAATGAAATGTATGTTATGTATTGACTTTGGCTGTTTTGACAGTGAAATGGGATAAACAATTACGCTAAAAATTAAGCCCTCTATTAGCTCACTGGTAATGAAGAATCCAGAGCGTGGGTTCCAGTGTAACTGTCCTCTAGAGTTTGCTGTCAGCTCTCGTTAAAGCGTCAGTGGCTGAAATAAGTAGGAGATGCCAGACTGGATTGAGTGCTCGCTTGGTTCATGACAGTAGTTGTAAATTAGGGAATGTGCAGACAAGAACAATAATGCTTCAGTATCTCTGATTGTTTCATCTTCTTTTCTACTTTCATTAACATTGATATATAGCTTGTGACATAAAGTCTATATTTATGCCTTGCAGAGACCCCTCCCTGGAAAGGTCTTGAAGACTCGTCTATTGAACAGCTCATAATTTCAGGACAATGGTTAGAAACAGACGTCAGGCTTCCCATGCCCTATTACAATGTCGTAAACTCAGGGCTAGAACCTAAACAGAAGAACCGCTCTGTGAAACTTCAGGATATTCAGTATATACTGAAAAATGACTTAAAGGTGACCTGCGGGATTGTAGCCTTTCATGTATTTAAAATGGCAGAGTTCCGTGTCCATTCAGATTCAAGTTCTTCTACTTAAATCTGGGTGGGAGGCTTTTTTGTGTGTAATCTGAACACTGAGTATCCTTTCCTGATCATGCAGGCAAACCACCTTAAAAGAGAAGGCAGAGACATCGGACTGCTACTATAGTTGTCTTTTATAGCATTTTTTTTTGTATTACAGGACTTAACTAAGTTTCAAACTGGTCATGCTGACGGACTCTCAAAAGCACAAGGGCCTACTGTTTTTGCAGATGTGAACATCTGTTTGACATCAGCTTTTAGCTATCAGAAGAGAACACAGGAATTGCAGGGAGAAGAGATAACCAAGGCTGGTGAGTTTCTTTTATCAAGATGTCACTGTCCTTCGTTTAGCATGCTACTCACTCCATAAAGGTCTAATATAAATAATTAAATGTGAGCACTTAGCTTTGGATTCCAGCTACCACCCTAATTGCTGATGTAAACTCAAGACTGTAAGTCTGATTAATATTTTAAGTTCAGGCACACTGTTTTCAGCAGAGGTGTTAAATGCTCATGTAATCTCTATCAGACATTAACTCCTAAGTGTACGGAAGCAGTGTGTTTGATGGACATTTGCAGAAATAGTTTAACATTTAAAATCAAATTTTTCAGACAGCTCTGCTGCCCCAAGGCACTCTCTTTTTCCAGAAGAGAATAGTGCTGTGGTGGACCATGAGGCACCAACCAGTCCACAGCCAGTTGCACAGGACAGAAGTCCTGATGTAGCTTCTGAACTCCCAGCGACCCTCAGTGTCAGCAATGTGGATGACAGCCTCTGTAGCTTTGAAATCAATGAAATCTTTGCCAGTTATCCAGAACTTCACAAAGACTTCCTGGAAGAAGGAGCTAGATTGGGTGAAACTCTAAAGGATGAAAGAGGGCAGCAAAAGGAAGAAGATAAGGCTGCTCTCAGAGACCCGTGTGCATCGCCTGGAGTGCACGGTGAGGAAAAGCCACTTGGTGAAGAAGGTGAGTTTTTGGAGTTGGGTACTGAGTACGCTACGGAAGAGGAGGAGAGGATAAGTGAGACCTCTGACCTGTGCGCACTGGCGCAGGTGAGAAGGATGAGTAGTCTGTCCCAAAGCGAGCAACACATCAGCAAATGTGTCCTCGATTTAAAGATAATTCAAAGCATGGTGCAGCAGGCAGCAGATTCCCTGCGCAGAACAGAGGAGAAACTGGACAAATTCGAGGCCACTGAAAAGCAAAAGAAGCTACTCCAGGAAATTGGAATGAATCAGCTTTCTGAGCAAATTGTTCAAGACAGACACTGGAACAGATCTGATGATACTTCCCAAAATATCAATAACCCTTTTTCTGGAGTCAATACTTTTTTATGGAAGGCTATAGGGCCACCATCGAGTGTCTATATTCCACCACTGGTAACATGTCAGGCACAAGGAACGCTGTGTGCAGGCAGTTTCCAGGCTGCTTCAAAGGCAGCAAAGGAGATGGAGGCAATAAAAAATGAAAAGTGCAAGTGTTTTCATGAGATGAGGACGAGTGATAATGAAAACAACCATCACGATCTCAGCTTCAGTGTAGTGAAAAGCCTGGATGATCAAGTGAGCCTAGACCATGAGGTAAAGTATTGAGCAGGGTGACTGTGTTCATCACTTCTGTGTTCCTTAGCAGGTAGAGAGATGTAGTTATGGATGGTGTCCAAGAGGAGGGATGAATTTGTCTTTTAAAATACACGTGCACACCACATGCATTGTATATAGGAACGAAAATTGTCAGCTCAGCAGTGCGATAGCGTTATCTGTTCTTTCTCCGCACTGCCCCCAGCAAAATACTAGTCCTGTGGCTCGGGAGGGAATAAAGTCCTGTACTAAAATGAAGATGGGACTGTCAGGGAAAAGGGGTGAGCAGAGAAAGATTTTTTTTTTTTTTCCTTGTTTGTATACTTAGTTGTGGAGTTCTAAGCTGTCATTAGTAAGGGCTTCTGGATCATTATTAAATATAAGTAGCTGACATGCTGAGCCCAAAGAGAAAGAGAGAAATTCACGTACTGATTTGCTGTGGGAATAACCTTGAGTCATTTAGGTCCGCTCATTCTCCCAGGAACTATGTGTTATGATATTCTGCCTACATACATGCGAAACCTGCTACAAATCCAGGGCAGAGTTTTTCCTAGGCTAAGGCCTGGAGGTGTCATGCTTTCTCACAAGCAGTGCTACTGAAATATAACCTAGGGAATAAAGTTTGCACAGTCCAGTTCTTAGTGTTCTCAGCTAGTAATTACCAGAATGCCAAGTGTGTGCTGAATCATGGCTTGTTGGACTCATTTCAGCATTTACTCCCACGCGTATGTGGAAGATGCAAAAAAAAGTTCAACTTGCAGTGTCAGAGAGGAGGTGATTCACATTCTGAAGCAAGTGGAAGTGAAGAAGAGAAGTGGTGAGTTTTGAGCATAATCACAAGAGTTAATTCTAGTAGATCTGGGAAAACTCTTCCAGTTTCTAAGTTGATTCATTACCCACTTGAATCAGTAAGACCTGTTGGTAAAGGACACGTTTGGTTAGAATATAAATATGTCAGATGCTGAGCTGTGGTTAGGTGGTCACGTGAATGAACTCCGGGTTGGAATTGGGTTGTTATTACCCAAGTCTGAAGTTCTGAGTATATTCAGTTGTCCACTGACCCAAATAAAACAAATTACTTAGTGTTTGTTGTCTGCTAGTGTTTATATAGATATGTCATGTGAAGGCAGTTGACAGCTTTTGAAATCTAGATTTTAATGTACATCTTGTGTGTTTGATCTGTAATAGGCTTAAATATGTCTATGCTTTCTGAGCTTCTGATGGCTCAATCTCCTGCTTTTGTTGGGTTCTTAGAGCATGTGTGCTCTCAGCCTTTTAATTAGCATTAAAACAACTTCTAGTCTTTTACTGACTGGGGAATACCTAACATGATGCACTTGTGCATTAACAGAGTTTGATGCATCTCATAATGATTTATTTTAGGTGCTGTCCGAAATCAAGATCTGAAATTTACAGTACAAAAATAAGTGAGGAGGGATGGCTGATGCAATCAGAATGGAGGAGTGAGTACGTCTGTGTTAACTCGGCATTGATGTTAGTGAGTCTTACTGCAGTGCATTAAAACTTAATACATTGTGTATCTTAAGAAAAGTCTGTAAAGCTAAATTTCTGAAGCTCTGTTAGGCTGTTCTTGGATGAAAACCAAATGAGTAGAATCATGTGTCTTGCGCATTCAGGGCGTGAAATAATCACAACCACAGTAAGATGCATTGATTATAAAATCCAAGGAATTTCTGGCCTTGTTCTGGAGGATGCAAGGGAGAAGGGACAGCATATTAATTTAGAAAGGCTAGTATAGCAATGACCAGTGGATGGCAGTACAGCCACGAATAACGGAGAATGCAAACTAACAAAAATTATTCATGTAAAGACCGTACCGATTTATGCAGCTTTTTAGCTTTCCTCAAAAATAGAAGGAAGTGTTTAGCTCTTTTCATGATAAAGGAGTTTATAAGGTATAACTTTAGCATTTCCAAGCCTGCAGACACGATGAAACTCAGGGCATGCTTTGAAGGTCCAGTTTCTGCTGTCTGAATTGGCAATTCTATTCTTTTTGTGTAGCTGAGGTAAAGCAAATGGCCAGAAGAGTGGCCTCAGGTCAACTAGAGCTCAGCTCTTCCTATCCAGCTGGTGAATGTACATCTGAGAGTGAAGCAGAGAGTATAAAGGAAGCCTTTCAACATCTCAGAGTCCAAAAAAGTCAAGACCAACAAAGCTATAGATGGCACACAGGTGATAACGTTGAGTTTTGGGATCTGGGCAGTGAGGATAGATCTGAATACGAGGAGAGTGGTTTGGAGTCTGCATTCGTAAGTCCTGGAGGTAAGGTTGAGAAACAAAAAAGAATTTCTTCAATTTCTGTGTCTCTCCATTTCCCAGCAGATTTCAGCTCCTGCAATTGTTTTGTTTTATTGTTACAATAATTTTCAATTTTATCTTCCAGAGTCTTGTCCCCAAAGAAGGTCAATCACTCAGTCATTGGTGAACATAAATAACAGACTAGGATGAGTATTGCATGCTAATAGGTGGAGGTAATGTCCAGTGAGCTTGGAGACCCTTCGTCATCCTTGATTCCCATGTATCAGCATGGCAGGCCCAAAGCTTTCCAATCCAGGAGTATGCTTTCACACTTTATTTCTTTCAGTCGGACTGCAGAGATGTTTTTTCTGTAGCAGCATAGTGCGTAGTGCTTTTGTAATAGTTACAGACAGGAACCAGGAAAGCTTCACATGCCTAGATGAATGATGTGAGCATTTAAATGTCAATATTTCTCGATATTCCTGACAGACAATGTGGTTTTACTGTCTACTCTCATTGATATTACATCAGTGGTTCAAATCACTCACTTATTATTTTTTGCCTAAGAATTCTGTTCCATTCTGGCATCCTAGGGAGAAGTTGCCAGTCACCATCACAAGATGAACAAGCAGAATCTGGAATAGTCATTCATAAGAATTCAGTCTTTCCTCAACAAGTTGAGAATCCATCCAGAGTATGTAAAGTAATAAAAAAAATGTAGTTGCTGCTAGTTATCTGTAAACCAGTTCAGCCTGGCATCTCCGTGTTGCACACCGAGCTACCAAGGCAGCTGATCTTTTCAGTTATGATCTGGCTGACATTCCCTCCTTCTGCCTCCCTTTTTGTTTGTTTGGTTGGTTCTATAAACCATCAAAATAATGTGAGGAGCAGGAGGTAGGTTGAAACTTGGAGTGATCAAATTAAATATAGTTTTGATTCGCGGCAGTATTGTTTAACATCATTGAGTAAAATGTATATAATAGAGGGTAGAGAAAGCATCTCAAGTGATGATGTCTTTCCCGAGGGAATTCGAGGGAATTATATTGTTACCTTAATTCATTGCCTGATGTGTCTGAAGAATTCTTGACTCCTGATCCTGATTATTTCCTTCCTCATGTTACTTGGGGAAGTTCAGAAGTAGAGGTAAAAATAGCAGAAAAGACAGGAATGAAGCCTGTGTCAAGAACTTTGGATGTAAGTTACACAAGATGTGGTTTTATTATGCTCCTGTTTGATTTAAGAAGAGCTGTAGAAAATGGGAGAATGACAGGTTTTATTCTTTTATTTTGAAATAATAGCTACAAAATTCTAACCCTATTCCTTTAAAACACACACCTGTGCCTCCCCCAAAAAACAACAAACAAACCAACCAAAACCACCAGCACCCCCCCCCCCAAACAAACAAATAACCCCCCACACACACTCAAACTCCCAAAGCACCAGGGGCATGTTTTCTTAATGTATTTACTAGGAAATTACATAATCTGTGGCTGAGTAAAGTCTTAGACAGTTGATAATCTCAGCTTTTCCTTCACAGCTCTATCAATTATAGTACTCAATAGTCTTAGAACAATCTTCATTTCTTGAAGATTTCAAAACTATTGTATGGACTATTAAATCCAATCCATGCTGTTTGCTGATAAGCTCTTGAAAAGTTTGTCTGTCCATTCTGATTATTGTGAACATCATCCTCTGAGAGTCGTCTTGCCCTCCACAACTTGCCTGCGAGAAATTGAATTTCCTTCCTTTTTTCCCCCCTTCAGACCTTGAATGCTCAGGGCAAATTAGAGGAAGCTTATGACGGATTTTTACAGAAACAGTTCCCTGAAGATGCAGGATCAGGTGTTCAGGTTTCAGGTAAATGTGCTCTTTCTTTTAAAGGTACTTTTGAGTCAGGGAGACAGTCTTGTTACGCTATATTTTGTCAGCAGCACTCCTATCGGAAGGCTGGAGCTTGATTCCTCAGGGTCACTTGGTCTCTTATTCCTCATGATTTTAATGAGAGTTCAGGGCACTCAGGACTTTGGAAGATGAGGTTTGGGCATTGCAGTCACTGAAATATTGTTGAGTACAGTGATTGTGTACTTGCTGTGTTTCAGTTAAAAAAAAAAACACAACAAAACTTGTTTGCAGTCTTCTGGTTTTACACCCTAGGGCTAATGTTTTTATGCAACTTTCTGTGGTGCAGGAAACTGAATTATAGTTGTATTTACACATTATTCATTATTTACACATTATTGCTAGAAGGGTCTTGAGCTTAAAAACTGTAAGAGCTGACATTGTGTGCAGAATGATGGAAGGATCGTCGCTGTTTCTCTAGCCTGTTTCCTCAGCTCAGATTTGTAAATGTTGCGATATTCCCCAGTGCTTCAGTGGTTGACTGTCTGGCAGCTGTGGTATGTTTATGAAAATTCATCTTTAGAACACATTTGTCTCTTGACAACAACAAAGGTCACAAGAACTAAAAAATTTAATAAAGTTGCAATTTCCTGTTCAATGAGTTGTGTCATTTTCTTTTGCACTTGCAAAACCCAATAACAGGGAACATTTGTTATTTGTATTCAGGAGGAAAAATGCTATTCTGCAGCACAGCAGCGCAGAACTCTGGCAATAACACACAAGGAGTGAATCAACTTATCCATGTGCCTGTAGCAAGGTAGATAGTCTTATTTGCATTGTTACTTCAAGCATAAATTAGGTTATAAAGTGTGTTCTCTTTATTAATTATGCTTATATATCTAATATTCAAATAAGATGCCAGTGGTGTTTTTTAATTATTATCTACATATCATAGTTCTTTGCCAAGAAAGTACTAAAAGGGCTTTCACAAGTCTCATGGGAGTTTTGTTTTTTACAGCGTTCAGTATTTTTTTTTTTTTTGCTTAACGAGGGAGCTAAAATAGGAAACATAAGTCATGTATCTATTACAGTTCCTTTTACACTGTTAAACTACAGTCTTAAACAGAGCAGAGATAATTCAAATTAAGGCTCCACTCATCTGTTTTAATTTCGTTGTGCTTTGGGTTTGGAGCTCAAGTGGCACAAAGCCCATGTCTTGTCCCCTCCTGTGGGATCAGTGCGATGCGAGTACGCTCACCGCATCTTCCCTGCAGGTAACATTAGCCCGTGCTTGGAGATTTGCAGTCTCATCTGTCAAACGTGAGGCGTTTATATCCAATATTTTTGTCAATTTTATATTCTACTAGTATGCAGAGATGTTGTCTGGAATCACCAGCTCCTGCTGCACGGGGTGCTGCTGCTTAGAGGAACAGTCCTTGCGCTGCAGGTCTCCCAGCCGTGGTTTTGGGGGGTCTGAAGAGCCCCCAGCCTGTAGCTCAGCTTTCCATGAGTCCTCCAGACTTTGCAGCTGCTCACGTTTCCCAAGCATGGGAGCGAGAGCTGCTGGTACCGCTGCCAGTGCTGCGCTCCCTCCTCTGGAGGAACCGAATTACCAGAGGCAGGGAGCAAGTGTGTAAATACTCGGCTTTAATGTAAAAGGTAATGGTTTTGGTTGCACTGTTCACTCCTTTTCTCCTAGCACGTTCCATCTTCTAAGGTTTTACGCAAAAGGTTTTTATGAGCTGCAGTCTACCTCTGAGGGAAGGTAGTCCTTTAAACTTTTTGAGAGAGAGGAAACTAAATACATTTATCTTCATAATTGTCTGAGAGGATCAATGAATGTGACCTTTCTTCACTCGTTCCAGTGTTGAAGCAGCACAAGAAGGGATACTGTGGGAGCCGTGGGAAGAATGCAAAGAAAAAGATGTGTAAGAGCCACAGACCATTTTATAGCAAAATTTCAGCAAGTTGGTTATTATCATTTTCAAAGTTTTGTGTTGATGCAAAGCAGGAAGATGGGGCAGACCAAAGCTGAGACAGAGAAAACTATCTGAAGTATTGAAGGAATATTTTCTTGTGATAAGTTGGGAGATTGGTATAAAAGAGAGTTTTCTGCAGCGTGGCTCGCATTTGAAGTTCTTGCCTTTTCTGGGGGCAGTTTCCTGAGACTGCATTTGTAGGAGAATTATTAAAATGAATCCTGTAGAGGGAGGGGAAGTAAATAATTAATCTTTTATGTCTCTGCAACATCATTGAAGATAGTGATCTTTAGGCTTCCAAGAATTCTGTGAGTTTTCAAATGGAATGTGTCTCTTCCTTTTGGAAAACTAGATAAGACTGAACACAATTAAACTTCAAAGAACCTGAAAATAGCAGAATTTAGTGTCTCCCCGGTATAAGCAGTGGCTGTTCTAACTGTCGGAACATCTTTCAATGCTTCAGATCAGTGACAGATATTCAGGATTTGTCGAGTATCCCCTATGAGCAAGAGAACTACTACAGAGATACGGATTGTAAAACACCCCGAGTGAGTCGCACACCGAGCGTCAGCACCCCACTCACCTCAGGTACCTGCAGGGAGGACCCTGAGTTCCTTAACCTTTCTGTCTTGGGAGTTAAACCTTCCTACCGAGACTTGCTGATGTAAAAATCATTGCTGTGAATCATGGAAAATCCATTCACGTAGTACCGATGCAGAAATGTCAGGCTAGGAGTAAGTAACCACAAGAAATGCTCTACCTGTTGTTTGAAATCTCCTTGGTTCGGTCTGGAGAGTGACAACTTTGTAGTTAGACCCTGTTTAGTTCTGTGTTACAGATTTATTTGGACCAAAGGAGAATTTACAGGGATCCAACTGAAAAAGCCTGTATCTGAAATGTCACTGTAAGATAATTACTTGGTAGCTAATGGTAGCTTCTATAAATCAGAAATTGATTTAGACATTTAAAATTGATTTGAAGTGATACATGTAGATTTTAGCATTTTAAAGACAGATAATGTAATAAGTAATCAGTATATTTTGAGTGTTGATAAATTGATCTCAATGTTTGTTGAATTTAGTGTTGTTTAAGAGCAATGAATTATCATTTGCTTTATACTTTCAGTAATTTGGTGCAATAAATTAATCAAAGTTTCTCAGTTGGCAAAGTTTTGCATAAATAATGTCTGAGGTGGAACTCCTAGGTAATCAGTTTGGACTTCTGCTTAGAGATCATGTATGGACAATCATTTCTCAGAGTTCCTTGTGCAGGTGCCTGTTAAATACATTTTCTTCTGCTTCTTTTGAGATGTGACCAATATAGGAAAAAAAAGTACTTTTGCTATAATATTTTTTATTATTTTTCTTTTTTTTTTTTTTTTTCCTAGAAGGAAAAATTCCAGTAGCCTTTGAGAAATGCAAACACCGCCATGAAGTAGCTTCAGATTATTCCTTTTGTGGTTCTCAAGAGCTCTCCTCTGCAGCATCCGGGACATTCGCTACAGCCTATGAAGAAGAAAGGAACACTGAAATTCCCTCTGCCTCAGGAGTTTGCTCATCTGAATTGAATAAGCCAGTAAGTCTAGAAAATTTACGTTATGCCCGTTTGTCCTTTTTCTGCACAGACATGGCACAATGTTAACAACTTTGTTGTATCAAAAAATCCTCTCTCTTTGGAGTTAACAATTTCCAAGGTCACTGTAGTGACCTTTTCAGATAATTATACATAAAACAGTTGCCTTTATGCCTTTCTTATTGTTATTCATTGATGGAGTTGTCATTTAAAGATTAAGTTAGAGTTTGTTCAACCAGAACAGTAGTGACTGTGTTCATTGTCACCAGGTCAGGTCTGTGGCTTTCTGCTTGCGTAGCAGACGGTTGGAGTTCATTAAGCTCATTAACAGCACAGTGCTGCCTTGACTGGCTCTGTGGAGATATTTATTTTGTCACATCCTTGTCTAAAATCTTTCTCTAGGGTTAAGTGCATGAAGTACCTGTTTCCATTTTGAGGAGGGTGAGGACTTGCCTGTGAATACAAATTCTTGATTTTTGATAAATAAGTAAATAAGTGTGCCTGCCTTTAATAATAAAGATTCAAAACAGAGAATGGGATCTTAAGAGATGTTGGAGCTGTAGTTTCAGAGAATTCCTGTCCAGTTGTCCATACAGAGTGTTGAAACGGGTACAGATTTCATAGCTGACAGTATCTTATGGGTGGCTAAAAGGTGAATGCAGAGCAACCTAAGCAAAATTTTTGACACATTACGTGGATGCTTCCTCTGTTTTCATATTCTGAACTGACTGCAGAGCTTATTTAAAAATTGAATGGTCAACTAAGGCTTTAATCAAGGCCTTACCTCTTTTGGGATTTAGCATGTTGAAGGGGAGGATTGAAGACCAGCAGTTCTTCAATTTACCTTCTCGTGTTTCATGGTCTTACACAGGAGGGGTTGCCAGTAGTTGCTTCAACTTTGAGAAGCACCAGGAAGACATCTGGTAAGTCTCTTAACCCAGCCCCAGCCCAAATAGAGTAATCAATAAATGGAGAAACAGATTTGAAAATAAATTTTGCTGTTAAAGATTTTGTGTTTGTACCTGCAGACTAAGAACTCTGACCTCTAATCAACCTACGTTTGAAGTGTGAATATTATTGGCCTAAAATTTGCGATACAAGAGCGAGAAGTGACTGTGCAAGTCTAGCTCTAAATGATTTTTCCATTATGAAATTATTTAAGGATATTTGATAAAACGTGAATGAGACTGGCTCATGCAGGTTGATAAATGAAATATGTCAGCAAGATGCTGTCATAATGTAAGCCTATATCACAGTTATTAAGGCTTAATCACTGCTAATTAACTAGACTTTTTTTTTTCTATCTCAGCACTCTCGCAGGCATCCAACCACTGCACTGATGAGCTGCCTCCACCAGCCCAAGAGCTGCTGGATGAAATTGGTAAGAGGCACTTCACCCACAATGGTATGAGGCTTGCCAGCTGTGTTCAATCAGGATTTCTCCCAAATCATCCACTGCTAAAATACACAAGAGCTTCCAAATTAGTTGCAGTCAAGTCAATGATTAGGAAGTTAGGCATCAACAGCTTAAATAACTGGCAATTATTTGAGTTAGTCCTTGAAGTTTCTGCGTTTCACGTAATGGGTAGTTGCTGCTGACAGCAGCTCACCCATTGAGCGCAGATGGAATTTAACACTGAGGTGAATTTTGCATAGACTGAATTTTTCAAAGGTGTCCCAGAGCAATGCGCGTTCTCCGTTAAAACAAATGCAACCCAGGCAGCTACATCCCTTAGGTATTTTTGCAGAGTTTAGCCTCAGTGATTTATGTTTCTTTTTGTAATCACATACATCTTCAGACAGAACACTGTGTAAAAACACTGCATTATTTTTACTGGTGTGTGTATTACAGAAGAATTTCCTTTGGTTATTCAGCTATAAACTCTTCCTAAACTATCACCAGACATTGAGATAATTAAATGTATGTAGGCCCTATGTTCTTCTAGAAATGAGGCACCCAGACATATTCTGATCTTTTTATTTCCTCATTCACCAAAACAAGGGCATGCGGACACTGGCATCAAGTGAATAAATGATGCTTAGAGACAATTTGTAGGATGTACTATATGAACTAATTATAGATTATGTAAAGGTTTTCGTCTGGGTTTGGATGGATAAAGTAATATGGTACTTCTGTATAGAGTCAATTTAGAAAGAATATTCAGACCAATAAGGAAATATTCTGTTTTTAACAGATTATTTAAAGCAGCAAGAATCCATCGCTCAAGACTTTAAAGAGAAGGGATTGTATGACTGCGGGGTGCAAATAAATGGTTAGTTAATCATAGTCCTACCATAGAGATCACAAATAGAAAATTACTTTTGCCTTGCTGCAAAATAACTCTGAGTACTTATCACTGTATGTTCAGTTATACGATAAACTTCCATTTTTTTTTTGCTTTTTTGGTATTTGTGGTTTAGCAGAAATTTGAGAGGATTTTCCCTTTCTTGGTAAGGTTATGTGCTGTGTTTTTGCAAATAGTACCCCCTGCACCAGTGTTTGCTGTCTGTATATTCACTGTGTAAAGTCTACAGGGATCTGCTCTGGAAGGTTTGCAGGTTTGAACTATCAGAATGAATCCTCTACTTTTATTATGCCGCTGTCATGTATGCTGTGTTCAAACGTAAGTGACAAAACCCACAGCAGCGTAGATGGTGGGCAGCTGATGGAAAACAGAGCTGAAGTTTCCATTCTGGGAGGGTGGTTCGGTTGAGAAAGTGGCTGGTGCTCACTAATGGCTCATGTTTCTTGTTCTCCATAACGAAATAATGCCTCTGATTTCATGGTGTAAGAAAAGAGCATCCACTGGGGTAAGCAGGATGATATTTCCTGTTCTCTTACAAAGATACCAAAGATAGCAGTAGTGAATCTTCGTGCTTCTGCAACTGCGAATAGTAATAAGTGGGAATAATTTTTAGGTGTACAGCGAGTAATGTCAGAAGAACAGAAAACCTAAATCTTTGTAGGCTTTGCAATTGTTTCCAGTGAGTCAGAAACTGAAGTGCAGTTTAAAAAAAAAAGATTTTTAAAAAAAGGCAGAACATGAGTTAGTCTGTAAAAAAGCTAAATAGCAGAATGACATGAGAATTATACTGGGACTTGTTTGTGTTAATCCTACAGCTTTGTTAGATCTTTTCCCATTTAAAATTGTTACCCAAAGGATAGAAACTACTGTGCCTTTATTCATAGGAGTATCTTGTTTTTAGGTGGTTAGGAATGCAGCAGCCTGTATTGCTGGCTGTTCAATCGCTGTGGTTTTGTTGTATTTGCATAAAGTACAGCTATTTCAGACTCCATTTTTGTGACAGCCTACTGCTTCCTGCTTATCATAGCTTAGCAGAAGGTGGCTGAATATATTCACATGATGTAGGGAACAGAACTTACCGAGATAAGTCTTGGAGGGGGAATATCATTGGATTTTGCTAAGTAGAGTAACAAAGCGAACATCCACAGGTTTTCTTTTGATTTTTCTCCCATATCTAGGATTGTAAGGGGAAAGATTAAAGATTAATTTCCACATGAATTTTTCATTTTAGTGTGAAGCAAAATGTTCGGTCCTGTGAATCTAAAAATGTGTAACAGTAAAATATTTATCTAGGTCTTGCTACTGGCCACCTTTGGCTGTAGATAATGTGAATTTGCTTAACTGGCAGAGAATCACATTACTGAGGAAAGAATAATTGAGAAGTGAACAACTGGAAGTTTCCCAAGCGCAGTAAATAAAAACACATTTTAATTTCTTTAATATCTTCCTTCATAACTTTCATATTAAAATCTTTCTGTTTATGTGAATAGTTCCCGATCAAATGAAAATGGAAGACAGAGAGTCAAAAAAAGAATCTGAGAGAAATGAGAAGAGAAATGATAGTTTATGGACGGAGTCATTTCATCTAGCAGAGGAAACAGAAAGGTATGAAAAAAGTACAATAAAGCATGTTTGGCTTCGATTTACAAAGATTTAGAATAGTGGTTCCGGTATATTTTAACAAGATTCAGTGCTTACAGTAAGCCAAACTTTTTAAGAACCCTGATAATTATGACTGTTTTATTTTTAAATGTGTAGTATTAAACTTCCCAGCATCTATTTTAAGTCTTTTCTTTAACAGGGCTCACTCCACCCTTGATGATGTTTTAGAAAGAATGCTGCGCTCAGATCCTGGAGATGAGGAGATCCAAGAACGACCTCAGGGACACACTCTGGGGTTAGCTGATAATTTCTACTTTGTTCATTAGTTTATTTTGTTTATATTCTGTGTACAGACCTATGCAGGACTTCTCAGAAAATGTGCTGCCACTCTTGGGGCAGGACTGTGTCAGGGAACTTCCCTGGGGACGTCAGGCTGAACTCTCCAGCTAAACTGAGAGGGAAAAGAATGGGTTTTTAATTTAATTTCCTGTAGGTGGAAAGCAAATTCTTCAATAGGCTTGGAAGGCAGTGTGTAGTCTTCCCAGAAATCAGAGGTAATTTGACAGAATGGTGGGGTTTTTGAGATAGAGAAGAATGTATAAGAACGGAATCATGAAAGCTCTTTAGCAAAGACTTCAAAGAAGAGTTTGGGAAGATGGTTATATTGTCGTGGCCATATAGGAGGAAATGAAGAAAATGGCAGAATTCATATATACATCACTTTAAGGAAAAGATTAATAGCCCAAATAACTTTTTTCTTCTTAGCACCAATGAGCAGAGCCTAGTGAGTCTTAACAACTCCACAGTAAATGCCAGTGAGCAGTCCTAAGTAATTCCTAACATGCATCTTACTAAGGAACACAAGGTATTCTTGTGTTTGGCATCAGGATTTTTTTTTTAATTGAGCACAGAAGGCAGATGTTACAATAACCAGGAGGATCTTGCCAACAGGACAGACCAATTCCTGCAGCGTATGAACTGCCACGTTCATAAATGGCTCGATACAAAGCCCATTCACACTCATAGTCAGACTGCATTTAATGCTGTTAATGTACGGAACCGCTGGGGTCTCTGTATGGATGTAAAGCTAAAGCATATCTGCAGTCTTGGAGGAAAGAGGCGGTTTGGGGGTTGGACGGGGAAGATGACCTTTATAGGTCAGGGTAAAAATAAAAAGGTGTCTGACATCTCCAGAGGCTTCTGGTTTAGTGCTCTGTATTCATCCTGTCTAACAGAAAATACGAAAAATGGGATGATACGTAAAACTCTGTCATTCAAGGGCTGCAAGCCTGCGAGATCCAGAAGATGTTGGAAGGAAGAAGGGAGTAGAGGAAGGTGGAGCCGGGGCCCGAGGCGGCGCGCCAGAAAGCTGCGCAGGGAGTTCAGAAGGTCCTCTGCGTCTGTAAAGCTGCTGCGTGCTGTGCTGGGCAGTATCACCTTTATCTTATTGTTAGCACTGAACTTGTCAAGCTCGCACAGACTAGTTTTTTGCTTTTCTTGATTTCTGCCATCTGGGTACTGTTCCTACCCCGTGCTTTGAAAGGAGAGGAAACTACTCTAGTCTTAAACTCTCCGGCAACACTTTTCTAATTATTTTGGTCAGTCGAGGCTGATGGCTTTGTGCACAGTTTGCTGGAGTTGCAGGGTGCCTCTCTCACAGTGAGAGTGCAATTTCCTCTACTCAAAAGCACCAAAAATACAGCTGATAATACTGTGTCATGATCAGTGCTCACCCTCTCTGGCTGAGGCACCGAAATGCTTCACACTGTAAGTACTTTGGTTACTATCAGTAAGGTTTGGTGCGTACCCGTGATGGGTGTGTGCTAATGCCATCAAATCCCTTAAACATCTGTCTCCTGGTCTCATCCCCCCTGGCTTTCCTCTAATAGGACCTAGAAGTTAGGAGGAAGAGACAAGATAAAAGTCCAGATCTCTATTAGAAACTGTCAAAGCTGACTGGTGTTTTGCAGCTAAAGTAAAAGGTTGCAATTTTCAACATTTCTCCATGAAAGGTGTTTCTTGTTACAGGGAGAGGGCTGACATACTTCTATTAAGTTAATGTGCATTTAACGCTATGCAAAAAATACAAACTGGCATTTTTTTCTGCAAAGAAAAAGGCAGTAGCCTTGCCTTTCTGGAGAGAAGTTTTGATTTTTCAGTGTGGAGCACAAGATGATTTAAAGGAAACTGATCATCCGTGTGGTGGGCATTTAACACTTGTGCAGCAGTCAGCTCTACAACGTGTGTTTCACCTTTCCAGAAAGGCACCCAAAGTTTGAAGCATCCCAAATCACTACTTTCTTTTGGAAATGTTGATGGTAATTTTTAAACCGAGAAATCTGAAGGTAACATTGCGCTTGTTACTTGCACAGCGCTAGCGTGTATGACCTTATTTTCTGTCAGACGTCTGGAAGAACCGGGCTGGTAGGGATTGGGTTTCAGGTTTTGAAAACAGAATGATTTCTGATTACCAGTACAACTTAATTATCTATCAGAGAGGTCTGTAGTGCCTGGTTCAACACGCTGCGTGCTGGCAAAACCAGAGATTTCCCTTTGAAGTGTTGAGTGGCTGGATATATTCTTCTTGGTTCTGAGCTGAATTTACATGTTTTTTTAGACAGGCATCCTGAAGATCAGAAATTCCACTTACAGAAACAGCTGGCTTCATCTTCACCGTTCAGGTGAGCCTCTTGATGAATTATATTGGGCTTTTGGCAGAAATTTGTGCATTCTTGGGCTGCATGAGATACAATGTTGTTTTCCATCCCCAGGAGGCAAAAGGGGTGATATGAAATTGATATAAAATCCTATTCCCTTCAATTTGTAGTTTGATATAATAATAAAAAAAAAGAAAACAACAACAACAAAACCACCACAACAAATAATGTGTAGTTTTTCTTCCTTTTTTTTTTTACCCTGCAGGATAATTGTTTTGGACCAGAGCTCTCCTGCATGATTAACATGGATAGTGAATAAGTTCTAACGCAGCACCTGCCTACTGCTGCTTGTACAGTATGTGCGGCCTGTGAATTGCAACCCTTTCTGGCCACATAAAAATTGTGAAGCTCAGACTTCCTTGAACTGCAGCAGTGAGTACAGAAGAAAATCCGATGACTGACTCTGTCACACAGTTTGAACTGGTTTTACACCATCATTGCATGTGAAGGCAGCATCAGTAATACTGCAGAATTGAACTGTTTGCTGGATACAACATCCTTACGACACTGGCTGGCTGGTGGGGTTTTGTTCTGCGCATGCACGCTTTCATAAGCAAAATAATTTCTTGCTCTGTTGCATTATGCAGTTTTTGGTGTTACAGACAAAATGATTGTAATTCTGTGGGCTGCGGTTACTGCTCAGGCTCTTGTTAAATTTTTCCATGCTGGAGTGCAGAGTGCTGCGACAGCCCATGTAGTGTCTGTTTTTCCTTGCTCATTAAATTTAACAAGGTAATTTCTTGTTTTCTCTTTTCTTAGTGCTTTTGTGATCTAGTGTTGAACTGATTTGACTGATTAAGGGGATTAATTGCTGTGCAGAAAGCTAATGAGAAAAAGACAGTGTTCTCCAGAGATTGCAAGTGCAGCAATAAATTCCCTGCCAGCATTAGACAAGAATGTGAGAAAACCTCCTTAGTATTGCAAAGATACCTGATGTTCAGTTAAACCACGCTTTTGGTCAGCCTCATCCAAAATAAAAAACAAAGTATCTGGATATAATTGAGCTTTGGGTCAGGATCTGGATGGGCACATTTAACTTTTCTTGTGATAGATACTGTTCAGGTGCAGGAGGTGTGAAGTTTGTCCTTGTCCCTTTTTAACAGACACTGGTTTTAGTCCCTTTGTACAGCTGGGTGTTAACCATGTGAAGGGAAATTCCACCTGTCTGTAACTTAGTTAATTTGGTTTAATGATACTAATAAAAGTTTCCAAGGTTATTGTGCTGCCATGTTATTTTTCTGGTTTGTGAGGGTTCTTTTTTGGGTTTGTGGTTTGGTGTTTTGTTTTTGGTTTGGGGTTTTGTTTTTACTTGTTAATAACTATGTTTCCCATCATCAGACTATGGATACAACTCGCTGCTGATAGAGCTGCTCCAGGGAAGATGCTTTCTTCAGAAGAAATCAAGAAAAAATGAAAGATCTTTCTTCCATTTAGTGATAGAGCAGAACACCAGCAGCAAGGAGGCTGCAGTTGGAGTTCAGCACCTCAGGTAACTGCAGTGCCAGTCGTGGGAAACGGGGTTCACGCTTGTGTGTTACACAATTCTGACCAGGCAAAAGTTGAGTATTTTCCAAGCCAGGTTCTTCCCAGCTGCAGAGGGCAATGAAAATGTAAGCAGAAGCTAAACGGCAAATTTGCTGTGTGATTCTGTCCTTAGTGGCAAATAGGCGAGGGACATTCCCTCTCACTTTGGGCAATGTCTTGTTATGTTTCCTAGGCTTGCTCAATTAAATAAAAAGTAATTAAAACTTGTAGGGCTGCAGCAGTGTGGTGGCGTGGAGCAAGCACACGTGCACTTTTATATGCACATATATCCCCTTGGTTTGCAACATGTGAAATCTCTTAGCTTCTTGGATTTCTTTTTCTATTTTATCTGTCAAAGCAAATGGTGAGCAGACTGTGAACCATTTCCCTATCTTTTTTAAAATCTTAATGTGGAGAATTTTTATTTCTGTTGGTAGAGAGCCTTTCAAGTAGCCCCATAGCCTGTCTGCTCTCCTTATCGAGGCCACAACGCAGCAGAGATTTCAGTTTCTCAGCTGCTTGTACTTTTCCAGATTTAAGTTTACCATGAATGTAAATCATCCTGATAACATAAAGCATGGACACAGAAGCTGTAATTAACACAAAGAATTAAGCAAGGACAAGTGAAAGATAGCAGAGAGGATCAGAGGGGGCCCATCTAATGCTTTTCAGCTTCCCTGAGAATTAAAGGCCAATTAATTAAATTAAAACATGATACTGAGCTGTTCTAATTCCTTTCTGAGCTGCCAGCATGTGAGGAAAGCAAGTGGAGAGGAGGAGGTTGGGACAGGGGAATGGGGCTGAGGGGGGTGTCCTGTGCCCCTGCCTGTGGGGGCTGAATTTCTCTGAATTTCTCTGAATTTCTGGAGGCGCTTGCAGGACCCTGCGGTAAGTTTGAGTGAAGACACACAAGAAAAGCAAATGTTGATTGTCTAAGCAGCTGTGTTTCAGCTCCCTTGTACCTGTCATCGTACTGCTCTGGGGTTTGGGATTGTTGTTTTGTTCCTGTTTTGGAGCAAAGAATCTTTGGATCAAATCTTTTGGAGCAAATTAAAAAAACCCTTGGTCCCCCAAATCTCATCATCTGTGCTGGTCCAGATGGCCTTTCTGATCGCTTGTTATCAGGTCGTGGTCTGCACACCAGTGACGGAGTTTAGTGAGGTGATGAACAACTTCATTCAGCTGGTGCAGATAAACATTGTCTTGAAATTCAAAACCAGGGGTGTAGTTGTGGAACCTCATGGAGAGTTTTTGTATTTTGTTTTCCTGTGGGCTTTGGCATTTTTTCCTTTCTGTTAACGTCCCAGCTGTTTGGGTAGCGGCAGCTCTGCCTTGTTCTCAGGGTCCACAGGGCCTGTTACAACCTGGGTTTTCATGCTTGCTGCAAAATCAGTAGATTTAAGACCTTTCCTTATTGCCTTAAATACAAATGAAATACGTAATTTTGTCTTCAAACTGTTTTATGTCTTGCTATCCGTTATAATGGCCTGTGTGGCACTTGCCGTGAGAGAAGAGCCGTTGTAGCAGCAGGAGGTGAAGTGTTTTCTGTCGGTATCAGCCGGTAAAACAGATGAAGGTGAACTCATCAATGTTTATTAATGTTTATTAACGCAGTCTGCACTTAAACGTACCTGCTGGATTTTTACTGGTTTCAGAGTGTGACCTTGAACTTCACAGCGAGGTCTGGCAATGCCAGTAGGACTCGGTGGTGGTGAATGTACAGCCCTGTCCCTCACACCAGTTTGGAGCTGGTGGCACAGCCAAGCGTGTTCAGCCTGGTCTGGGGCCAAACGACAACTTGGGATGTTTTGCATCAAGGGAATATTACTCTCTATATATTTTTTTTAATCTTAACAACTGGATCTGGCTGTGATTAGACAGGGTGAGACGGTGTCACCTTACTCCGCAGCCCGTCTGCGGGGGGGCCGGGGGCAGCCGGAGCGGTTCTGCCCGTCCCCCGGGGGTGGTGACCACAGCACAGCATCTTCAGCAGGCAGCTCTGAAACTGGGGAGGGAAGGGACAGGTTATGTGTTGTGGAAGGGACCTGGTGTCTGCCTCGAGACTTGGAGGCAGAGGCTGCAGGTGGATGCTCGGTGTATTTTGGGTCAGATCTATATCGATTCCCGCCCAACTCTTTGCAGATCCTGGCAGTTTATTGACAATAAACATTGCGTTTTGTTTGCTTTGTGGGTTCAAGGAACAGTTTGTGATCTAAAATTAAGTTGCCTGACCCTATAAAATCTTGGAAGCAGAAAATGAGCTCTTGTTTGGGCTTGGAGGCTGCTCCCTCCCTTTCCATTTTATTCCCCAGAACTCTGCTGCTTATACAGCTACTCCCAGATCGAACCTGCATCTACACTTCCAGATAGGATAGATGATTCCTCCATGATTTATGAGGCTGTTAAGTTGTTCTCCAAAGCCCCAGTGAAGCTGTGGTGTCATTACCTGCTGGCTTTCCCTCTCACCTGTTTGTTCATGAAGACATAGATGATGGGATTGTAAACTGTAGCGGTCTTGGAGAAGTAGGAGGGCAGGGATGCGAGAGCCGGTTGGATGGCGATGTCTTTGGTGGTGGCCACCACCAGCGCAAACGTGGTGTAGGGCAGCCAGCAGATGAGGAAGGCCATGACCATCACGACCACCATCCGCGTCACCTCCCGCTCCGCCTGCTGCGTCGTGTCCGACTCCTGCTGCTGTGCTGCTGCCTGCGGGGAGTTTTGAAGAGAGAGAGATCCCTTCTTAACGACTCCCAACAGCGTTTCCATCCCTCAGGTGCCCCAACAGCAGCGCCAGGAGATGTCAGCACCATCAACTGTCAGAAAAAGCTGCCGTGAGGCTCTTCATCCCGATGGAGATGTGCCTTGCCAGCGTTTTGTGAGCAGAAAACCATTAACTCACCCGTACTCGTCGTACTTACCGCTCGCAGGGTCATCAGCAGGTTGGCGTAGGAGAAGAGGATCAGGCTGAGGGGCATCACGAAGCAGGTGACGAACAAGGCCAAGATGTAGCTGTTGTTGTTGCTGCCACCCGTGTACCAGTTGGGCCCGCAAGAGGTTCTCAGACCTGGAACAAATAAGCTGTGAAACAAACCTAAAGCTACGAGCTGGATAGCAGCCAGAGCAGCTCGTGGCGCTGATGTCCTCCAGACACGTCGGATCAGCTGCAGTGGGAAACTTCAGAGGAACAGCCCCCAAGAGAGGATTATTGACTGAGCAAGCAGGTGTTAACATTTTAAATACCACAACAGCTGCTCTCCAAGCACCCTGCCCTTGCAAACGACACACAAGAAGCAGCTGTGGAGTTGAGCTCCTATCCGAAGCACATCTCCCCACCTTCGGGCACGTAGCTGCTCCAGCCCAGGAGCGGTGGGGTCGTCCAGAGCAGGGACCAGCCCCACGTGAAGGCGCAGCCGGTGACGGCGTGACGGTGCTGGAACCGAAAGTCTCCCAGCGGCCTGCAGACCACAACGTACCGCTCCAAGGCCAGGATGGCCAGGGACCACAGCCCCACGATGCCTGGGGAGAGGAGGAGGTTGGTGTCTGAGGAACAGGCTGGGCCTGCAGACTGCAAGTAAGAGCTGTTGAAGTAAATGGTGTAACGAGAGTCAGGTGTTTTTCTTAAAGAAGTAAGAGCTGGGAGGATGTTTGGCCCTCAAAATGAAGCTGGCAATGGGGTGTCTGTGATGCATTGTGGTTCCGACCACAGTTTCTGCCCTGGAGTGTGTTCAATGAAAGGTTTTGTGCAGCATTTAATGTTTCTGGTCCACAGGGGAACATCTGTGTGCTGGCACAGCACCCACGAAGCACATCCCGAGCAAGGACAATGATGTGTCCAGTGACATTTATCTCCCCATGGAGACCAAGATGGAGCATGTGGTGACCTGGTGTCAGCAAACTACCTACTCAAGCTCTCCTTGTGCTAAAGAACAGCTGCAGGACACAAGTTCTACATCACGCGTGACAGCATTGCGTTCGGGAGAAGCCGCAAGCTGGTGAAACGTTCCCCAAAGCCTCTTTGCTAAACACAAGGGCACCAACCAAAGACCAGGACAGGTCTCCCGGGTCGTGTCCTTACCTGTCAGGGACACCATGAAGCCCTCCAGCTGGCACAGCCGCTTGCCGAACACGAAGAAGCCGCTGATGTTGTTGGAGAAGCTGACGGAGCTGCCGCAGAGCGTCACCAGCAGGTCGGCCACCGCCAGGTTCACCAGGATGTAGTTCAAGGGCGACCGCAGCTTCTTGTACCTGATGGAAACCACGACGACCAAGCCGTTCACGACCGAGGCGGAGATCACCACAATGCCCATCAGCACGGCCACCGACAGGTATGTCCCCCGCGGGGCCTGGTGGGGCCACTGGGGGCCATCGAAAGGCCCCGGGGTGCCGGTGTTTGGGGGCTCCTGGGGGCTGTTGGTGGGGTCCATGGGGAGCTGGAGAACGAGAGCCCATGCAGGGGACCCTCCCCAAAGAAAAACCTCTTTATAAAGCTGGAGGGGCTGACGTGACCCAGAGGAGCTTTGCATTAAACTACCTTAAGCTTTTTGTTTAATCTGAAAGGTTTGTCCTCCTGCCCCCCACTTTTTATAATCAGCTCTTTATTCCAGAGGGGATAAAGAACGACTTAAAAAAAATAAATCTGAATGGTGCATCATTTAATTAAGTAAATAGCTTTTTTATTTTTTTAATTTGCACTGCATCCCCTGTGAGTGTGGTTGGTCCCGTCTCGTCCAGCTGCACTGGTTCTAAATGTGCTCAATAAATGTCTATTAAACATAGCAATGCTATTAATAGGTCAATTAATATATATAGTAAATATAACAGAAAATATAGAAAATACATTTTATGTAATTTATAATATTCTATAGAAGAATTGATGTGTATATATACATTTGTACATGTGTATGGTTGGGGAATAGATTGTATGTGGAGAGAGCATTGCAAGAAAGAGCATGAGAGAGCATGTTACCTGTATCTGTAACTAATTCACACATATCTGTAATACAATATATACTACACAGATACTATGTGATATCTATTTATATAGTCTAGTATATTAAAATATTTAATATACACATGTATGCATATTAAATTACATAAAGACATTCTTGTACTATACATACCATGTACAAAGATGATATATTATGGTATAAAATAGTTACTACACACACCTGTGTGTGCATTTAATGGTAGCTACCTGTAGCTGTACCTTGCTCTAGAATGTATGCACTCACATATATATCCTATTTGATATATACATATTTTAAGTTGTATATAGTATGCACTTGTTTAATACAAACATTTATATACATGTGATTGTATTTTTATATATAATATGATCATATATACAGAGTGTATATATATATACACACACACAGTGTGTATATATATATATATACACTCTTTATATATNTTCCTTCTTTTCCTTCTTTTCCTTCTTTTCCTTCTTCCTTCTATTCTTTTTCTTTTCTCCTTTTCCATTTTCTTTATTTTATTTTATGATTTTTTAATTTTATTTTTAATTATTTTTATTTTAATTTATTTTAATTTATTTTAATTTTACATTAATAATGTCATTTACTGTGCTATTAAGCTGTCTGTATATTAACCCACAAGGTTTCGTTGGTTGTATTTTGGGGTTTTTTTTCCCTGCTTCTCTCCCATCCCACTTGGGGGGTGGTGAGTGAATGGTTGTGTGAGGAGTTGAACTGCCTGCTAAACTACAACAAATATATAGATAATATAAAATGTAATGCAAGAAGTGCATTTATATACTTATAAATGCTTATTTATTTATGATGCTCGTCTGGCTGCTACACCTCGTCAGTGAGTCCGAGTGGTACGAAGAGATGCCCGCCTTTAGTGTTTGAAAATAGACGGACTCCCACATATAATTAATTAACTCAGTCACATATAAACGTGCATATGCACATATATGTGTGAATATCCACCTATAGTGTGTGTATATACAGATATATATTTGTATTGCTGTAGGGGGCTATATTTGTGTGTATATATATATATGTGTAAAGTGTTTATGTATCTATACATCTGTCTATGAGGGAAGCTCAGTTTGGGCCATATTTGCAGGTATTTGGGCCGAGGGCAGGGAAATGCAATATCTGCCCGTCCCCTCTTCATGTGCCGCTGGAACCTGAAGCTGCCCGTGTCCCCCAGGCGGGTTTTTAATTTCAGTGCAGCCAAGCGGCGCTAACGAAGTGAATTAACAAACACCATCGGGGCTCCCCGGGGAGGGGAATCACCTTCAGCGCCACTGAGCAGCCCGGCTGCTCCCACCGAGCATCAACCTCGGAAAATGCACATTCAATCAATCCAAAATGGTTGAAAAAAATACACATTAACCAGCAGCACGGGGGCACCTCGGCTCACAGCCCCGCGCAGGGACCTCTCTGCACCTCCACCCCGGGGACAATGCTCAGAGCGTCTGAGATGTCAAAAATCCAGGCAGAGGTGGCCCTGACCCAACCACAGGCGCCTTGAGTGAGGCAACGTTAATGGAAACTTCAGAAAAAAAACAGATTTTTTTTAAATTTAATTTTATTTTTAATCCCTAGCGAGGCAGAGCAGGTCCCCAGAGAAACTGGGGGATGTGGAGCCCCTGCAGTTATAGTATTTTTTTAAATTTTTTTTTCAGCAAGAGATTAGAAAGTGGAGAACCGACCCAAGCAGCTCCCAATGCTCTGGTTTAAAACCCACTTCCGAGCCACCACCCGGCCCCCGCTCTTCATCTCGTGCCTCTGGGTCACTCGATGCTCCGGTTGAGACGCAAGGAGATCAAAAAAGATGCACTTTTTATTTTTTTTCCCCTTTTTATTTGGGGTTCTCATTATAAATATTAACAAATCTGACAAAAAGTACACAGATAGATAATACTGAAATACAAAAAGTCTTTTAGGATGCAGGTAAGGGCAGTTTCTGCAGCCTTCACATGGTAGCAAAACATCGGTATCAAACATTTCACGAGGCCACCACTCTGCATGCAGCTGGGACGGATGGACAGACGGACCATCTGCTTAGAAAAGACTGAGATACAAAGTGAAGGGACCCCCCACACGAACGATGTCCTGCTCCTCGGCACAAACCAGTTTTATGGCAAGATGTGCTGAAAAAAAGTGATGGATTGAAAGGAACTTTGCAAGAAAAGGGAGGCACAGGTGACCCGGTGCTCCCACAGCTCTCCTGGAAGCTCAGACCTAAACCAGGTTTTAAGGTGCTAGACCAGTGACAAGAGAGAGAAAATTATCAAGAACATCCTACATGACACGCTGCCGGCATTCAAATAAAATCCATGCATATCTGTAGAATGCATTACAAATATCAAGTTATTAAAAAAGACCCTATGAACATTGTTTTATTCCCCCCCCCGCCCCATATCAAACAAGGTGTAACACGATCGTCACTTCAAAAAGTAAACGTAGGTTTCCAGAGACCCAAGTGCTTTCCAAAAAAAAAACCCAAACCAACCAAAACCAAACCAGAAAGTCGGCAACACACGCACGCACACACACAGAGTTACAGGGCTCAGAAGCTGGAGGTAATTCAGACCGAACAGCAGCTCTTCCTAAGAAAACGTGGTTTAAAGGCTTCAAAAATTTCTGGCAAGATGTAGCATTTAACAGAAATTTCAGCTCATCCCACNCCCGGTGGGATGAGGATGCAGAAACCAACCCTGATGGGTCATGGAGGATGAGAACTCGAATTATTATAACTATAATTATATTATATTATTATACTATTACTGTGCCATACACAGAAATTTGTTTCAGATGCTGCTTGAGGCAGAAAATGGACCAACCCGATGGCCACGCTGCAGCTGAGCATCCGAAAGCGCGATGCCCGGTTTGGCCGCGGCGTAGGATTTTAGGTGATGGCATGAACTGGAAAAGGATGAATATAGGAAAAGCGATAGAAAAATTTAGCCTTAAAGTCAGCTTTGCTGGAAAAATAGCTGCGCCGAAACCTGGTTGTATTGGGAGAGCGGTTGATGCGAGGGCAGCGTGAGGCTTCGCTGCTTGGTCAGTGACTTTGCTCAGCTTTTTATTTTGGCCCAAACTTCTGCACATGGGGACGCTGAGAAGGAAGCCGTGGTCTGCAGAGCCCTGTCAGCTTGCTGGCTAAAGTCACACGGGTATCGGAGAGGACGAGCACAACATCTCTGGAAGAAAAGCAAACAGTCTTCCGAGGTGGTCAGGGGACACAATCATTCCGACGGAGGAGCTTTAAATGCATAAAAGACTGTTTAGGCCCGAACCACAGAGACTGACAAACCACCAGAAATATGACACAATCGCCTTGAGAAAATAGCTCCGGGTTTTAGCGACGCCTTTTGCTCATATTAGATACGCGAACGGAGGCAGACGCATTCGTTTTTGCCACTGAATTGCAAGGCAGCGAGAAGGTAATTCAGTAGAGCAAAGAGTCGGGAGAGGAGCCGGAGCCGCAGTGCATGCAGGCGGGCGGTGTCCGTGTGCACACGCGTGTGTGTGTGTGTGTGTGTGTGTGTGTGTGTGTGTGTGTGTGCGCGCACGCTCGTGAGCGTGTGCGAGAGTGTCAGGGTGCAAAGAGGCGTTTCGGAAAAGCCGTAGGGGCCGGGACCTGCCGAGCAGAGCCAGCGGCCGCAGCCGCGCTCCCTGGCAGGGCGTCCCCACCACCGGGCCGGGGGGGTCCCGCTCTCCCGGCACCCAAAGCCGGAACCCAGAGGAGTCCGAAGGCGGCGGCCGGCAGAGCGGTGCGGAGGGAGAAGCCCCGCGGGGCTCAGTCGCTCAGCACGGCCCCCGGCAGCTCGTTCGTTAGCGTGTGCCAGCGCTCGATTTTCTTGTCCTTGTTTTTCAGGCAGTCGAACCAGTGCTTCAGCCGCTCGCCCTTGGCGTTAATGCCCAACACGACTCCGCCTGGAGAGAGACAGCGAGAGCGAGAGGTGGGGGCGAGCAGCAGCCCGGCGAGGGAAGCCGAGGGGCGCTGGGGGATGCTGGATGGAGCCACACCACGCGGCCTCTGTCACGGCATCTGGGGCCACGACCTGATGTGGCACACGGGCGATCCCAGCCCGGTTTTCCCAGCCCCTCCCAGCTGCGGTTTGGGATCTGCCCCGGGCAGCTTGTTCTTGTGCCAAGGGCTGGATGCTCATTGCGATCGCAGCGGCTGTCAGAGACGCCGGGCACTTGTTGGCAATAAATCACAGTGACCAGTAACAAAATCACAACAAGCCTAGACATCCAACGGAGATAAATGAAACCTCCCCAGTAAACCTGTTTTGTTTTTTTCCAGAATAAGAGATCTGAAGACAGAAGGGAAGAGGGAGACCAGGAGAGAGATAAAAGCAGAACAGAAACCCAGCAAGAAGGAATGGAGGGATGGAAAACAAACTGGGAGGACAAAGAAGTGCAGAAGAACAGCAGATGAAAAAAGAAGAGACACAGAAGGTGAAGATAAAAAAAAAGAGGCCAAGGAGAGCTCCTGGAGTGCCCCGCTCACCTATGAAATCGTTCGATTTCCCGATGTCGTAGTCCCACACTGTGACTTCCAAGGTCTTTTTCGCCAGGTCACCATGCTTGATCTCGTAGCAAAACTCCTGTTGGGAGCAGAGACAGAGTCAGGATGAACCTGTGCCGGGTTCCCGGGGGCTGGGGTGCCCGTCCTCCTCCTCCTCGGGCTGCTGCCCTTTGCCACCCACAGGGAACTCAACCTCCATCCCTCACCTAACGACTGAGGTTGGTTGGTTTTTTTCCTCCTTCTAAGTCCAAGGATTGAGAAAAGACCCTGGGCAAGAACCACAACCGGCAAAAACCCACCTCATTGAACTCGGGGTTCAGCGTCTTCTTCTTCACCGCTGTCTTATGCTTTGATTTCTTGTCCTCGTCTGGTTTCAAGTAACTGCAATGAAACCAACGCAGCAGGTTGGTTCACACACACGTCCCGTTGCCCGGGACCCCCCTGCACCCTGGTGCGGGTGGGGGCACCCGTGGGACCAGCTCCTGAGCGGGAATGAGGTGGGTGCTGAGCCCCCGACCTGCAGCTCTCCTCCCCTGCCAAAACGCATTTCCCCACGTTGGCACCAGCCGAGTCGCCGGCTGCCACCAGACAGCACCGATTATCCCAGCTCCAGTCCCTAGGGGACACTGGCACCGCACACATGCACCCAGCTCCCGAAATGAAACCCTGCCAGCCCAGAGCCGGCCCAGACTGGGACCAGTTTGCTCATCCAGAGCTTTGCCAGGAGACAGAAACCGCAGGCAGGTGTGTGAGGGGGAGCAGGAGCAAGTGCAGCGGCCGCAGCTCCGTGCTCGGCTGTTTTCCACCGCTGTTTTGAGCAGCAGGGCTGGAAAGCAAACGAGGTTAAAGTGCCCATGAGCAGAGAGAGCACCCGAAATCTGGGCCAGGCCAAAGTCAACCCATCATCATTTCAGCTTGGTGCTGCTCCTTTAAACATCAGTTCTGCTTCCTTGTTACACTTTCCAGATCCTGCTCATAATTAAAAAATTAGGGCTTGTACCACAAGAAGCATCACTTGTCTGTCTGCTCTGATTCAAGCCCTGCGGATACAATTTACTGCAGAGAGCACAAAGGCACCTACAGAACGACTGTGCACAACAATGGGAAATATGTTACCTGGGGACTGAGCCTCCCATGAGCATTTAAAAAAAGCAGCGTGGCTTTTTATGCAAACACCTCCACTCCAAAAGAACAATTAACGAGGACGGTGAAATTGTGCTGCTGAGAAACTCCATTTCTGGCCTCCCAGGCGCCAGGCACGATTTATCCCAGATCTGCCTTAATAAATACCATCCCTGAAAGTGCCAAAGTTTGGGGCCAGCGCGCTGGGGACAGGGACGTGGGAGGTGTGGGGTGCGGGATGTGTGGGGTGCGGGATGTGTGGGGTGCGGGTCTGCCAGCCCTTCCTCACCATGTCCCCCTGCTCTGCAGAGAGCGACTGAAAAATGCTGACCCCCAAAAACCAAACCAGGAGCTGCAGCGATACGGGGCCCAGTGCAGCAAACCATCGCCTGCAGCCCTGAACAGCCCTTGGGTGTCACCACCTGCCCTGGGTCACTTGGGTGAGGGCACGTCACAGCAGCCCATTGCAGCCATTTTAATGGCTTTTTTCATTTTCTTCTCTAAATAAGGAAGGTGCTCCCAGTCATTTACACTGGAAAGCGTCAGCGGGACCTGCAGATGTGCCCTCAGCTCTGTTAACCAGGCCCCCAAGCCACCAGAGCCATGGGTTGCAATTAAACTGCTCTCTGGCCTAATTACACGCACGTTGTAATTAGAGCCTTTCCAAAGGGCAGGGTGCTGGCCCCGCCGCTGGGCTGGGAGCCTCTTCTCCCTCGGGACCTGGGGAAAGGAGCAATTAACTGCCCGTCCCAGGCAGGGGGTGCCCGTACCCCAGTGCCCCCAGCCAGGAGGACCAGAGCTGACGCAGCAGCCACCTGCATGGTGCAGGGACAGCGCTGCGCTTGAGGAGTGAAAAGTCCAGGGGTACCACTGGGAAGGAAAGCAAAGGCTCCCGCAGGTGCTGAGCGCAGCCCAGGACCGTTGGGCACAGGCACCGTCCTGCTCGGGGCATCCCCGTCCCTGCGCTGCCAAACGAGACCAACCAACCGCCGGGTCACCACCAGCAAAACGCAGCTGTATCCGCCTGCTTCACGCCACCGGTTCTGACCCAGGCCATGTCCCTGACACAGACCTCTCCCAAGGCCGGGTGGTGGCACCGGGTCACACGGTCACACAGCCACCGCCGAACCAGCAGGGACGAGGGGCTGCGCCGGCACGGTCACACGGCATGGGGCAGATGCTGCACCCGCCTTACTTTGAAGTGCTGAAACATAATCGCCAGGGAATAACATCCTTGCAGGCGAACGCAAGCTGCTGCCGTAGTGCCCTCATTTGCATCTCCTAATGAGATCAATTAATTTCCACTGCGGGGAGGGGCGCATGGGACAGCACGAGGGCCGGCACGGAGCAGCACTCACGTTTTGACGTAGGGGTCGGAGTAGCCGTTGGCGTCCATGGCGGCCAGGTGGGCGCAGCGGATGATGCCCACCAGCAGCCCCTGCTTCTGCGAGCTGTACTTGAGCGAGATGAGGATCCGGCCACGCTCCTCCAGCGACTTGTCTTCTGTTTTATCTATCTGGGGGAGGGAACGCACCCAGTCCGGGAGCTGCTCCGGGACGCAGCCCCAGTTGTGGATGCTCTCCCCATCCCCAATCACGTCTGAGGGGTCAAACCGCCCCACGCTCCCCTGTGCCGCAGGGAGAAGCTGCTGCGTCCATGGGCCCACGGCAGGGGATGCTGCTCGGAACCCCCCACTCACCGGCAGCTGCTTCTCCAGGCAGATGTTGAAGTTTTTGGTCTGGTTGGGCTTCAGCTTCTTCAGCGGGATCCGCGTCTCCCCGATGAACTCGTTGTGGCGGAACTTGTCCTCATCACAGACCGAGATCCTGCAAAAAGCACGGGGTGAGCGGAGCTGCTGCGGAGAGGGGAGGTGGTGTGTGCAGGGACACGAGGGACACGAGGGACCCGTCACGCTGCAGGTCCCCCCAGCGAGGGGACAGCTCCAGGCCCCACAGCCACCTCTCCTGCTCAGACCCCATCCTGGCCGGGGTGGCTGTCACCCCCCTGGGGACCGGGCTCCCTCCGAGGAGATGCTCCCGAACCCCGGACCGCAGCCTCTGCATCCGTGCGCTCACCAGCACAGGCACTGTCGGAAAAGCAACTCGGGGCCTCGAGCATCCTAATGGCTCTTCCATTAAAACACCAAAGTCATCAGTGACAGAAGCAAAACCATTCTGAGCTGCCGCCAGCCCAGCTGCATCCTGCCCGGCCGAGGCGGCTCTTCCCACGCCTGGTCTCCAATGGCACAACCTGGGGGAACGTGCCTCCCCCCAGGGCTCCGTCCTCGCCCACCCGAGGGGCTTGGGCACTTCTCTGTGTGTCCCCCAGCGCTGGGGACCTGGCTGTCCGGCCTGGGACACCGAGGGATCGCCACCTCCCCTCCCAGCACACAGACAAGACCGGGAGGGATTTGCAGAGCCAGCCCACGTGAAGCTCTCCCAGCCCCGGCCGGGGTCCGCGCGGGGCCGGGTCGGCCAGGCGCCCTGTGACGGCAGCTGAGGGCAGTGACGGCGGCGCCGAGCCAACGCCGTTCTCCGTGCGGGAGCTATAAATGCCTTTTCCTGAGCTGGCAGCTCGTGAGTCATTTCTCTGCCGCTTCCCAGCCCGCTCTGGGCGTCGGGAGAGACGACGGCAGAGCAAAGTTAGAGCTTGCAGGGAGCCTCGGCTCGCAGCTCCCGAAATCCCAGATTGCGGCCAGGAGGGGTCTGGCTGCCGTCCCCCAGCAGCGCTGCCTGGAGCTGGGGACAGGCAAAGCCTCTTGTCCCCCTCCAAAGGGAGCATCCCGTACCCTGCATCCCTACCATGGCCACGCTGGGCTCCCCGTCCATCAAGGAAAGGCATTTCCCGTCCCTTCTCTCCTTTTTTCCCCTCTTTTTAAATTTTCCTACAGCAGCTTGCGGTCCTTTTGCTGCTTGATTTTTTTCCTCTCTTTCCTCCACTCCCCTTGGTGCCCATTTCTCACAGGTGGCGCCTCTGCCTCTGGGAACCACGCTTCACCTCGCCAGGTTTTTGACAAACACGACCTATTCAGGAAGGGTAATCAAAGTAATACTTAAAGATAAATAGTGTCCTGCAATCCCACTTCAGAGTAAGCAATTGCACACCACGCCTCTGGCCTGGGCAGCGCCTGGGTGGTTTATCCACGGATGGTTTATCCACGGATGTTTGGCCACCCTCATGCTCACAAGTGAACAAGCAGGTGGTGAGGGAGCCACGGGGATGGCTCATCCACACGGCCCAGGGACCGGCAGGGCTGGGGGCTGGCACAGGAAAGGGGTTTGGAAAAAGAAGACCGGGAATGCTGCTTTCCACAAAACCATAGCTGGATGCAGCGTTACTATAGATACCCATGAAAAAAAAACACCCCACCGCAACAGTAAAATCCTCAAAAAGAATCTGAAATGCAAGCACAATATTTCCTATTTCCTTTCTTCCTCTCGCCTCTCTTTCTTTTGAAGAACAAAACCAAAAAAAGAGCAGCAGCAGCAGCTCCAGACGAGAGGCGGCGCTTGCCGGGCGAGCACAACCCCGCACCCCCTGCCCCGTCTCCCCTCCAGCACCCCCGGCCCCGGTGGGTCCCCACGCTTTGTGCCTGCCTGGGTGTGATGCTCAGGGGTGGTTCAGAGGCGGAGTTCCGGGCCAGCCCTCCCGGTCCCGCTGGCTGCCCGTGGGTCACCGGCACCGGGCCGGGTGCGTAGCTGGGCAGGCTGGCACGGCACGCAGGCAGCGAGCGGGAGTCGGAGGAGCCGGCAGCTCCAGCTCTCCCTTTGGAAACAGGCGTAATGCAATTACACCAGCTTGAATTTTATTACGAGAAATCGATGCGATGGAATTTTTATGCCTTGGGTTAGAAAATCAGCTCCATGACAAACAGCGAGAGATGCCTCCGGCAGCCACATTCACCCACCACCCCGAGCCCTTTAACACCAACATCCCCCCCCCACCTCGTCTCTCTTTATTAAACCAAATCCCTCGAGCTCAGTGTTTGATTTGACAACTCCCAGTGAGGGGTCCTGATCTTTCAGTTAAGGGCTGTGAAAACCACCTTGGAAGAAAATGAAGCAAGTGAGCAATCACCGCTCGTTAAACTTATTCCCCCTCCTACTCAGCCCGGGCTCCCGGGTTCCAGCCCTGACTCACGGTGAGCCCCGCGCCGCTGACTCACGGCTTCTGCTCACACACGCTGCTCCGGCCCCTTTCCCACCGTGGAAAAGGGAAAATGGGGGTCAGCGAGGACCCTCTTCCACAACACACACGCACATAATAGTGAGCGGAGCCTGAAGACACATCTCCTGCATCTAAGATCCCGTATGGTCCCTATAGCAACTTGAGAGGCTCTCGATGGGGGAGCAGATGCACAGGTGATGTTTGCTTGGCTGAAGGGCAGGAAACGCCTGGCAAGGAGAGAAAATAGGAAAAGGCGGCGCCCTGGGACTGTCCAGCCCTCCTAAAACCAAAAGGAGGATTCAGTGCTGGGCTCCATCACAAAACGCCTCAAAGTCCGAGCACAGAAACCACAGCACAAGGTAGGAGCAGTGAGGAGCGTGCCTGCAGTTCCAGAGCAAACCTCCTTCAGCGCTGCTGGAGTAAAGCGATTTGGGACCCCAAATCTCTAAGTGTCTGCAGTACGTCTATTAGACCTGATCAAATACTATTTTGTGAATAATATATTTAATGAGTCATGATGTTTGTCAAACACATGATTAAACAAAGAATCCCTGGCATTCGTGGGCTAGCTGAGCATCATATGAATAATGCATCACTTCGCCAATATATCTGGGTATGAATAATTGTATCCAATATCTGGCCAGCTCTGATATTTATTATGAATACAATCTATTTATTGCATATTACACATATTATTTAAATGTAGGCGATTGTACTCTGCCTATTCCAATTTCCTCTGCAGCATTTCTCTGCCTCCCCCCGTCACGCACCCCGCTGCCCACACCGGAGACCGCGGCCGAGCTGCTGCGGACGGGGACGGGGTCTGCAGGGTGGAATTCACCCCTGGTGCTGACAGGGAACCTGTCCCCAAGCCCAGACATCCCATCCCTCCCAGTCCAGCGTCTTCCGAGAGGGTCTGAATTTGCCAGTGGGTGGTTTCACTGCGATTAAGGCTTGGGCTAGACTCAAGGATATTTAACTCAATGAACAGAGGAGACTTTTCAAGATCCTCCCACCTGCTGTGTTTCATGAAATCTGAAGTATCTGGTGTTTTTTTGAGGGGGCTGGTTCATTAACAAAATCCTGCTTGCCAGCACAATTAGCCGGGTTGCCTTCACCCTTGGGGTGGCCCCGCCTGGGGAGGTGAACCCCACCGGCTCCTGGGGCCTGGGGCCATCACAGCAAAGTCCCCCGCCCAGCTCGGCCGAGGCTGCAGAGGGACCAGGGGCAGCCTGTGGGGGCACAGCGTGGGGCTGGGGGTCTCAGATCCATCGCTCCGCTCTCCAGGAGGCAGCGGGTGCCTCATCCCGGTCCCCACAATGAGGCAAATGTCACTGGTCCCCCTGGAAGGGCTGCAGGTGCCGGCAGAGTGCCCCCCATGCCAAAGCTGACCCACCAACCCACGCTGGACGCATCCTACCGAGAGCCCAGGTGGGTTGGGAAGACTTTCAGGTCCTTTTCCAGCTTTTCTGCTGCATCACTCGCTCTCCAGGCAGCGGGGAGGCGAGGGCTGGCGGCGGCTTTGATCTCTGCCATTATTTTTACATTAAAGAGACTTTGCAATCGTGCTCCCTGCCCCTCCATGAATCTCAGCACCAAGGAAGCAGCCGGGGAATGATCACCCCCCAGACCAAGGGGAGCATCACTGATGCTCTTTCAACTACCTGCCGCTGCCTCGGGAGCCTCGCCTGATTAGCGCAGGGAACACCAGCGTCCCCGCAGCTTTGAAGTCAGTTTTTCTGGCAGAGAAGGAGATATTTTGCCAAGATGATGGGTGGGCAAAGTGAAGAACTGAAAGGAAAGACAATACAAATTGCAGGAGATGATTCCTGCAAGAAACGGCACCAGGAGGGCAAAGGTTCGTTGTCACTGGTGTTATGGAGAGGTTCATTGAGGAGAAATAGCTCAGTCCACAGCTAAATAAAAAATCCCCTGTGAGCCCCAGCTGCCAGGGACCCCAGCCCATCCACCCTTCCTAGGATGAGCCAAAGGTCCCTCCCCAGCCAGGCAGCGAGAACACAATTTACCCGGTATCTAAATGAGGAGGCGCAACATCTCTCAGCCTCACATCCTTCTACCCAATTTAATAGCCAGTGTTTGAAAAGAATCCAAACAAGGAATTAAAATAAAAGATGGATTTTTGTACCTTGTGGCTGGTTTGCGAGAAGTCTCATCTCATCTAAACCCGCCTTAGGATAAACAAAATCTCCTTTGCCAATATCTTCAACCATGAAGACAGAGAAAACAGGGGGCTGGGGAATTGCTCTTAAGGAAAATGAAGAGCACTTTAATTCTAGGCTCTGGCTCCCCCATGCAAGACACGAAATGGAGCCACAGAGCTCAGAAGCCTTTTTTTTAGGAGAGGAACTCCCTGGGCCATGGGCACAAGTTTGTGTTCCCACCTGAAACGCTGCCAGACCCATTGGGCAGAACGGCTGAGCCCCCCGGCGCGGGTGAGCGCAGCTACCAGGGCCCCCAAAATGTGGGGGGGGTCAAGCCCTTCTGCTCCCTGGCAGATTCCAGCAAACAACTCAGCCGAACATCTCTCTACAAACTGATTTCCACGCTTGAAGAGGCTGAAAATTTCAAAGCCCGGAGTGAACAAATAGAAAAAAAATAAAATCCACCAATAATAATAATAAACCAGAGGCTTTCCAGTCCGACAAGCCTGCAGCGCTTTCAGCATGACTAATACTTTCCATGCGAAATAATAATCCGCGGTGCTAAATTTCTCATCTCTATGCACATTGCAGACAACAGGTAGGTTCTGCCCAAATTCACCTCCGAGCAGCACCTCTTACAAAGCATCTCAGTGTTCTCATCGTGGGGAAAATAATAAACTCCCAGAGTACCTGCAAATAAGGAGGGTTGGATTCCAGCCACGGAGCAAAATCCTCCTTTGTTTGACAGCAGATTTTACAGCAAATTCTCCTGCGTAGCGGCCCCAGAGCAGAGCGGGATGGAGCGACCGAGGCTGCCCCACACCCTCCCCACGCAGGAGCCGGGTCACTCGTGGCCCTCACCCAGGTGTGACATTGACCAAGACATGGAAACCTCTGCATTCGCAGGAGTTTGCTCCCCACAAAGCTGCACTTCAAGCTCGTACGGCCCCGCGGTGCTGTCCCTGCCCATCTCCAGCCCCACGCAACGCCTCCCAGCCCCTGGGAGATGGTGAACGCACAGAGACGGAACCAAACAGAGAGAATACAATAAATTCATACAAACTCCCTTAATTCAGTTTGAGAATAATTCACCGATGCCTCCAGCTTTCTTAAAAAGCCCGGCCTCAAAAGGGACTCAGAGCTTTCCCAGGGAGGTTTGCTCAGCAAGACGAGACCACAAAGCCTTAACACGTGCCTGAGTGTTGGGCAAGGAGAGGTTAAAACCAAATCACACCACCTGCGAGCCCAGCGAGTGAGTGATGAAGTTAATGACAAAGCAGGACCACGCTCTCACCGGCTGCTCCAGCCCAGGCTCCCGTAAATCCAGCGTCAGTCACCGCGGGGGTGAAGGATGCGCACGGGGCACGTGGGTGTTACGGGCCTTGGTGGGCAATAACTCTGCCGCAAGCAGCTGCCAGGACCATCCTGGGGGGCTGGGGCGCGGGAGGCCCCGTGAACCCCCCAGGAAATCGTCACTGGGATGGGGAGGATGCCCAGGGTGGCCCAAAGGGGAGGGGAAGGGACACGCGTCCCCCCAGCGCCAGGCTCAGCACCCATTCACCGCCCCGGGCCCTACCGCAGGGTCTTGCGGATCATGTCCTCGTCAGTGATGCCGTAGTAGGTGAGGGTCTCGTTCCAGGTGGGGTTCAGCGTGTTGCGGAGTGTTTTGGTTCTCAGCTTGTTCGCCTGGAAAAGCAAAGGAGACAGCGATCATTTGGGAAAGCCAGCAGCACAGCTTGGGGATGAAGGGGCAATCGGTGCCGTTGTCCTCCCGCCCCAGCACTGTAACCTGTAACCCAGCCAGTCCTCGATGGGGTGACCCAAATCCACTCCGACCGCAGCGATGAGCAGAGGGGCAGGGACACGGCGGCTCATTTGCAAAGCCATCCAGCCCAGATTATGACAGGGACACCCGAGGTGACCTGGGGACCGTCCTGCTGCTGGGACGATTGTACAGAAACGTCCAGCCCAGGGCACATCCACGATCAGCCCGGATCTGCTCGCCTCTGCGGAGCAGATTTGGGCAGCGCTGTTGGGAAACAAGGCACAGAGACAAAGCAACCACAGAGGCAGAGGGACGGGGGGACAAGCAGAGCGTGTCCCCAAGGCCACTCCGGGCTGGTAGAGTCTGCAGCTCCCACACTACCCTTGGCTCAGAGCTTCCCTCCTGCCTCCCTGGTCTCCATCACCCCCAGCAGAAATGCTAATCAATGCATTTACAAAACGCGGCAACGAAAGGTAATATTGCTGATGAAAGCGCTCCTGGCTCTCCTGTTTCCAGCAGAACCTGAAATGTGGTTAAAAACTCCCTCTACCGCCCTGAACATTATGAATTAATTCAGCTGAACCGTAACAAGTAAATATACCTCCCTCAAAAAGGCCTTCCCTTTAGCGTAAAATAAAAGTGCAATTAATATTCGCAACACATACATTTAGCATTTAAATTCAACATCCCCATCAGTTATACCAAGCTCTCACTACACATCAATATCTTTAATTACTTTTCTCTCCAGCAAGTGCTGAACCTAAGTAGATGGAAATACTTCCCTTACAATTTATACTCTGCTTTATTATGATCTGAGGGGTTTTAAATGCAAAAGAGAAAGGGGTAAAAAACCAAAGAGCTGGTTTGTTTATAGCACCAGATCTTTTCACTCGGTGCTTCTCGATGCCGTGGTCGCACTCCCTGCTCCAAGGGCGAGGGGTCGGGCTGGCACCCGGCTCCTGGGCAGTGCTTTATTGGAGAGGAACTTGCTACCCAATTCTTACCTCCTACCACCGCTCCCTCCCGCTCGCCTGGGAGCCGGGCAGGGGACCTGAGATCCAGCTGCAGCAACCAGTAGCTCCTGGGGAAGAGCTTCCCCCAGGGAAGCTCCCTGGTCCGATTCCAAAACGAAAGGCGCAGCCCCAGGAAGGGAAGGAGAAGCAAAAAGGTATCTCACCTTACTGGCTCCAGGAAGCAAGTGCAATTTGACGTACGGATCGGCCAGACCATTATGGTCCATCGGCTTCAGGCCCTGGGGAGGAAACAGCAAAACGCAGGAGTGAGGACAAGGGTGAGATGGTGGGCAGGTGGCTTCGCGGAGCCCATCGGCTGATGCCCATTTCCCCGGGATGTTGTGGGTCCATGGAGCCACTGCACAGTTTCCCGAGGAGAATACGGCTGGTGCAGCACCCGGGCTGTGCAGCGAAAGCGGAGCACGCTCAGCATTCAAACACCGTCTGCGGTCTGTGCCAACGAGGAGCTGCGGGAAAGCTGCTCATCCGCACTTGGCATCGGCCGCAAAGCACCTCTCTGCTCTTCCTGCAGCCGCCCCGACACCCTGATCGCAATTAATTTGGGGGTTAAGTAGATTTACACAGTGATTTTCAAGGTTTAAAATTACAGGGCTGTGTCATTTAATAATTGCTTATGAGCAAACACACACCTCTGCTGTTGTGCTGTTACTTTGAGCGCTCCCAGAGGGTGCGATAGCACCTACCTACTCCTCGCTATTAAGGCACAGCTGAAGGCAGAGCAGCTTTCAGGTCAGCGGGAGGCTGTGCCAGCCGACTGTCACGGCATTTGCAGGGAAATCTGGGGGCAACAGAGCACAAACGCAAGGAAACACTCGCTGCAGCCATTCCTGGTGGATTTTCTACTAGACCCTCACAGCTCTTAAAAGATGACATGGATCATGTTTGTTATAGAGATGCTCTGAGTTGATGCTGCTTCGGGCAGAGGGAGAAGACAAACCTGCTCTTCTTCTGAACAACCAACGGGCTGAAAATCATCCAAGGGTGATGCACAAACCCAGCCCAAAGCCATAACGGCACAGACCGCATGGAACAAACTCCACGGGGAAGGGAAGCAACACAGGAGCGTGAAAAACGGAGCCTAATTTTTACCGGTCCTAAGTGGAAATGACAACGGCTACACTACAAAAGTCCTTGGATCATTTCCAGCCTGGCAGGAGTTATTTCTCGGCTGTCTGAAGTCAATTCTCTGCCTGCACCAGAGGAGGGGTCCTCTGCAGAGGTGCCCACCCAACCCGGGCACAGAAACCAGGCTGGGCGATGCTAAAGACTCGTCGTTCCCTTCGCGTGACGAGCAGAGAAGTCGCTGCCCGGGATTAATGAGCATGTGCAGCTGCCAGGGATCCACCTGGCAGGAAAGCGCTCGGCTGGGCTGCTGGTGGAACGGCTGCGTGCCACGAAAATGTAAACGGCAAGGCCTGGGTTCAGGCAAATCACAGGGAAATGCTGGGGCAAATCACTTCCATAATTACATGTAAGAAATAACACGCCCCACCAAGTCGACGGCGCCACGGCAGCGCCCCCCTCCCTTATTTTACAAGTCGGTGGAAGGTCCGAGCTGCTCCTGACCTTGGTGAGGGCTCTGGTTCGGAGACGAGCAGGCTGCCCCGGGGCAAGGGAGGCCAAATGGTGCACAGCAAAGAGGATTTTGCTTCTAAAGCAGAGCCAAAAGTATAAAAATATCAGCAGTAAACGGAGGCTGAGCGTCTTCAGCTGCCGTGCTCTGGAGTGATGTCCCTGGCCCAGAGACGGAGGCAGCAGGCACAGAGGATGGGACGAAGGTGGTGGCATCAGAGGACAGGAGGAACGTGGTGGCATCGGCCGCGGCTCCGCGGGCAGGACGGGCAGCCAGGGACTGGGATTGTCCCCCAGCTCTGGAGGGGACCCACTGGGCACAAAAACCGCCACAGCCGGGCAAAGCAAAGGCTCCCGCTGCGGAGGTGCCCCGCCGGCCCATTGCTGCACGGCAAATGAAATCAGAAGCAAACAAGCAAATTCCCCTGCAAATAGATGGAGAAAGACAGGCAGCTCTGTAATTCACCCGTCAATTCGGTTCAATTAAATTACCTTCTGAGGAGGCTATTAAAGGCTTTTTTAACAGATGTGCTGTGGAAGACAGTGTGACAGCAGCCTGGAAAATGGGTCCTGAAGTCACATCTACCTCCCTCCCATGTCTCTTGATACAAATTTGGCACACGGCTGAGTTTAATATGAGCACGGCCCTGATGACTCTGCCCTCCAAAGCTGCTCCCATGGGAGGTCACCCCTCCCAGGGACCCACTGGGGACCAGAGCCGTTGTGTCCCCTGCTTGGAGGGACCCCCAGCCTAAAGCTGCTTCAAGAAAGCCAAGACACAGAGGAGGATCCCAAGGCTCATTCATGGGGGCAGCATCTCCCACTGGCTTCAACCAGTGCAGCCCCAGCTCCAACCAGTCCGCCTACTGGGACCAATTTATGGCACTGCGCATCACGGCATGGGTGATGGAGCTGAGACCGAGGTTCATCTTTTCCCTTCCTCTACCCAACCCCACCATCCCCGCTGAAATCCTACAGAGAGCAACAGCCCCGCTGCATCCCAGCCGCTGCCAGCTGCTCTCCATGCCAGTGACATTTAGCTAATCAATAGGATTTAATTACGAGTCAGGCTAATGGGGCTGCCGATTAATGCCACGCTCGAGGCATACAGAAATCACAGGAGACGGATCCGTTCCATCATTCGCCCCACGGTGAGCTGCCAGCCCAGTGAACAGGCTCCCCGCTGCCCAAAAACCAGCCTGGGCACCTCTTCCCAGGCCAGGGCATCCCATTCCAAAATGGGGCAAACTCCGTGCTTCCCCCTGTGCAGCCGAGAGGACACACACAGACGGGAATTTCCCTGCAGTGATAAATATTGATGAACAAATTCATAAGCAACGCTCAGCGCAGACCTCCAGCGCTTGGCTTCCTTTGGAGGGGGGAGCATCCAAATGCTCGGCAGGGTGGGAGGAAACTCCCGGGTTTTTGTAGCGGAGGCTGCAGCCCAGGGATGCTCGTATGGGCAGCGCCTGCCCTGCCCGGGGACAGGGAGCTGCCTGCACCGCTGCCTGCAGCTCACCCAGGGCATCTTCCTCCCAACCAACACAGCTACAGGACAGCACAGCCTGAGGGAATCATAGAACAGAATCACAGAATGGTTTGGGTTAAGGGCCCTTCCCAGCTCCCCCAGTGCCCCCCCTGCCATGACAGGGACATCTTCACCAGCTCAGGTTGCTCAGAGCCCCGTCCAGCCTGGCCTGGGATGTCTCCAGGGATGGTTCATCCACCACCTCTCTGGCCAACCTGGGACAGGCTCTCACCACCCTCAGGGGCAACAATTCCTTCCTCATGTCTCGTCTGAATCTCCCCTCCTTTAGTTTAAAACCATCACCCCTTGTCCTATCAGCATCTGCACTGCCTTGCACCCCTACAGATCCCCTGTAGCAGGTTATGATCTTGCTCCATGCAGCAGCTCAGGCTTTGCAGGATGGAACAGAAAAGGAAACCCTCACCCGCACCACGGCAGGGCGTGCAAGGCCACAGACCCTGGCGCTGGCACGTTCATCGTATCATTTTCTATCATCACATTTCCTAGGAGGGGGCGATGCCCATGCAGCCCGGGGCAGCCTGGTTGTTTCTCGCACATGACAGCACAGATCACCATCACCCGGGGGAGCGCAACGCTCGTACCCGGCAGCGAGGGGAGAGCCCTCCCGCCACACGGCTGCTCCCACCCAGAAACGGGCTCCCACACCGCCCCGATTTATTCCCCCATCCATCAGAGCTGAGGCACAACGTGCCTGAGCTCCGCTGTGCCTCCAGTGCCACACAGCACGGTGGAGGTGACAACCTGCTGCTGCGGGGACAGGGACAGCGGCTGCCCCGCCTGCCGAGACTAAACTGCACTGGCTGAAGGCAACGCCAAAGCGCAGGACTGTGCTAAGAGGTCAAGGCTGGAGCTGGATGCTCCTCGAGCGTGCCATGGCCTCCCCTCGACCCACAGAGGCGGGACTGGCCTCACATCCAGATGTGGGTAACAGCTGCCCTGCACTCAATACGCTCCTCTCCAGGAGGAACCGGGACCCTCGCTGCCCCGGCTGGAGCCTGCAGAGATGCCGGGTGCTCGCTGCCTTCCGAAATCAGCAGGGCAGATCCGTGTGTGCTGTTAGGGAAACTGAGGCACCAAGTGCTTCTCTCCCGGTTTAAGCAGGCAGCCTGGGGACAGTCCCACTGCTACCAGCTTCTGTACCTCCCACAACAAAGCAAACCTCTCTCGTTCCCTATTCCTGCTCCAGCCAATCCTGGGATACAGGATGACCTGAGGGTCTGGAAACACCCAGTGTCTCACAGATCCCACTGGGAATGTCCACCGAGAAACACCCCAGCTGTCCCCAGGCAGCAGGACAAACCCCCACTGGTTGTCCCGACCTCCTGCACAATGCAGGGGCTGACGGCTGCAGAGCAGAAAATTGGTGGCAGAGCACGACTGATTGGATTTAACCTGTTAGTGGTGCCTCTAAGAGCCCACTAACCCCCTTCCTGCTCCCCAGGAGCCGACAACGTGCCTCAGGAGGGACATCAGCTGATATAAAACTGCTGGCAAATAAAATAAACAGAAGCAAAGAGATCTAAAGGTAGAGAGGGGTTTGGGAGGGTTATCAAAGAAAAACACTTCTCCCTTGACTGAAATAATCCAGGAGCAACTGAGGCTCTGGGGGCTGCTGGAGTCGGAACACATCCTGAGGGCACCTTCTGGGGGCCTGAGACATCGTCCCGAACACTGTGGCCACAGCAGTCCCAGCCCAGCCCCAAGGGTCATGCACTGTGACTGTGCCGTGCACGCGTGCGCGGCCCCAGCGCGGCCCGGCCGCCGTGTCGCCTCCTCTACAGCACTAATTCTAACGTCTGCGCTAATTCTAACGTCTACACAGCCAACGCCGGCTCCCAGCGCCGGCAGCCGGGGTCCTGGCCCTTACCTTTTTGTAGTCAAGTTTTGGCAGCTTTCCCCAGGCGAGAGATGAAATGAGAGCGAGCAGATGGCAATGTAAATAAAAGAGAAAAATGGGAGAATGAGAGCAGAATGGAAATGAACAGAATTCGAATGCTTGAATGTCAGAGCGGTGAGGGGGTTTTTTACACACCCCACAAGCAGGGGCGATGCCGGCACCACGGGGTGTCCCCAGCCCCATGGGATGGGGTCTGTGACCGCTATTCCTGTGCAGCCCGGTGGGCACCGGGGCTTCCCTTCGCCGGTCCTGCCTTTGCTCTCGCTGCTGCTGGATCTATCACTTGCCGCTCTCCTTCCTCCCCGTCTTCCACCCACTGCAAACCCAATTAGAAATCTCCTCCTTGGCACCGATCCCGAGCACGCCGAGGGAAGCCTGACCCAGAGGCTGCTGGAGAATTCATGGGCGACAGGCAGGGGGGTGGTGGGGAGGGAAGCAAAACCCAGCGGCTGCCTCATCCCTGTCCCATCCCTGCCCGGGGAGCTGGGGGTGCTGCACTCGCCCCCCAGCCAGGAGCAGCTCCAGGGGCAGATGCCTCCATGCTCAGCCCCAAAACCAAGCTTTTGTGCTCAAGATCTTATTCCAGCCAGGGAGAACAGTATGGTGGGGACATGTGTCCCAGCCACCAGCTCGGGGGGCTCTGGGGTGGGGGCTGCAAATGAGCCAGTTGCAGCTGGAGGGGAGAGGAGCATCCGATGAAAGCAAACGGTGTGGGCTGACCCTCTGGGGGCTCAGCTCACAGCCCATTCTCCTGCAGTTTCTCCTGGCTTCTGTAAAAACTCTCCACCCCTTCCCAACATCCACAGGGACTCAGATGACCTGGAGCCCTCGTTGCTCCGGACCTGGTGCTGGTGAAGCAGAGAGGAGCCGAGCAGAGCCCCGAAGCACCTTCCACAGGCCTGGAGGCAGAATCAGGACCTCAGTTATCTGTTTCTCCTCCAAAATGTGCAAAAAAATACCCCTAATTGCTTCAATCACGCAGACGGCAAAGGCGCTGAGGCAGAGCACTTTGTGGCAATGATTAGCAGCATTTAAAAGAGCCATTTATAAACTGACAGCCGGTCAAGTAAATAACAACACTGGGTTGGGTGCTATTCTAAAAAGCATCAATAGCTGCAACCTTCTCATCACGAGGATGAGCAGCCGTCCCTGTCCTGCTGGAAACTCACAGAAAGGCAGGGCTGGAGGGGAAGGAGAGGGCAGCAGCACTGGCTGTTGGGATGAATGTGGAGCTGCAAAGGGACAGTTGCAGTTGGGGACACCAGAGCCCCCAGTGCAGCCCGGGGACAGGGGACACCCAGCTGTCCCCACACGCTGCCCTCACTGCGGCATTTGGCACACGGTGGCCCCATAACGCAGGACAAAGGTGGCAGCTCCGGGTGTACTTGGTCCTCGCCCAGCGCTCAGACATACCTTGGCTTTATTGATCGTGCAGTGGAGAGCGTTGTTTTCTTGATCGTAGAGCAGGCTGAAATCCAGCGTCCCCAGCGTGGCTGCAAAGGAGAAAAGACGTGATTAACCCACGGGATCCAGCAAACACTGACTCTTCTCCCTCGGAGCACAGGAGGAGTGGATGAAGATGCTAGAGAACGGCTGCGGACGCTGTAAAACATCAGGCATCCTCCTTGTCAGGCCTGTTATGAAACACGGCTCCACGCTGGGAGGCTGGTGGTTGAGGGGGTTGGCACAGCCCTGGGAGAGGAGCCAGAGAGATGAAGGGCTGCAGCTCGTGGCTTTGCCTCGCTGGGCTTCCACACGAGTCATCCCATCGATCAGCAGCCTCCCATCCCCAGGACATGAAGGATCTTCCCTGTGAAGATCCAGGCGCGGCTGGGACATGGCCGAGACCCGCTGCCGGCACATCTGCCCCGTCCAGTGCCGCTGGAATGCCCAGAACACGTATTCGTACACCGACACCTTCAAAGAAATGAGCCACCAATGGGATCCCTTCCCAGCTCCAGTTTGGCTGCAAACTGTAAATTAAACCCAGTGAGAACAGAAGCACCTTTATGGTTAAAATGAAAAACACCAACAGTTTTTAACCAGAGCAGCATTCCCTGATGGCATCCGCAATCCGGGAACGGCAGCAACAGGGGACCACAGGGAAGGGGCAGGAGACCAGAACAAACCAGAAGAGTCTCAGCAGCAGAAGAGCATTTGATTTGAGAAGTTCTTTCCCTTCAGACAACCTGAGCAAATTGCGCTAATGCAAAGCAGAGGAAAAGCCTTAAAAAGACTGGTTTTCCAAAAACACAATTTAACATTCTCAAAGGCTCCTGAATCTGATTCACACACCAAAGCCTGGACACGGAGCAGCATCTCCCCTGACACAGCTTCACCTGCCACCAGCCTGGAACTTCCAGGCTGGCTCTGGACCCCACAACCCGCACTTTTCTGTGCCCACCTTCCCCAAAAGGGCTCTGCCCGGCCCTGCACAGCATCCCCCCGCTGTTTCCAAGGTAACTGCACCTTCCCACTGCACACACAGGTTCAGAGCAGGGGGAAAAAAAACCCAAATCAAAACCAGAACAATTTTGCTTAATATCAAAGCAGGGCTTGCTGCCTGGGAGGTAAGTTAGATGAACTTCGTGGCAGGAAATAAGGTGCTTTTTTCCGGTGTAAATAGCCTCTACAGCAAGGTGCCCTGGGAGGCAGCAGATATTCAGGGGGCCGAAACCTTCCTGCTGCAATTTCACAGCGATCTTCCAGTGCTAACACAAGTGAGCTACAGGTTTGCCTGCTAGCAAATAAAAATCATTGCACCGGAGCAAATATCTCGCCTTCAAAGCAGAGTAAATATTCAGAGATTTCTGGCAGAATAATGTACCCCTCCTTGCTCCGGAGTAATTTCATGGCACATTAGCTATCAGTTTAGGCAAGTCATAAATCAGTGGGGTTTACCTGCCAGGGCTCGGGGAGACGGAAATGATACAGAGTGAGGCCAAACCTGCAACACCTTGTGCGCCATCTCTGGGTTTGGCCCAAATGGATCTTTCCAGACCCATTACTGAACAAACCCACTCCACATCACACAAAGAGGAGGAAAGCACAGCAGAGTCCTGGTGATGGGGAGTTCATGGCCACATATGACAACGTCAGAGCCCAAACGCAGGGACCAGCACAGCCCAACGCGTAGCAGGAGGCTCCATGGCACACGGGCGAGAGCTAAGTCAGCAAAATTCAGCAAATCTGCATTTTCGCTCAAGAGCGGAAGACGAAGCCGCCGGTTTCGGAGCCTCAGCATTTCCACCTGCCCTTTAATCAGCTGCTTCCCGCCAGCCCCGCCGCCCGGCCCTCCCAAGTTCAAGCTGTTATTTTATTTTTATCACAGAAGGGGGCCCGTGGCTTAGCCTGCTGGATTTCGCAATTTATAAAACAAATTAAAAGCTTGGCGAGAAAACAGACTCTGGCCAGGAAATACTGACAAAGCCTCCTGTCCCCTCGGCGCTGCAACCTGCCCCAGGGGCGAGGGCAACGGGGAGCCCCGCTCCAGCAAGATGGGCAAAACCCAAAAGCACGGTCACCCGGCAGCAGACGCTCGTTTTGCAGTTGGGGACTAAAGTCCTGGTGGTCCACAAGCAAACCTGGAGCAGTTCCCACTCGTCGGGGAGCTGCCAGCAGATGGGAGGGCATGGATGGGGCTCTATGGCTCCCCCAGCCCTGCCAGGCTCCCACCCCAGCTCTCCTCCAGCCCTGGAGGGGTTTTTCCTCTACACAAGGATTTTTTTTCATTGATGGCAAGCCTCGATTCCCAAGGCAGGGTTTGCCTTTGGCAGAGGGATGTGGGAACACCAGCAGAACGTGCGCTAATTGCTTAAAAACGCGGCCGTATGGAGATGACAAGAGGGACCAGGCTAACGTGGGGTTTGGCAGCCCAGGTACAGTGACAGTGCCGAGGGCGAGCGCTGCCAGAGCCAGGACCCAGCGGGCGGCAGACGCTGAGGACGCGTCCCCACCAGAGCAGAGCGCCTGTGGTCCCCGTTACCTCCCAGGGACGTGTCACTGGGCGATGGATCAGCACAGCCGTGAATTGCAGAATCGTTTTGGTTGGAAAAGACCCTCAAGATCACCAACTCCAACCATTAACCTAACACTGACACTAACCCATACCTCTAAGAACCCCATCTCCGTCTGTTCAACCCCTCCAGGGATGGTGACTCCACCACTGCCCTGGCAAGCCTGTTCCAATGCCTCACAGCCCTTTGGGGAAGAAACTGTTCCCAAGATCCAACCTCAACCTCCCTGCAGCCCACAGCAGCTCCAGGTGAACCCCCTGGGAGCCAGCCCTGGGCTCCTGGAGCGGGCAGCACGCCGAGCCAGCGGCCACACAAGACAACACCAGAACACCAGCACAGGCCTCACCGCTCCTGCAACCCGCCGGCAGCACACCAGCCCGGCTGCAGGAGACCCAGCATCTCCAGCCCAAAGCCTCCACACTGCAGGGACATACCCAGCTCTGAAAAGAGCCCCCGCAAAGCAGCCGAAGCTTCTCCGCTTGCTTTCCCCCTCCCACCCGTCCTCGCAGCCGAGATGCAACTCGATTGTGCTCTTAATTAGGGGAGCGGGTGCCTAAAAAAGAAAAGGGCAGCAATTAGACTGGAAGTGCTGTTCCTAGATGTATTTAACTCGACTGGGCTATTCTGAACGCTGCCCTCTAATCACACAGGCTGCAAATAAAAAAATACAAATAAATGTCTTTGTCAGGCATTACAAAGGCAGCTTTGCGCTCTCCAGACAGCAGGCAGGATGTATCATTATTATTACAATTATTCTGCTCCAATGATAAAATAACCATTAGGAGAACTGAACTCATTAGCAGGTTCTGACCCTCTTTCCCCTCCCTGAATTGGGAGAGATTGATGGGAAGGTGCCGACCAGGGTCTGGCATTTAACACGGGCTCTAAAAAGGAAGATAAATCTGGCTTGCGCAGGAATGCGGTCTCTTCTCCCACTAACCTTTGGGCGTTTTGATTAATTCAGTGGGCCACAAAATTATTAGAGGCCAGCATAACCGGCAGATGTGTCTCTGGGCTTAGCCGTGGGATCCGGCGAGCGTGCCGGCGGGCAGCGCCGCGTCCCGGCACAGCACCGCTACCCCCCTTCTTGGTGGAGTCGGCACAAATTGTTTATTAACTGACATTTCCCATCAGCGCCCAGGGTGATGGGGAGGCTGAAGTAGCTTCTATTTATACCTGCGGGATGAAAGGCAAAAGGCGGCGATAAATCTGCGCTCTGCTCCCTTAGCCAGCCCCTGTCCTTGCAGGCGACGTGCCCTCGTCTGGCCCACGCAGGGCGGCAGATCCGCCCCTTGGTGGCCTGGGACACCCCAGGGAGAAGAGCTGCTCAGCCCAAGAGATGCTCAAGAATGGAAGAGGCACCAACACTGGCAGAACAGACCCACGAGCTTTGGCAAAGAAGGAAGCGATGATTGAGTGGGCTCCTTACCTTCGAAAGTCTGGGAAGCTTTCACATCGCGACTGCCATTAGGAAGCCCAGCAAGGCTCTACACTGGCAGAAATTGAGGTGTGCACAAAGAAACCCACTATAGAACTAATTAAAAAGAAGTCCAAAAGCCTTAAGTCCCTCTGCTTATCAGCATTGCTGCTCCCAAGATAATCTGCTCATGGATTTTGTGCCAGGGAGATCAGAGTGGAGCAGTAAAAAGACTGCTGGGGATTGTCTGGATTAGCTCTCCCTTACAGAAAGCACAGGTTCAGTAACCTTCAGGCTGGGTATTTTCTAATGCACTATAAAAGATAGGTCCCTATTCTTCCATTGCTTTAATTTTCCTCTGCAATGGAGATAATTTTAAAGGTCCTGAAAGGCAGCAAGTAATTCTGTGCACTTATAGCCCCATGTAAAATGTCGGTAAATGACTCCTCAAGAGGAACAGAAATTATTTCTTGCCATTTCCAAGCAGGGCTGCTGAAATCGCTTTGCCGGGTGGCTGTGTGCACTCCTGCCTTCCCGGCTGCGGCACCACCTTGTCCCAGCCCATCGGCACCGGGACAACCCAAGGACCGAGCCCCTGGGCCATGGGGGAGCCCTGAAAGCCCCCAGGGTCACCCCCAGAAAACAGCATCACCAGCAGCCTCCCGAGCTTGCCCAGCACCCGCCGTGCTCCCGCTCCCTGCACAGACCTGTTCGGGCTGATGCTCGAGACTCATGGTCCTTTACGGGTCTTGTCAGGGATGGATCCTGCAAGGTGCTGAGCCGAGGTGCTGCAGACCCTGATGGCTGCGAGTCCCGAGGTCTGACAGTAGCGCTGACCTCTGGCAGGAGCCCACAGGCATCGCTGGGGGTTTTGGCATCAGCCAGGGAAGGTGCTGGAGGCAGGTGGAAACAGGACACTTCTGAAAGTCAGCATCACCATCAGCTACGCCATGAAAAACGTGTCCTGTGGAAGGTTCTGGGATGTGTCCAGGGGGAGCGCACCGTGCTGGGACACAGCGCCATCGGCACCTGGAGCACGTGGTGCCAGTTGGACTCTGGTCAGGGCAGGACATTCCCAGTCCTGCACAAAAGCCCAGCGGGGACCAGCACAGGGGCAGGAGATCTTCCTTCCTCAGGACCTCCACGGATGTGCTTGAATTCAACATGACCATGAGTGAGGAATGAGTACAATTCTTCTTTCTTGTAACTGCTCCCTGCCTTGTCATGGATTTTTCACTTAAAATCTACAGCAATTAATAGTTCTTAGTTTTGGCGACACAGCGCCAGCCCCTGGCAAGCTCTGGAGCAGGGAGCTGCTTCTTTGTGAGGCTGGCTGATGGATGCTCATCAGCTCTTCTGTCTTCTCCAGAAGGAGTGTTCAGAGGAACACTTATCTGCTCAGAACAGTTCAGAGATGCAATTATGTTTTACAGCACTAAATGGTCCCTGATGTCAGCAGCAATTAGACTTTCAGCAATTTCAATTTAGAGATGGCCTTCAAATCTCTCCCTCTCTCTCCCTTTAATGAAATACGGTATTGCAATTAACAACCCCCCAAAATTGCCTTCAGTGTTAAATACAAAGATGAAAGATTCGGGAACCCCCTGGGCTCGAGTGCGTTGGAGCGAGGGGTGTCAGCGAAGGGACGAGGGCAGCAGCGGGGAAGGGAGGATCCTCCTCCAGCCGAGTATCGTCCTGCACGTGGGGACCAGGGGACGGTGAAGGGCTGGGGACACTGCTGGGAGGGACAGCGGGAGCCAGGCATGAACAGGGCCCCTCATTAACCAGGAGCTGTGTGGCTCCTTCATTAGCAGAGGGGCTCTTCATCATTCATCAGGGGGCTAAAGGCTCCTCGGTGGACCAGGAGCATGTGCAGCTTCCACCTGGATCACCGACAGGGCAGGAGAGGGTGAGAGCTCACCCCATGCCAGCGCCATCCCGATACCCGGGTATCCCGTGGGAAACCAGACAGGAACTAATCCAAATCACCTCAATTAACACCCGCATCTCCCTTGGGAGAGCTACAAGCTCCCTGATGCCCTTAAACGTGGGGTCCAACACCACCCGGTACCTAAACACATGTCCTTGGTGCGGGCAGCTCCAGTCACGGTGCGGCTGGCAAAGCCACACTCCAGGCTCTGCTGAAATCAGCGGTGGCTTGTTTAGTTTCCCGTGTGAAAAACACTTGTTCTGGCCTTATCTGGATTGAAAAGACGATTCAAAGGTTATAAATAGCAGTGGCAGCATATGCTAAGGAGCTGCGTTTCAGAAGTAAATATCCTCATCGTCTCAATGCACATTTCCCCTCGTCGTCTCTCTTGCCTCCTCCCAACTGGCCAAAAGCATCGCCAGGTGACTTGCAAACCCTGCACCCCATAAGACCTTCATTCTTTTTTACATCTTCAGGCAGCAAGTAATTAATATCTGCATGACGGCTTAGCTTGCCTAATTACCTTCTTTACTCAAAATAAGAGTCTTCCTAAATAACTTCTGTGGCGTTGCTTGCAGCAGGCGTCACGAGCAGCCGCGCACCAGGCCAGGCCTGTCAGCTGTAGTTTGGAGAAGTTGTTTTTATGCTGCTGCAGCTCAGGAGCTCACGAGCCCGCTCCTCCCATGAATACAGCTGGGCACACTATAAAATTGGCTGGGTTTGTACATGTATAACCAGCCCCGGAGCATTGACAGGAACAGTATGGGGCAGCTCTGCCAGAAACACCAGCTCCACTGCAAGCCCTGCTCTCGGGCTGCCCCCCCATCTGAAAACCCAGAGCCAAACCCAGACAGAGGAGAGAGGAAACTCCAGCACTGCAGCCTCGCTCCAAAACCGAACAGCGGCTCTGGGGAATGGAATATTTTGCCAAGGGCTAGAAACTTGCTTGCGCAAGATTTCAGAGACCTTTAAAAATCTCTCGGGTACAAATTCCCGCTGGTGCTGCAGACGGGAGATCACAGCCACTCGAGGGGCAGCCACTTACGTGGAACTGGGGGTGATGGGAGGTGAGACCCAGCTCCTGGCAGGTGGCACATTGCCACCTAGCTGGCATTTGCTGATTTTCCTTGTGAACCAAGTTCCCTTGGCAGCGGGTGGGACACATCCCTGGTGGCTGGGGACCCCCGGGGACAGGGCAGTGCCAGGGGAACCAAAGACAAGGGGAGAGTCGGGTGTCCCGAGGCAGTAGGAGCGAATCCTCCCCTTTCCAGCCCTAAATCTGGGCTGGTGCTCTGAGCTCGCAGCAGACGCCAGCGCTGGTCCAAAGGCACCAAACTGCCCTTCCGCGGGGTTTGCACCAAACGTGTGTTTTGCCAGCTCTCCTGCCTCATTCCCCCTCCTCAGCAGCTCCGTTGGGGACAAACCCGCTGTGGGACGAGTCCTGCTCTGTGCAGCCTGGGCTCGGTCCTGGAGTGTCCCTGCAGAGGGGGCACAGAGGAGGCACAGAGCAGTGACGAGTCCCTCTCCCAAGGGCCCTGGGACAGCAGACGGTGCCAACCACAACCCTGCAAACCCTCACAGCCGTGCTGCTGGCGGGTCTGATGGGAAGGGCTGGCTCCACATGATTCCAAGTGCTCCCAGTGCCAGCCCCGATGTCTCTGCTCATTATCTGCTCTGTTAGCTCCCTGGCCCTGCCTGCTCCCTGCCTCTCACTGCACGCAACAGGCTGGTTACGGCTGCCCCATGGGGACCACGTTTGTTTTCCTCAGCATCTCCGCAGCTCCTGAGCTCTGCAGGGCAGCATTGTGGTGCCCCACACGTCCCAGAGCCACCAACCCGAGCCTCCGCATCAGCCTCCCAGCAACCGGTGCCACCCACCCGCGGCAGCGGGTGCTCTCCCATCGCAACTTGGCCAGGTCCCTGCCCATCTCTGGAGGGATCCCAACTGCCTCCTGCAGCCCTGGGATTCTTGGCTTTCCAAAGCACAAAACACACGCACGCACACACACACACATCCCTGCTCCCTCTGGATGTCAAACTGCTGGGTCAGGCCGCCCTGCTTGGACGGGAGCAGCCACTGATGCTTCTCCCAGGGTTGCCCCCACCCCAGGCAGAGGCTGTCGGGAGGACACGAGCTCCTGCGGCTCCGCAGGCACCTCCCGGGGTTGCTGGTGGGGTCAGTAACACCATTCGGCAGAGCACTGAGAAACGCGGTGCCGGGAGCCAGCCCGGGTGAGCTGCAGCAGGGCGCAGGCAGGACCCACCCTGCAGCACTGAGCTCGGGCAGGGACGGTGGCAGCTCCGGTCCAGCCCCTGCCCGATGCCAGCCGGCAGTGCTGCAGGGGCTGAGCAACGTCCCCTGCCCCTGTCACCCCCCAGCCTGGTGCTGCTGGTAACACCAAGGTGGACAAGCGACCCTGGGCAGGAACGAGTGCAGGGGAAACCCAGACAAATGCTGCATTTCCCCAGGCAGGGGCAGCTCCGCTCCTCCCAGCCAGCACCATTGCTTTGGTGTCGGAGAAGGGAAACCTGCAGGCAGGTGGGACAAACGGGAAGGAGCCGTCCCCTCCTCCTGACGGACCTGCCACGGCCAAACTCCTCTCCCTGCACCTCTCCGGGGGCTGTGCTGGGAGCACCTCTGGGCCAGACAGGCTCCTGCCCTGCGAGCCCTCAACTTGCGGCTGCTGCACCCGGGCTCTGACACCACGGACCCCAGAGACCTCAGTCAACTCCCCAAACCCCCTCTGTCTCCAGAGGGAACTGACACCGCCTAAACCCCAACGCTGTCCTGCCATACAGACAGAGACAGGTTTCCCAGGGGAAATTTAGTGCAGGTGACTAATGCAGCAGCCCTGAATCACCCGCTGGGGCCGTGGGGGAGCTGAGAGACACTCCCCAGCGTAGCCGATGGCTCGAGTCAGGCTGCACAAACCCCCTCCAGGCTCCCCGCCTGGGAAATGGGGCCAGAGAGCCCTTATCCAGCTCTGCAACTTGGCTGCTAAACATGGAGGAGGGACAGTCTCATCCTGCACATTTATGCCAACCACGGCCCTGAGAGCGGCTGGGACCATCCCGTGCTGTCCCCAGAGATGTGACACCAGCAGTCCCATCTCCCCGCTCTGTCTTTTGCCGGCAGAAAACCCACCACATCTGGCAACACAGCCGCAGCAGTTTGCCTGACACCTGTTACGCTGCAAGAAACACTCTTCCTACCACCAGCCAGGGTGAGACAAACACCCGCCGGCTCCTGGCACCGAGCTGAGCCGCTTCCAGCATCGCTGGCGGGGCTGAACGCAAACGGCAGCGCCCGGGGTGAGCTCCACGCCAGCCACGCAGGGGAAGTGCTGTCCCCAAGTGCTCCAGCTCCCACACACACCTCTGGCCTTGAAGCCCAGTTGCTCCCATTTCTATTGCCAGGATGAGCAAACACAATCTAATAATTAGAGCAGCAAATAGCCCAAATCTGGTTAAAGTCGCTGTTAACTGCCTGGCTGGGACGTGCGCGGCTTAGCGGAGACGTTCTCCTGGGAGCGCAGCGGCTCTCGCCTCCTCCAAAGGGAGTGTGACCCCGACACCAGGATGGGGAGAGAGGGAGCGTCAGTTTGGGGCTCAGACCCAGAGCCACAGCCTCTCCCGGAGCCATGACTGGGCTCAGCACAGGGGACACTGGGGTGGCCGTGCTGCCTTCCAGCAAGCGCAGCCCTTCGGGGAGCTCTCCCTGGGGTCACGCTCCGGAGCCCGGCATTGCTGGTATTGCTGGCAGCAGCCCAGGCCGGCCCAGTGCCCGGCAGCCAGGGAGCGATGCCGAGACAGGGCTGTGACATTCTGCACAGGGAAAGCCACCGCCTGCCCGGCGCTGGGCCGTAAACAGCTCAGCCTCCCCCTTCCCCCAGGACCAGCACGCAGCACGGCTCAGCAGCACCGGCTCCCTTCCTCGGCTTCTCCTGCCTTCACACTTGGTGCTCAGCCCCTCGCAGGATCCGGCTCCTAAGGGCTGGGCTGAACGGAGACCTTGGTTTTCAACCGACCTCCAGGAAAGCGATGCTATCCCAGCCAGCGGGGCCGGCAGAGCCAGACAGCAGCTGCTTTGCAGCCTGCGAGCTCCACCGAGCTGGGTGGGAAGGACGTTTTGGGTGGGGAGGGGTTAAACCTCACTGCAAACACCTGCATCGACCAGAACCAAAACCTTCCGTTCAAAATTCCAGCCCCCCGGTATTGTGCAGGGCTCTATCTGCAGCTGGAGGATGAGGAATGACATGCCGGAGTTTGCCGAGGGAGAGGACAGAGATTTTTTTTCTGGGCAAAATTTGTCATTCCAAACATATCTCGCCGATCTGGAGCTGGGCAATGCTGGAGCGTATCACCAGCTAATCAGCGGGGTGGCTGGAGCAGGCTGTACCACCGCGAGGGATTAACCACAGGAGCTGAGCCCAGCTGGCAGCCTTCGGAGGCACAGAGCTGAGCAGAGAAGTGCACCAACCGCGACGGCGAAGCACAGCAACTGGTGGCTCTTGGGAGACTTCCCCAGTTTGGGTTCAGCGGCCAGTCTGGCTGCAGCAGGGACACTCCCAGGGCCTCCCTCCACCCAGGGCAGCACCCCAGCGGTGCTGTGGCATCCTCCCCGGCTACAGCCAACGGCTTCTCACTGCTGCAGTGTAATCCCAGGAATGGAGAGCGTGGCCGGGAAGGGCGCACGGCTCAGGCAGCGAGACGGGAAACCGGTCCCAAGACCCACCCTTGCTCCCAGCACCCAGCAAACTCCCGAGGAAACTTAGAAACTCACTGCAGTCGTCGGACTCGTAGCCCTCAGGGTCCACCACCTCCTCGGGCGCTGGGCACTTGGCTGGCTGCTCGGCGGGTGTCGTGCCATACGCCCCGAAAAGCTGGTCCACGTCCTCGTCCTCGTCGCGGGGGGCCTCGGCGGGGCTGACGGAGGGCTGGCTGACAGCCGAGCGCAGGGAGCTGCTGCGGCCGACGGCGGCGGGGAGCCCGCGGGGGAAGCGGGGGAAGTAGTCGGAGATCTGCTTGATGGGTTTGATGGGGCCGGGGCAGACATCAATAGCCATGTGTTCCTGGATACTTATGGTCATTTTCTCTCCTTTTCGGAGTGTCATGCATGCGGCTGTCGGCGTCAAGCCCTCCCGGAGAAGCCCGGACCACGCAGGAGGGAGCCGTGAAGTTTCTGCTGGGGGAAGCGGATGCAGGCGAGGGAGGAGGCTCCGGCGGGCACCCTACGTGGTTCTCGCGCCCTGAGCCCCAGACGCCGCGCGCATGCTGCTGCCGCCGGCTCTCGCACAGCCCCTGCTCCTGCCAGCGCTGCCTGTGAATAAGTGAGCGAGACAGAGAGACGGATAAGAGGCAGGGGGTGGGCTCTCGGGTGATGTCACCAGCTAGCAACAAAGCGGTACCCAGCAGCGGAGGAATGAGGGCTGTGGCCAGCCTGCCGTCCTGGCCACAGGGCCACCAGCGTGGGCAACCAACCGCCTGCCCCTCCCCCAGAAAAGCCCCATCGTGCCCGGGGGGAGCAACGCAGAAGTTGGGTGGCAGCCCAGTTCCCTGCACCCGCTCACCCCATCTCCCCGCCAAAGCGGGGTCTGTCCCCACCACACCACTCCGGAGCAGGAAGGTCACCGTGTAGGGTCAGAACCCACTGTCCTGTTGTGTCACATCCCCGGAGGGGCACATGGGGCTGTCCCAGCCCCCAGGGACCATGGCAGCCCCCGTGCCCCCCCGCTGGCTGCGGGGCCGTGCCGGGAGATGCTCTCTCGCATACTGAGCAGGGGCGCGGGTGGCACGCTGCCCGCTCCCGGCTGCAGCCGCACCGCTGCTCCTGGGGACAGCCCAGACCTCGTGTCCTCCTGCCGCAGCTGGCCCCAGCCCGCAGCAATGTCCCCGCCGGAGCTCAGCACGAGCTGCACGCAGCTTCTGGGGCTGGGAACGCACCGGGGACTGAAGCAACACATGGCACTCGCTCACAGCCCGGCCGGCACAGCCTCCCACGGCCGGCACAGAGCAACGCAGCAGGTAAAGCATCGCAGAGGAGCGAGCGATGGGCTGGGCCAGGGCCCACAGCCAGCGTGGACACACTCAGCATCCCTCCGGCAAACCTTTCTGGGCAGGGACAGAACCCTGTCACCGGTTGGGAAGGGGACAGGCTCCCCACAGCCTGCCAGAGGCTCCGCGGTAAATGCTGAGCTCTGGTTTGCTCAGGGAGTTGGTCTCAAGCTGGTGTTTTTACCTGATCTCCTCCTGTGTTCAAATGAACAAATCTGTGGTTCCACAAGCTACTGGCAGTGGACTTTTGAGCAAGGAGTGTCAGAAGAGAAATACCGTGAGAACATGGTGCAAAATGCTGCACAGAAACTCACCCTCCCCAAGAAAATGTGTCTGAAATATTTTGTAGGGGCAGCTCCCCCAGCGCACACTTTCTGCCGGCTCAGGCGCGAAGCTGGGACACCCTGTGTATGCTGCTCACCCAGCACCGTGTCCGCCGATCACAGCCGGTACCGCCAGGTAACCTGACAACATACAGATCCCATAGCAATGCACAGCGAACTGCAGTCTCCTGCAGGCTTGCATGCAGACGTCTATCAAAAATAAAGCTTCATTCTTCGGAGGATTTTCCGCAGAACCCAGCAAAATGACACCCAACCTTTTTGTCTAATGAAGAATTCAATTTTCTTTCAGATTTTGGTAAATGTTAATGAACGTCCCTGACTCACAACATACTGACACTAGGCAAACTAACCTAATTTGCCTCTCGCTGGGAAGCAAACATTTCTCTCCTGAAGCATCTAAACCTGTCATCGCTCTGTACCTAGGCATGATGCACACGGATGCTCTAATGACCCGGGAGAACAGGAGACTGCTCAGCCGCTCCTGCCTCCTTCTGCCGTATTTTCATTTTGAGGTGGCTCCCGCGTCCTGCGCAGAGGTGATCTGTGCTGCAAACTGCTTTCCAACAGTGGACGCGGCCTGAGACAGTCAGCCCCCATGCCCCATATCCACACAATTAAATTAAACAGTATTCCCTGGAAACAAAACAGTTCCAGAACAAGTATGAGGCCTTGGTATATTAATTCAGATAGAAATGCCACCTGCTCCTCATTCTTGTGGTCAAGACTGAAAACATCGATGGCAAGAGGGCAAGACGATGGGTCAGAAGATGAGGCGAGGCACAAAGAGCTGCCGCCGGGTTTGGAACAGCCTGGGTGTGCTCATCCACACAGGCTCCATCTTTGGGTGCAGCATCCAGGATGCGGTGTGGACTCAGACAGAACGAAGCAAAAATTGGGCCTGATGCCCAGAAAATAGCAGCAATTCCCTCTGAGAAAGGGCAAACAAATAAATACATAAAATCAAGTTATATATGAGAGCCTAATGTCGTTAGTGCCGTTACAGAAGCATCATTATTTCCAATGTTTCCTCAAAGAGCACAAGACTCAAATAGAAAAGGATTGCTTTTCAGGTCAGAAAATCAAGGCTCTGGGAATTAAGGTGAACCCCCATGGGTGCAGCATCCCAGCCCCTGTGATTCTGTGATCTGCCCTGCACCGCTGGCCACCCCGGCCAAGTTCAAGGTGCAGCAGCGCCCAGGGGAGACGCTCAGCTCAGCCCGGGATGCAGAGAGCAACCCGTGATGATGGGACAGGGTGCACATGGGGGCCAGATGGAGGGCAAAGCAAAGCCAAAGCAGGCAAATCTCCCTGCTGCCAGAGCAGGAGCGGCCCCCAAGGAAAGCGCAGTCCCCAGACCCCAAAGACTGAAAGAAATAAAAACAAGACTTACTGTTAATAGCCCAGATGGGACTTTATCTAGTCTCTGACCGATCCCAAGCCAACTGAAAGCAGCTGGAGCCTGTCCTTAGATTTTAATGAGTCCCAAAGCAGCTCGTTCTTGACAAACAGCACTTTTCCTACCATCTCACACTGCCTCAATGTTTCCTCCTCGGCTGCACGGCCCAATATTTACCGAGGGCTCCCCAGATCTGGCTGGGACTGGCTGCTCAACCAGGCACTCACATCCATGACACTGACAACACAGAAGGTAAAAGGGACAAAAATAGAGTTGGGCTGAGAGACAAAAGCAGGGCTTGGAGGTACAAAGCCAGTTTCCAGGTAAAGCTTTTAATTCCCACCGTCTGTCTAATGCCCTGGAATGTGACTTGATTTGATCCCTCGTTCTGCCAGGGTGATTCAGAGCTACTGCAGTGCCCACGCACGTGGCCTTCATTTCCCCAAAAAGGGGGACGCTGCCTTCCTCGCCAGGCCAAGAAGAGGGGAGAGAGAGAGAATTTAAACATCTCGCAGCTGCTTTCAGCAATGGGATGGACAGCTGTGCCTGGCAGGGAGCAGAACCACTCTGCAGGGGGATGCTCCATCCCTGGAAGAAGGGATGACCTCTTTTGGAGAAGGTAAAGATTGTGAACACAGAGTCAACATCAATGCAGGAGCAGGATGATGGAGAAGAACACATCGTCCCTGTCAACAGCCGTGTTTCCTCCCAGTGGCACCCGCAAGCCGTGACAACGTCCTGAGCTCAGCACAAGCGACATCGCACTTCAGCAGCTTGTTCTGAAGTGCAACAAACTGGTTCAGCTGCTCACATCAGAAGAAGGCATGGGCTGGTGTGCCAAAAGCATCCTGTATCGAGAGCTGGGATGTGGGACGCAGGAGTTATCTTTAAATGTTGTCCTGAACAAGGGGCACAAGCAGAGAATGAAGCACACCCCCAACAAAGCCTGTGTCACTAACTCACCCCATGCCCTGAGTGGTGCTACACACCGGCCCAGCTTCTTTATGCCACCAGGGAGCCGTCCTGCCAAGGAGCATTCCTGCAGCAAACAGAACAGTAGCTTGTAGATTAAACACATCCAGAAATACAGGCTGTCCTCAGGACACTGTTCAACCAAATTTCTTTCAAACACTAAGCATCAAATTCTGCTGTTAGTTACTCCTGGTTTAAATCTACAAGAACGATGGCTGATGCCAGTTTAATTGATTCCTCTCCAAATGAAAAATGTAGCAGCAGAACTGCACATCCCCATCGCTTACCAGATATTCAACGACTGACCCATTAGTTCTTTATTTAATATGTTGTCAGCTCAAACCCAAACGACCTCATGGAAACCCTCTACTATGCTGCTGAAGAAGACACGAGCCTGAAAAGCGCAGGAAGAGCTGATGCCAAATTAAAGCCTTTGTTTGGAGGAATTGCATCTGGATCTCACTCACCCTTGAACTCAGGGGGACCCACTGCAGGTTGGGAGCAGGGAGGTTAGATTGTCATCCAGGGACGTGACACAAGGCAGCACCAGCCCTGGCTTTCTTTTTGCTTATTCTCAACCATTTTAAGCCTGTATCAAGCCACAGTAAGTACTCAGAGCCTCAGGCATGAGAAGGTGCCAGCAGGGAGCGCCAGCTCAGCCCGGCTGCAGGGCAGGACCAGGGGATCCCCACACTGCCAACCCCTCTGTCCCTGTGGGGTGACTCGGGACCTACGTTATCTTCAGTCCACCCCACTGTTAGGTACGAAACATATCTATTTCTTCTTCAAATGAGCTTAGCCCTGGCATGGCTGTGCGCATGGGAAGGGGGTTAATCGAAAAGCAACATGTGCCTTGCTCCTTGGCTCATGCAAAACGCTGTCTTCTGGCTGATGCGCAGAGATCGGCAACAAGGCTGCTTCCCCCCAAAGATCTCTGCCCTCGGTTGCTGGGCAGGCTTGGCTGAGCCCCACGAGGGCACTGCAGACCCCACCTGGTTAAAAACCCTTTGCATTTGCTAAATAAAGCAATAATAATAATGATAACTAGGAAACTTGGCTAAATAATCCTAAGAGGCTTACTCCAGGCTGTGCAGATTAAGGCTCCCCAGCAGTGCCGATATCCTGGTGCACCCTGGCCTCCACCGCTCCCCTGAGCGAATAATATTCGAGGTTATCTGTGCTCAAACAGGCCCTGCTAACAACCATCATTTGACCAGATTTAACTAGCAATTACTAGCTGCGAACAAAATCACTGTGGTAAAATACAGCCCACACTCTATTACAAAGCAGACACAAACAAACCCTTTCAGAACACCAGGCAAAGGGCAAATGCCAGCAAGACAGAGCCCTCTCCCCTCAAAATATTGCTTAAGGTTCCCAGACCTCATGAAACACCCAACTTACGGCAAGGGGGGATGGTGTTTTCCTTACCAGCACTTTGGTACCTGTAGATTGACTTGCAAAGGAGCTTCCAACAGGCCAGGAGGAGGTTGGGAGGCATCTGCTCTCTGTGCATCTTCTGCACCAGTCAGGATGGGCCCAGAATAGCTAAACTTTCAGTAGAGGCTGATGTTTAATGTGTAGCATATGTTGCCATTTCGATGTGAATCCCAAAATACTTGGTGTTTTGTTTTGCCATTTTAATGCACTGGTTTTTGGAGTCCTGTGAAATGTCTACTCTCCTGCTCGGGGAGGGAACACGCCGTGCCTGTGCACCCTCACATACCATTTCCAACACACTGTTCACCTGCAAATCAACCAGAGCGGATAATCAGTAGCTGTAAATACGGGCTATATGGAGCACATACTAAATACACACCAGTTCACTAGGGGGGATCTGTGCGCAGTGAGAAGGGGACCAGGGCAGCCCAGGGCAAAGCAGAACCCTGAGCCCAATGACCCAAAACACCCTCCTGCACAAACCCTCCCCCAAACTGCCTTTGTCTTGCTTCACCCACGCTGACATCCCATCTCATCGTCCAGGGACAGTCCTCAGGGATATTTTCTTAGGAATGAGCCTCTTTTGGCTTCTTCCACTGATCTCCCTCATGGTCTTTTCATTCCCTCTAAGTCCAGGGCCTCAGCAGGGCTTTGCCACTGCGAGACCAGGCAAAGCCACACTTCATTGTGCTGGCTCTTTTCGTTATGTGCCTGTAAGCTAAATGCAGACCCAATCCCTTGCACTCTAGGGAAGGGAGAGTTCTGCGTAGCATCAACTCTTATTACGCTAATTTTATCTGCTCTCAGTGCTTTCTGAGCAGAAGTCAACGTCCTTTGAGATTATCCAGCTGACGTGTCTTAGTAGTTTTACCCTGCTCTTACCTCTTCCCGACTGTCTCCCAGCTGCAGGTGGATGACAACATCACTTCTCAAGACCTTCCAGGCAGCCAAGAGCAAAACTTGATGTTGATTCTGCAGCAGCACGTTACTCTATGGCGCCTTGGACAAGCACAAGTGTTGGCCCAAGGAGCTGCACTCCGGCTGGGCGCCACCACCTCCTGCACACCCGGCTCTGCAGATCCCACACATGTCCAGAAACGGAGTGAACATCAGCATTTAGGGCCTGGCCCCGTTGCCATGGAAATTGGTAGACTTTCTGCTCACATTTTGGTGGGAGGAGGCATTGCAGGAGTCACCACTGGCTTCCAGAGTTAACACGCGTGAAGCCAAGCGAGGGCAGAAAGCGGCCGAGCTTGCGGGGGGGCAAGGGGAATGCTGCTCCCACCCCACGCTCTCAGAAGCTGGAGCTGGATGCAGAGGGAAAAGGCCACCGATAACCGGCAGCATCAAGATGCTGCACAGCGAGCTCCGGGGATTCACGAAATAACATCTTGGTTTTGCAGAATTAAAGAGCAATTTGGCTGCATTAAGAGAGCATTAGAGCTGCTCCTCTCCCACATACGCATCAGGCTAACGACATCCTGTCAAAAGCAATCCAACCAAAGCCCCCGGTTTGAGCTGATACAGTAAATGTACCTGTCAGAGCCCTGCGATGGCTGGCGGAGCTCTGCCCCGGCTGCTGCTCCTCCTGGCGCGGCTGGGACTTGTCCTGCCCGTCCCCGGATCATGAGGCTCAGCCTCGCTGAGCTGCAAGGGAATCATCTGCCAGGGCTGCCAGGGCATTTTCCTGGCTCCATCCACAAATCCCAGTATCATGCCAACAATGCAAAATGCAACACAAATAAAAGAGCAAAACAAAAAACCCTGGAGTCATGCAAGAAGGGCAAATTATCTATTATGGGGTCCGGCTGCTGGAAGGGGAAACAGCCCCAGCTTCCCTGAACTGTGAGGGCTGCCCATGTTTGCACCACGGACACAAACTTGCTCTTTTGGGGACTGCAAAAAGCCCCGTGGACAAACCCACAGGAGGTGCCTGGGAGCAATGCTGCCGGCTGGGAGGCAGCGGGTGATGTGCTGAGCCCTTCCCCGGGGCCGGCAGCTCCGAGCTCCGCGGCCGGCAGCCGGCACAACGCTGCGGGAGCAGCCGGTGACGAGGAGGCCCCGCCGTGCCCCGGCAAGCGGCTACACCGACACCTGCGGGTTCGCAGCAGAGAAATTGAGGCCACAGCCGAGACGAGCAGTCTCTGCCCAGACAGCAGCTTTACCGGCAGCACTGAGGAGGGTAAGGCAGCCTGCAGGATCCCGCTCCTCTCCGATCTACGGGCTGTTTAGCCATCTGACCTTATGTCACCCAACCCAAGGCAACGCAGGACAAATTTCCATTCTGCTCTGGGGAAGCCCAAACATTTTCTAGCCCTGTAGCGAACAAGGGGGAAAAAAACTGCAAAGGGCTAACCACCAGTGAAAAAAAAAGGGGAGATGGAGGGTGAGGTGGACAGGTCATGGTTCAAAATGCAAACATTAAAATTATACCCATGTAAGGGGGGGCACCTCCCAGGTCATTAAGCAGCAAGAGGAGTCACTAGATGGCCCTGCTAGTCCTGTTCATCTGATCACAGCGATGGATGTTAGGAAAAGCTCGTTTAGCTCTTCTGCAGGCTTTTGGGGACTGCAAAGTCTGCTCCCAGTCTGCTGCTGGGAGGAAAGGTGTCCCAGGGAGGGGGCAGCAGCCGGGTGGTACCTTGGCCAGGCACACAGAGGGGACTCCCCAGGACATGTGGCACCTCTGGGCCTCGCCAGGCAGGTGAACGATCCTTCCTAGTCCCACCACGACTCCGGCGTCCCCTTCCCTCGCTGGGACCAGCTCCACTTGCCAGAGACACTGCAAGTCCCTGCCTCAGCGTAATCATGTTGACAGTGATGGGTGTAAGAGCCAGGGAACCATATTAATGAACATCGTGTTGCTGGATAATCATGACATTAGCATTATTGGATTAGAACATTTGCATAATTTGGGCACGAGCTGCTACCTGCACCGAGACATATGTTTACATGAATTTACATCCATTTGCATCCCAATGAAGCTGGTCCAACCGCATCCTCAGCAGCTTTCTGGGTGACCAGTCATGGCCATTGGCAGCTCAACCCCAGGGACCATCTCCTGCTGTCAGGCACAAGCCCAGGCCACTCAGATGCCAACAACACAGCAGCATTTTTCCTCCTCAAGGTCTTACACAGGTTATACCTCATCTGGGACAGGCAGGGCTCAGGAGCAACACAGCGCCAGCTTTGGGGTCACCCAGGCTAAAACTGTCCCCTTGCCAATCCCCACGGACTCGTCACCTCCGGAGAGCCCAGCTCCCACAACAATGGACAGTTAAGTCCATCCTACTCACAGCTGTGGAAAGAGCTCAGTAAAACACTCCCAGCAGGCTGCAAAGCTCGGGATTTAAGAGGCAAATAAAGCGAATCCAAAATGAACTCCTTTCTGTGTCTTTTTTTTTTTTTTTTTTCAAAATCACATGATCTTTGATTCAATTACTTGATTGTACAGGAAGGGGGAGAGAGATTCAATTACTTGATTCCTGATTTCTTAACATAGAAATATGGACTCTGCAACCACGGACGACAGAAAGGCAAAAACTCCTTCAAAGCTGCATTGCAACAATTTGATGGCAACATCACATTTATAGGGCTGTAAGAAATAAGCAGTTTCCCGCCGTCCTCCTCAGCAGAACCTGCTCCAGCACTGAAGCAGAGCAGTAATACCTGAGCACAGAGCCCTGCAGCCCACCCACAAAATTACAGGGCGCAAGGTGTCCAGCAGGCAGCCTGACGAAATGCCCCTGAGCGCGTTTCGAATGTAGAGCTGCACAGGGAGTCACCGAATCCCTTTGCAGACCCGGCAATTACAAGTCAGGAACGACCAGGAGGTGCCCACTCACCCCCTGAGCATCTCCAGCCCCAGAAATTGCTGTTGACAAGAAAACAGACAAAAGGACCAGCCTGCTGGTGTCCAAACCATTTCCATCAAGGCTCAGAGTAACCACAAGCCTGGCCACCACTGAAAGCTTTGCAAATTACAGTGACTTATCTCCATGCACTGGCCTGCAAGATGCAAAGAGCTAAACCTCGAAGTGCCCCTGGGATTAAACATGCCTGAACTAATCAACAGCAATGAGAGCAGCAAATCCTGTGGGGAGCTGGGTGGGAAGTTTGCTGGGATGCGGTGAGCGGAGCAGCCCTCGCTCCCCTTAGCTGGTGCAGGTAACAATGCTGCCATGGAAATCAAAACACTGCTCAGAAAATATCATTTGATATTGCGGGGGTCTGTTCACCCAAGTCAACTCACGTCCACTGGGTTTCTTGCCACTTCCAGCAGTTGGAGGAACTGGAAAGAAAAGAAGCAGCATTAAGAAGCTGCTCACTTGGGGGAATCCGACCAGTCTCACTCGCCAGCCGGGCTGCACAGCATCTCCCCAGTGCAGCACAGACCAGCCCTGGCGCTGCAGCACCGAGGAAGGCGAGGAAGGCAGCACGTCCCTGCCCCACACAGATCCCACCGCCACCTCGGCCACCCGCCTCGTACAGCTTCAAAGCCTGGCATTTAGCATCCCTCTGCTTTAACCACCCGGCTATTAAATGGGGACATTTAAAGACTTTTAAAAACCATGTCAAGACCCTTGGCTGGAAGGCAGCTGAGAAGCTCCCAGTGGCTTTGGTAAACTTTTATCCTCTATTTTAAGTAGCGTGCATTGTATTTCACCCTGAAGCAGTGCTCAGTTCCCATATCTAGAACCTTTTGGACTCACAAAGCACATGAGAAATAGGGACAAGCCTGGCAAAGGGGTCGGAGGGGCTCCATCTCAATGGGAGGGAGAGAACCAGAATTTCTGGCTGAAAAAATCCTGCTTGGAGGAAGAACACATTTGCACGTGATTGTGTCATTAGGCGCCGATGCCAACTGCTAATGCCTAATGACTCCGTGTCACAAGCAATGAAGGCGGGAGCCCAACATTGTGGCAACAGGAGGAGGGAACGTGCTGGCACATCCCTGCCAGGATCCGGGCTCAGGCAGGGGCACAGCACTTACATTATTTATGACCACGTAGATGGGACGCTGAATCAAGGCTGCTCGAGTGTTTGATCAGCCCAGGGCTGTCAGCATGGCTCACAGCTGGAGACACCAGATAACAGGAGCAAATTAAACCCCTTTTCCTCCCTCCCCTCGCCTCTCTAGTGGACCTCTCTCAGAAAAGAAAAAGGAGGGAGGACAGCCCAGTAAATTAGGTCCACTGCCATATAACCTCTAGCCCTGCACTCCTCCTGCCATCGCTGGGGATGTTGGACCATCAGGCAGAGCCTGGGGGATGCAGAGATGAAGGCTCAAGGATGCAGAGATGAAAGCTCCGGGATGCAGCCACTAGTGCAGGAAGAGAAAGAGCCTGGGGAGCATGGAAACTGCGATTTCCAGCTAGGAAGGACCAAGCACAGCCCAGCTCGGCTCCAGCCTGCGTTCTGATATTCCCAGACAAGCCCTACAGAGGCAAAGTGAGGCAGCACGGCGCGAGCGGAGCCGACGCGGTGAGCAGGCAGCTGGACCAGCCCTGTGCCCGGCCCTGGTGCCCACACACGGTGGTTTGCAGACCCCGACCAAGGGGCTGAGCTCCCCCGAGCATCCCCACCCCACGGCAGGACGGCTGTGCCTCCACAGGCTGCTCCCCCGCCAAACAAACCCCCTTTCTCTGCCTTCCCCACATGCTGGCGTTTCACCCACCTTCCCAAGGCTTCAGTGTGGGACTGAGTCCATGCTGCAGAAATCCGATTCCTGTCCACTTCCCTTTCCACAGAGGCAACGAAACGGGCTGCATCTGATTTCTTCCTTTCCTTTCCAAACGTTTCGGCCTCCTTTCCCTATCTTTGAGGAACAGATGCACCCACTCATAACCATGCAAAAGAAAGTGCATATTTGCCTTTCTGACTGCAGTGCAGCTGGTAAAGCACAGGAGGGAAAATTATGTTTTGTATGAATACACAAATTATCTGCACTGATCTTATTACACTTGAACGGCAAAATGACAGAAGAAGAAAACATGAAAGAGCAAAACATTGTTTGGGCTGCACCGATGTAGCATCATGATTGTTTATCCTCTCCAACCACTCCATCATCCTAATCCCACCGTCTCCCACAGTGACAGGTCAGGAACAGTGAGCTGCTAAATAGCGTGATACAGAGGCGGCCGGAATAAATACAGCAGGATGGGAACCCAGCGAGGCAACGCCTGGGAGACGGCAGCACCTCTGGACATCTCGCCCGCAATTCCCAGGCAGGTCCAGGCCAAGCATCCAATAACTCACAAACCTTATCAGCGTTAAAAAGATTCATGCTACGACGGCACCAATTAGCGTCAAAGCGCTGGAATACACAGGGGTGATATAAAAACAAAGGCTCGATAACTCCCTAACCCAAATCCTCACAGAGATATTCTTATTCATCAGGCAAACACATCCCCAAAGCGCAGAGCAGAGCTGCGTAGAGGGGGCACACGGGGCAGAAGGCTCCTCTGAGCCCCGAGGATGGTCCATTGCACAGGACCGAGGCGCGTGGCTCTGTACGAGTGACCAAAAAATGTGATTAGACCTATTAACTCCAGCACACAACACTTTGTTGAAATAGCGTTGCAATCCCTCGGGCCTCAGCTGCAAAGCCGTCTGCAGGCGCAGAGGGCTGGGCCAGGAGGGTGCAGGCAGCTCCTCCCTGGTGCGGTGGCATCGGATAAGCCCGGGTGACAGCAGCTAATTCCTCATGCTACAGACAACACGGCAACTCTGGCAAGTACAGAAAAAACAATCACAAGGTGGAAATTCAAACAGAACACAAGTCACCTGCTATCAAAACGGGGGAAATTTGGCAAGTTTCCTACTTAGCACTTACTACATCAAGGCTGTTCAATGATGCTAATTAAACAGGTACCTCCCAGACATAGCCAGAAAGATTTATATCCCTAATTTGCGTTTCTCAGTTTATTTTTCTGTCCTCCGAGGCACCATTTTAATGATCATGGTATGATTGCTTGGAGGAGTTTAATTTTGCATGAGTGTCATTTGAAGATGAAGGTCTGTCCCGTCAGCGGCTTGACGATCGCTCACTCAGAGCCCTGCTCCTGCCCCTGCTCTCCTGCAGCGGGGCTCAGCTGTTCAGTGAGATTTTCTTGGTCTCCTGAGCTCGGCTTCACCAGCAGAAAAATAACGCTGGGCTCAGCTGCTCTCGGTGATCCAGCTGCTGTCCCTGCCCAGGGGCCGGGTGTGTATCGGTCTGGTTTGGGGGTGAATGAGCCTCAGAAATACCCACGGCAGAGCCAGCACCAGCAGCTGAGCTGGGGGCCACTGGGCAGGGTTGTCACCACAAAACAAAGCAGCCTTGTCTTGAGATGTGATCACTCCATCTAGCTCCCAGAAACTGAGCCCAGAAGGCAGCTGTTCCACGGCAGCTCCCACACACGAGGGGCTGCTCCGATGGGATGGGATAGGACAGCCAGAGTGAGAGGTTTAATTGCAAACAATTGAAAGCATCCACAGTCCTGTGATACTCAAGGGCACCTCTGAAAGCAGAAGCCAGTGGTGCTCAGGAGGGGGCCGGTGTCCCTGCCAGTACCCCTTGCCCAGATGGTGCTGATAAGGCCCTGATTAGCAGCAAGTCTCCAGCCCCAGATAATAACTGCTTAGGCTGATTAGGCTGGTAGGAGAGCTGATGAGGAAGGGAGGTGGTGACGCTTGTTTGCTGCACTGGGTCAGCTACAGAGTGACAGGGAAGCACCTGGGGGAGGGCTCAGAGCAGAGCAGTTGCTGGTAAACTGATACAGTCCACAACAAAAATACTTTAAAGCCACAATCCATCTTTCCTGGCAAAACATGAATACACGATGTAGAGTCACTCATTGCAGAGAGGGAAAACAAGAGCAATAATCCCTCCAAGATTTTACAAACAGCGCCTAGTGCCAGACAGAAAACAGCGGAAGCGAAAAGAAATGCAATGGGTGCCTTCAAACCAGCCCACAGAACCTCTGTGGAGCACAGAGGTGAGAGTGCACATCCCTCTGCCTCAGGGGCTCTGAATTCCCCCTTCAAAGGCACAGCTCCCAGCCATGGGTCAGAGCACCCTTGGGTGCTGCATGGGGACTGCTCAGCAGTGGGGTGCAGGCAGCCACAGCACCGCACCGGCTTCTGTGTTCTGCCATGCAGATAATGAGAGAAATTATTTTTGCAGGGAGGGAGGCGCAGGGCAGGGGTGTAAGAGGCAGTGTCTGGTGCTGGTGTGCACGGCCACAGGCAGCGCCCATCGCGCTCCTGTCCCTGTGCTGCCATGGAGCTACATGGCAAGATCTTCATCTCATGCCTCTCAGGCATGGCAGGCATTTCTAGCACTACCTGAATATACTGCTAATGAGAGGCAATGGTCAGGAAGGAATCTGAATGAGCAGCTCAAGACAAAAGTTTCCCACAAGACGCTTACCTGTCACCTGCCATCCTGCACCTGCTGGAAGTCTCATTATTTGATCGCAGCATCGGCCCTTCAAAAGAACTTCCCTGAACTCCCCTTCAGTCGCGCCCACCTGAGGAAACAAGGCGTTATCAGCAGAAGAGCAGTCTGCATCACGGAGATGAACAAAGCGATGGGAGCGGTGGCAGGAAGAAATGAGAGAGGTGGGCTGGTGAGACATCGCTGCCACCAAACCCCTTCCCTGGAGGAAAACACTTTCTGGGAGGGCTGGGGAGGAAGGGAGAAGAGCAACTGCTGGGAAGTTTTATTTCACAAATAAACTTTAGCCATCTGCAGAGATTACCTGCCATTTAGTGTCACTGTCCAGACGCTCCAGCTGAGAGTCCAGGACCACCCCTGTCCAATTCAGTAATGGCAGAAACACATTGTCTAAACACCAGCTGGGAGACCATTTGCTTCAGCTACATTGCAATACTACATACTGTTCCCACAGAGAAAGCATCCCCCTTCCCCTCAAACCATGGCTGTGAAAACCAAACATGGAAACTTGGCAGTTCACGGCCAGTGTTTTTGACTTGGAGAGATCCCGCAGTCAACTTTCCCATCTACTGGTTGTTGTCATGGCAAGCGGAGCGGGGAAGGAACAACAGAGGTGGTTAGTCCTTGACACGCTCCATCCTTGGACTAATGGCAGTTCCCCAGCAAAACAATCCCAACAGCAATTATCGAGGCGCTTTTAAAATGGGAAAAGCAAAAACAGATTAAAAAGCCATTTGAAACCTTGAAGCTGAATGCCAAGTGGAAGGGAACGCAGAGCAGCCGGGGCCGCACACGCTCGGTGAACAATGCGGAGACGCTTTTCTGTCGGCAAAGCTAAATGGACCCCGATTGTCAAACCGGAGTGAGTGACAAGCCTTGAGAGGCCATGGGGACAGCACTTGACAGAATGACAATCGGTACTGCTTTATGCTTAGTGGTTACAACACAGAAAACCTTCCACGCAGGGGCTGAGGAGCAGACCTGTGCCTTGTGCCATCGCCAGCACAAGGTACCAAAGAGGGGCAAGACAAAAGATGACTTTCAAATGCAGAATTCAATTATGTTCCAGCCGTGTGAATCACCATTCCACCGGCTGCACTATTTTCTTTCCTCGCTGGAGCCCGCCCAAGGATTTGGAGAGTATCTGCAACCTGGGAATGGAAAACAAACTTTTTACTGCTTCAAGAATGGCAAGCAGTTGTTTCTGAGCCAAAGCTTTATTGTTTCCAGTAGTAAAACACTACATAAAAGTTATAAGGGATGGAGACAAGAACAACAAAATAATAAAAGAAACACAAACGACCAGAGCAGACTGAACACCATTCACTGAGACCTTCTTGCACACCTTGAGCCACCTCAAAAGGCAGTCAAAGGGTACAGGTTTCAGATAATATTCCAACCAAAGCTACAAAACACAATCAAGAGAGATGCAACAAAGGGGAAAGTGATCTTTAACAGAAAATATGTGCACAGAGCTGAGGATGTCCCTCTATCCCATTCAAATGTGACTAGATCCCATTCTCCTGGGCTAGATCCAAGAGGACTCTTTCCATAGATGACTGAACAGTTCTGGTTCGAACCCAGGTGGAATTACTCCATGGAGGTGAAATATAGAGGTACAAAAGAAAAGTTTCCAGTCTCATCGGTACAAAGGCAGTCCCAAATTTATCTATGAGAGTGTTTTACAAAACCTAGTCTCAGTTAAAAACCAAACTCGTGCCTCAAAGGGGCACAGTAAGCCAGCAAGGATGACCAGGTCCTTGCGCAGAGCTGACAATCCACAGCCCTGGGACACGAGGTGGGGGGAAAACATGCCTGACCTGCCCCAGAATGAAGCACAAGAAAATCAAGAAGAGTTAGAAATGCCATGTTCAATTTTAAAAACTCTTTCCAACCCAGCGTAGAGTTTTTGATGGGAAAGTAACAGGTTTAAAGGAAATGGAGTCATTTTTTAAGCGTCTTTTTTCCTTTTCCTTCTCCTAAGGCATTAACTCAGGCTGGCAGGCCAGGCTGTCTGAGGCACCGCGGTAATGACAGCGTGAGCAAGGCAGCCTCAGTAGGGCTGTCAAGAGCTCCAAGGCAAAACAGGACTTTTTTTGGTGGAAAAACACTTCTGAAATTGAAGACCCTACAGCTCTCAGAAAAAACAGCGTGACTTCAGCTCTGAAATCGTACCAGCATTTCAGCCAAAGCTGACTTCTGGAGTTACTTCTCCAGAAACAGCTAATAATTTTGGCATTTCCTCTTTCAGAGATGCAGCTGGTGGAGTCTCAATGGCCGGGTTTAAACAACACAGACCACGACATAAAGCATCCCTCAGCGGAGAACACCTTCGTCCCTTGCTCTCTCCACCACCGATGTTGTGAAGCCCACATTGAGCGGTTTCTCTTTATGCCATCTCAAAGAGCCCACATCATCCAAAGGTTTCGTTTTCCTTTTTAAAAGGGCAGAAACAGATCACGGAGGAAGAGCTAGAAGGATTTTCCCAGCAACCGGCCACAGCATGTTAGATGTAAGGGAACGGTCCTCTGTTGGACCATTTCATTTAGAAAGAAAGCCAAGGATTGATTTCCGATCTCCTGTTAGAGCGTTCCAGCACCCAATCTCATTTATCTTCATACTGCAGCCATTTGTAAGAGTATATACTACATGCACACAAAGCGCCCGGCAGCAAAGAACAGAACAAAAGAGTAATAACCAAGGGAAAAGGCTGACATTAACAGGCACAAATTGCCTTTATAGCTATGATTTCAGGGGGAACTTTTTGAAATCCTTTGTTTTTTCAGCAAAAGACAGGTCAAATCCAAAGCATTTAATAAAAATCCAAAGACTCCTACTTGCCTAGTGTGGGTTTTGTTCAGGCCTTCAAAGATTTAATGGCTCTAGATCTGTCAAGCAATTTCATTTTCCTTCCAAGGCCTGACAGATGAGAAAACTGACCATCTCAGAGAATAAGCAGGACCGGGGCACACAGCTTTCTATGGCCTGACTCACGATGACACCAAAGGCCCCTGCTCATGCAAGAGTTGCCAAGGTGTGTATGTGGGTGGAGAAATCTGCAGAGCTTAACAAGATAAAGTAATTTGAACGCTTTTATCTGATTTGTGTAGGCAAAGGCAGCTGGCTGGGCCGTGGGGTGGTGGGTGTTCTGTTTTCCTGCAGCACACACAGTCCCCATGACCTCCCTGCCAAAGCATCACCCTCACCACAGGACACTCACAGAGCCAGGACTGAAAAATCCATAGCAAACTTCTTAGAGAGTTTCTTTACGAACTAAAGTGCCTCCCTGAGCAGACAGAGACCTCGGGGGAAGTGAACGGGAGGACAACTTCACCAGCTCGTTTGGGGTGCCACCACCAAACTCATACCAACTCAAACCAGAACAACGACGACAAGAAACACAAGAGGTGACACCCTGGGCCCATGGGAGTCAAGTGCAAATCGAAGCCCTGGTTTCACCCTTGGGATTCCCAGAGGGAAAGACACCCCTGGACTGAGAAGCAGCAGAAGGGCTGTGGTCTCCTCACACCCCACTTCAGGGGCATTGGGGGGAATTTCCCTTTCTCCTGAGGACGGCAAAGCCAGGAGCTGAATGCAGCGCAGGGCTTGGCAAGCCAGGAACAGCAGAGGTGATGCACCTTTCTGCAGCTCCCGTGAGCACTTTGTGTGCCCCTTTCCCCAAACACGGCTCTGGGCCGCACGGCAGCACCACACAGCACAACACCCCCCTCTGAGCAGCACCCCAAAGTGTCTGTCAGTCAGAAGGGGAGACCAGACCAAACCATAAAGCAGGTCAGCGTGGCAGGGAGGACAGGCAGGTGCTTTCCCAGGTGCCATCGTGTTGCTGACGCCTGTGCAAGAGCCGGCGTCGTAAAGTCACCACCAGCAGCAACTGTCGTCTGGAGTGATGTCTACAGGAGTGGGCAAGGGGCGAACGGCGGATCCACGCAAAGCAGCTCCATCTTCACCTTCATCAGCATCGCGTTCTGGTGTGGACGGATCGTTTGCCTTCAAAACATACAAAGACAAAAGTTTTGATTGGAAAGAAGTGAAGGAGAGAGACTTGACAAAGCTATCTTAGGTTGCTTTTCCACGCTCAGTGCCACTTTAAATGCTTCCTAAAAATAATAATGAAGAGAACGTCTGTGCATCATTACTCCACACTCTGTCAGCAGTCAGGGCCCATTAAACTTTATTAAAGAAAAGACAGGGGAAAGAAATGAGGAAAAAAGGAGAAAGGAGTTGTACTGCTAGAACTAGTCCTCTGCTACACGCTTCACTCAGAGGGCCAAGTCAGAAAGCCAAGCCTCAGCTCTCAGAGGTTTCCAAACCGGGTGACGGCACCCACATGTCACACAGCAGGTCCTTCCTGTGACCCCCTTGCCCCCCACATGCCCGGGCCATGGACAGGAGCCATAGCAGAACATCCCCCGTGTCTGGGGACAGGCGCAGGAGAGCGATGCTCTGCTGCACAAGGCACCCTGGCCCAGGACTAAACGAACCCGAGCTAATCACTTCAGCAAGCCCTGGTGAAACTCGAGGTCTGCTGGGCCGCGCAGGGGGTGACAGGCAGGGCTGGCAACGGGGGCGCTCTAAGGCAGCGGTGGGCCAGTACGAATTCCTCCCACCCTGAACTGAAGAGGCCACAAATTACCTTGACTCCTGGAGAAAGGACAGGAGGTGTTTCCAGTCTCTATGTTCCTGCGGAATGTTCAAGGCACAGGGAGTCCTGCAAATTCCTCCCGCCCGCTACTGGCCAACATCCCAGCTGAAAGATAACCTCCCGAGCCATCAAACCTCTCAAAGTGTTTACAAAGACTCCAAAATCCAGACTTTTAACTTCTATATTACTGACCTCCCATGCTCCTTCCCCTATGCTTTGTTTTGAAAGATTACATCAACTATTGCCCTCAGTGCTTTGTGCAAAATGCTGAATAGAAAGTTGGAAGCACAAGGAGTAAACGTATTGCAAAGGGCAGAGAATAAGTCTAAGGACGCGGGGGCAGGAGGCCAGACAGGCTGTTTGATCAAAGACCAAAGCACAGACCTCTGTAATGTGAAAAAAGGCACAAAAATAGGAGTTTCATCTTCAGCAGCAGACTTGTTTCCAGATATATTGAGTGAAAGTGGCAAGAGAATGAGTCTTTGTCATTCCTCTATTTTCAAGGAAAAAGTCTTCAATTTAAAACTCCATAAAGAATTACAGAAATAGTGAAAGTAATTTATTTTTTACGTACTCAAGCCTTTATTCACTTAACTCCAAGGCGGACTCAAAAGAGCTGAAAATGTTTTGGTTCTACCACTCGAGGACAAAAATATTTTAATTCCTTAAAACATGGAATGGGGTCTGTGCTTCTTCTGATGTTCGTATTTACATATGCATTGTATCAAGAATGCAAACCTTGAATTATTTCCTGATGCTGCCACCACCTAAAGACACATTTTATTTATAAATGCAGCCGAATACCCACCTATTTCACTGCAAAGCCAGCCCTGCGAGACTACGCTGTTTGGCTGCAGATCACAGAGATGAGGGAGCGAGCAGCCTGAAAACATTTAAGCAACTTTCTCACCAAGCGCAGGAAAACAAAAGTCACCTCCCCAAAGACTGCTGTGAAGAAAAGTCATTAAAGAAATTACTATCCCATTCGGAGCCTAATTACTGTTAGGACAATTTTTTTTCCTACATGGAATGGAGTAGTTAGACCCACTGAAGCAAAATGTTACCTCCTCATCATCCCTGAGGGAGCAAAACAGACATCTGAGAAACAGAAGGGAATAAAAAAAAAAAGAGAAGTTAATGCTTTAACTTCAAAGATGCCCTGAGAATAATGCAGAATGGCTCTGCCTGTCTCATGTATTAACAGCTTGCATATTTATGAGGAAAAGTTGATGCCTACCCTCGCCAGGGAGGCACGGAGCCACGGAGAGAGTGACACCACCTCATTTCTAAATCCAGTGAATTCCTGAAAGACAGGGCATAAATCTCCCCAAATGAGGAGAGCTGGAAGCAGCATTTTCCTGCCCATCTCTCAGCTCCAGGCCCTTTGCTCGGCTCTGCTCAGCCTCTCCCGCGACAGCTACCAAGCAGCAGCCAAGGGCAGGTATCCAGAAGCTCCAGCACCCTGGGAGAAGGGTCCAGGCTGGACCTGCTGACCTCCTGGTCCTTCCAGCCGGTCCCACCCCGCCATCGCGAGCCACAGCGGCTCTTACACCCCACCAGGCGCTGCCATCGCCGCCTCAGCTCCCAGACTCAGCACCACCGCTATCTAACGTGGCTCTGCTTAACCGCCAGCTGCTGTCTCACTCTTGAAGTATTGATGATTTAGACAGCACATTGGCAAACAAGCAGACACGGGGAGACTGGGATTTGCACTCAGACGCAGGCTACTCGTTCATTAGCTTATCTTGTGGCTGTTCCTCAAACCTCCTCTTTCAAGCACAGATCACAGCCCTCTCCAGCCCCACAGCCCCTGCCGAGCTCACACACCATTCCCTACCAGCAAGTTGTTCAGGTGATCCACAAAATACCGAATGGGACTGACCTGTTCCTCAAAAGACACAGAGGACAGTCCCATTAACTGGGACCCACCAAAGCAGAACTTGGTACTCATCTGAGATGCCTTTTGCTCTTCATTTACCCCCTGCAGCAGCCAGGTCCAAGCTCAAAGATGTTATCTCCATTAAAAGCTCTCCATGGGCTTATGAAAACCACTGTAAGATACTGATTAATTCTGTTTAATATTCCCTTTCTTTAATAAAGATGTCATAATTAACAATAGGGAGCATTTTGCTCTTTTTTAACTGAGGAACCTCGTACCATATTTAGCTGTACAGCCAGAACAAGGTGAGTCACGTCCCTAGCTGGGGGCAAGTAAGGGGAAAAAGAAAGATTGTGCTTCTTTCCTGTGTGCAAATTTCATTCTCCTTAGGATAAAATATTCTCCAAGAAAACCAGCGCATGACCTTCTTCTTAACAGGTAGCATGTCAGAGCGGGCACCTTCAGGAACCGGAGCTTCAGAAGAAGATAAAACACCAGACCCTCAGAAATGATGCTGCTTTTGAAAGGGTTTGAAAGCTGGTGGCAAAAAAAAATACATATTTTATATATATATATGTTTTAAAAATGGCAGCCTCTCAACTCACTGCTCTCTTCTGCAACTTTGGCTCATGGGCTAAGGTTGCCTAAATCCCAATGCAGCTCTGACAATGAGTCATTTTATGACAAACCCCAGGCTTCATTATCTGCCTCACCAAACCCCAGCCGGAGCAACACACTGGAAACCTACACCCTCTGCTTAATAGCTCCTTGTTTTCCCTTGACCGCACAACCACGCTGTCATCTTGGCCTTCAGGCTTAAAGAGCTGCGGACTATGAGAGCAGCTGCATTTGCAGTACCACTCCCTAATTCCCTGTTCTAGCTGTGGCCTGGGATTTAAGGATGCTAAAGTGTTCTGCAAAGTCGCACTTGAGAGCAGAATTAGAGCAGAGGTGAGAAAAAGAAGTGAAAAGAAAGTCACCGGTAGAACAACACCTGAGGTGCTAATATGAAGCAAAAATTTTCTCCCAACACAGTGTTATAAAGTTGCAGAGTCTTTCAGAAAAAACTATAGCAAAATCTCCCTTTCATGTCCTCCGCTTGCAGCTGAGGGATCAGCAATTTAAATGAGAAAGGATCTTTGCCCCTTGCTCTGGTTTTGGGTCAGGGTGGAGCACAGGGACTGTCCCACAGGCAGGCGGATGCAGCCAAGAGTTTTGCCAGTCCTGACGTCCAGCACCCGTCACCTCCACCACGGTCCACAGAAACCAACAGCCAGAGTGGCCTCTGCTTTTTGGCAGAGCCCCTCTGGGCAGCAGGACACTTCCTAAGGGGCTACAGCACTGGTTTTGCTTTTCTCTTTATTTTCTGCTGGCAAAGCACAGGGTGTTCGCTATCACAGCCTCCTGGATGTCTGATCTGCTCAAAACACCGGCTACGGAGCTGCACAGAACGCGAGGCCACACAACTCATACCACTGCGAAATGCTGATTACTAAATTCATATGTAATGGATCGTAATTGCCAATAGTTCACTGCACAGATCACACCGTGGCAGCATCTCTCCAGCTGGGCACGTTAAGTGCTCTCGGAATAAACAAACGCCGACCGCTGTGTGGAGGCAAGCCCGCGTCCCAAACACATCGAGGGGAAAACAACCTCACTTTCCTTCTCCCCTCCCCACCTCGAGGTGCTGAAGACGACCCACACCGCGGGGCAGAGCACACAGCCACGGCAAACACAACGTGTGCACATCACCTCCCTCCCAGCACACGCTCAGCTTCCAGCTTCACCTTCGGTAGAGCTGGTGGCTGCTTCCCCGACACGACACAGAACCCTGACACAGAACCCTCACTGCCACCCTCCAGCAGCTCCCAAGGCCGCCCCTGCCGACTGCAACCACCACCAGCTCCATTCCCCCAGCACGCACGAGCAGGAACACCCCCCGCCCCCTGCCCAGCTCCTGGGGCTGTGGAATCCTCCTACCAAGGCACCACGGCTGAGCAGAGCAGCCCCTTCTGCAGGAACTGGGCAATATAATAAATGACCCCAGACATAATAAAGATCTTTACAGATATTCTCTAGCCAGCCAACCTGGCTTAACCTTTTCCTTAGCAGGATCCTCTCTGCATCTCAGGGAGTGTTTTTAACTGGGCTCATGAGATTACTCTAGTTTTCATTTTTTAAATACATGTCATTTTTAGCTCTCCTCTGCCTAGCACGGAGAGATCTCACTGGAAAGCATTAACTCCTTGTGCCAAGCTCTGCATGCAAGTTTTTTAGCAGGAAAAAGGCATTTTCTGCCTCTGAGATATGGTTTGCGCTGTCATGGCCAGGCAGCAGTTAGTTCCAACAGCTGGCAGGAAAGCTCTAAGTGTTCAGTGCTACGCAAACACACCATCCAGGTGTGCACCCCTCAGACTTCAGCACAGCCATGGAGCACCAGCAGAAAAAGCACCCAAGGGCTCACACCCACTGTCCACCGCCTCAAGTCTAGAATCATAAAATCACAGAATGGTTTGGGTTAAGGGACCTTCAAATTTCCCCCAGTGCCCCTCCTGCCTGGCCTGGGACGTCTCCAGGGATGGTTCATCCACCACCTCTCCAGCGAACCTGAGCCAGGCCCTCATCACTCTCAGGGGCAACAATTTCTTCTTCATGTCTGGCCTGAATCTTCTCTCTTAGTTAAAAGCATTACCCCTTGTCCTATTGCAATGATCCCGCAGAACCTGCTGCCCAGCTCCTGTGGGCACCAGAGCCAACACACATTGGGACTCAGCCGTCTCTAATGCAACAGGCAGCAGAGGCTTAAAATAAACCTCCCAGCCTGGGGCAGCACTATAATCCAGAGAGAGACAGAGCAGAAATATCGCTTATCTGACTCACTTAGTGAAAAGTAAAATTAAAGAAAACTGCAAATCCCTTAAACTTGGGAAGTGAGGGAAGAGCAGAGAAACAATTTTATGTTGGGTATTTCTAGCGGGAAGCATGGGGAGCGGCACTATGGCTCCATGTTGCACTAACGGATAAACCTGCTCTCCCTAATCCAATTTACACCTCAACATGCACAGCACAGAACAGGCTCAGGAACAAAAGGAGTGGCGGTTCACAGGGCGGCAGGAACGCTCTGGAGGGAGCGGCGCTAAACGATAACTTAAGGGGTTATTGAATAGATTAGCGGGAACTGCAGAGAGAACACATTTGCATCTCTTTCAGCTGCTCCAGATCAGATGTGGTAGCAGCCTCTGCTCTCACAGTCACTTAATTGTTCCAAGGTTGTTGAGGGGGAAAAATTATCTTTTTTTTTTTCTTTTTTTTGCACTGCAGAGTTCTGGGAAGAGCCATGCTTGGCTTTAAGAGCCATCTAACATGAGGACAATTTTTATTCAGTCTCATAAAGCTGCTGGACTTCCGCTTTGCTCCAGTGAAAGCTCAATCTGTTCTGCTGCAGGGCAGGTTGGAGCTGGTGGCCTTTGCAGGGGGACAAACCCGACTACGGCTGCTTGTGGGGGTGTGTGTAAGCAGCTCCCACCCCAGACAATTACTCACATTACAGAACAGGTTCTGCACTCAGGGAAGAGAGAAGGAATGAGCTGTAACACTGTGACAGCACCTGCCCTGAGAAAAGCAGCAGGGAAAGGTGATCTCAGGCCGCAGCTTTGCCAGGTGTGCCTCGCAGAAAGCTGTGCTTTGGGGCAATTCAACCCCAAAATTACACATCTGCCCAGAAAGAAGGTTCAGCTTACCAGGGGCCCTGCTGCCAGCGTCGCTGTCGCGCCCGTCCGCCGGCTGGTTGCTCTGGCAGCTCTCCGTGGCGCTGGGGGCAGCCCCCTGCTCGCTGCCCAGGCTGCTGCGGCTCCCCAAGAGCGACGGGGAGTGGGTGCTCCCCAGCACCCTGCCCATGGTCGGGCTGGGCTCCCTGATGGGTGCTGCGGGGACACAACAGAGAGATGCTGCTGTGGGAGGGAGGAAAGGATGCAGATGCTGGGCCAGGTTCTAAGAGAGTAGCAGCCTCCCCCCTCCCAGCCAGGGACCCTCGGAACAGGGTCTAAGCCTGGTTCCTGCGTTTTGCTCCTAAAAAGGCACCGTCGATGCTGGTGCTATGAAGTCAGGAGCGAGGAGCTGGGCAGAGATGTGCTGCCAGGTGAAAGGCTGCAGGGAACAGGGCGACCCACCACCAGCTTGACCACTGCTCCTGTTCCAGTGAGAAGGGACCAGATCCTCACCTGGCACGGCTAAAGCCAGTGGGCTGCACCGGCGCAGGGCAGGCAGGTGGCTGAGCCAAAACCCACCGTACCATGAGCCAGACATTCAAGCCCTTTACACTTCCCACCCTCCAGCCACGAGGAACAGCAACTCCTCACCCAGTCCTGGTTGGTGCTTTCTGCCTTGGGAGCCTTTCGACCCGGCAGGTAAGGGCTTGTCGTCCAGGCTGGAGGAACTGAACTCCGAGTCACTCTCGCTGTCACTAGAAACCACTGCAGAAAAGATCGGGAGGAGGAGAGAGACGGTTATTCACAATGTTCATAACACTTACCAAAGAGGGTGCCAGATGGATCCAAATAAAACACAAACAAACGCTGACTCGCTGATCACGGTCTCCCTCTCCAAAAGGAGCCCTACCTGCAGCTCCCCCACAGCTGTTCTTCCTTCCTCTCTAACATGATGCGCTTTTACTTTTCACAGATGATTTATAACTCCACCACACACACTTCTGGTGGTGCCAGCAGCTGAAGCAGATGCACACACCACCAGTGCTTTTCTCCTAAACATGACTGTTCCCCCATTTCAAGGTTGCTTTTTTTTCTTCTTTTTTCCCCTCCCTGAATTCTGGCCCTAATCCTGATGCTTTCCACCCTCCACAGTTTCCACAAGAGCTGGAGAAACCTCATTTTACCAGCCACAGTTTCCCAAATTGGCAGGTTATTTCCACTTTTCCATGCAATTATGCAAGTACCTCTCCTGCTTATACCAGTGTAAAGGATAACTTGACTGCCAGCTGCTCTGGGTAAAATGAGAAGGGTGTTCTTCCATCTCCCGGGTTTTTGTAACGATCTGATCTCAGAACAGAAATGGTGGGGCTGAGGAGGAAGGCAACGAGAAAATAGCTGGGTTTTGTTTGAGGGATTGCACCCACAGCATTTGTCCGTCTGACCAAGGCAGGTACCAGCTCTCCTGGCAGCCCAGAAGCCATTTCAAACAGTGGGTCACAACTCCTGATGGAAAGCACAATATTGGCTCCTGTGGGACACAGGGCAGGCAACACTGCAACCTACAGTCTCTGCTGCAGAAAAAGCCCCAACTATTTCTTTATATCCATCAGTACGTACTTGTAAGCTCACATTTCTATGAGAGATGAGCTCCCCATCCTGCTGCTGATTAAACCCCTTTCCCCTGTTACCCGTGGTGCCCAGCCCCACGGCGCTGCGGGGCGCAGGGGGGACATGGGTGCAGTGGGTGGCACAAGGTGACAACTGCGGGGCAGCAAAGAGATCTGTCAGCTCATCTCTCTGCATCAGCGCTAAAATTCACTACACGAGGTTCGCAGAGCTACAAACCCTTTTAACGCTGCCCAGGGCGGGAGGATGGGGTGTCCCTCCGCTCACACAAACGAGCACAAGCTGCCAAACATTTCTGCCAAGGACCTCTGCAGAAATTCCTGTATTCAGGTAGCGATCTGTACTACACAAAATATTTATTAAAAAAAAAAATTAATATCTGAAATAGTGTTTTTCTGGAGTTAACATCTCTGAGGATATTAAAGCTGGCTGCCAGTGTTATTGCAGTGTTATTGGAGCTCCCTGTGCTCCCTGCGCACACTGTGCTGCTGGGAAGCACCGTGCAGAAGGGGGCTGCCCGGCCCCCTCCTCGCTGCCCATGCAGCGCCCCCGGGCACCAGCGTCCCCCAGGCACCATCAGAAATGGGACTTGACCCCTGCGGGGAAAGGGGCTGCGGAGCTGAGCCAGGCAGAGCGAAGCCCCATTATGAACAGGGGGGCTGCACTTCTGGCTGAAAGTCCTCAAAGCAAAGGTTTGGCTTTGGGCTTTGCCGTCTTAAAGGCAGCTTCACTGCTTCCCCCGAGCTTCTCAGAAGTGGGGTCTATACAAATACTGTTAATAACAATCCATCCACACCAGGCTCTTTGCTACAAAATCCAAATCTCAGCTGTGAGAATCATTCTGACCATCCCATTGCCCAATTCCCTCAGCAAATGCACTGCTGTCCCCCTTGGGCATCATCTTCTTTTGGCCTCCTGGATTCATAAAACCCATCACTTTAGAACAGCTCCTTCCTGCAAGAATCCTTTAAAAATGCTGGAAGTCAAGATTTACTTGGAGAAGGCCCCAGTGGCTCAGTGGAGGTGACTTTAGCTGCCTTCCCTTCTGCCATGCAGCAGCTCAGAGAGGACCAGTGCAAAAGGAGGAAAATATTAATGACACAAAGGCACTGGCCCCACAGGAGCAGTCCTGTCTGCTTTCATTCCCTCTGCTGCCAATAAGAATGTATTTTACTCACTGCACCAACGTTTCCCTTTAAGGCAATTTTTCTCCCAAAGCTCCCAGACCTTCTGCTGGCACTTTCCAGAGCCCAGAATTCATAAATCTGGTGTTCCAGCAGTTGCTGATATATCAATAAGAGTCATTGGACAGCTGTACTTTCAGAGATCGTAACAGATTTATCCCTCTCCATCTCCAGCTGACTGAAAAAAAGCTCATAAAAAAATATATGCTGAGATAAAACTTGCAAGAAAAGCACTATTGCCACAGGGAATGGGGCACTCATCAAGGGCCTGGAGCCCCGCAGCTGCTGCCGGAGCCAGCGATCCCTCCGACACGTGGTTCAACTTCCGAGGCAGAGGTACCGGAGCCTCGCGGCACAGAGACACCGGGAACGGCAGAGAATTGCCAGGCTGCACTTAACCCCGGCAGCAGATGCAGGGAGGCAGTGCCGAGGCCAAGTGAAAGGAGAATTTGCTGGGGTTGTGCTCTACTATTAGATGTGTGCATTTGGCACGGGCACGTCTGCGACGGGACAAGCCAGCCACACTCCCCCTGGCTGCCAGCAGCACAGAGCTCAGTCCCTGCAGACACCAAGCTTGGCATTTCTTGCAGATGCCAAAAATACAGAAACAAACCACATGGGCACGCACAGGCATCCTGCAGCAACAGCTCTGAACAGCCACACATGCCCTTGGGCACAGAGCTCCCCCGTGGCACCCGTATCACCAGCCTTTGCAAACATGTCCTCCAGAGAGCGTGGACACCAACAGCTCCCAGTCACTGTGGGAGGAAGAGATGAAGATGAAGCATTTAATTACAACCCAAGTGTCTCACTGAGTGACTGAGGGACATCTACAAGCAGTAGGACGGGACTGGACCCACCTGCTCTCCCCTTCAGAAGCAGCACACGTACAGCTCCGGCACTGCCCAAACTCGTTGGATGAGCCCTCAGTGACCTGCAACATGCTCGACCTGCCCCAGCACACTCCCCTCTGCTCCACCACTCGGGGATTCGGCATCCAGCACAGACACCAGACAAACCCCGCTGCTGCGTCTCTACAGCGCCGAGCCCAGCGCGTCGCATCGCTTGGCAAGGGGATCAGAGCCCACTGCAACAGGAGAAACCAGCAGAGACCGAGCAGAGCAGCCGGCAGCCCTCATCCCAAACAGTGCAACAGCTCAGGGATCACACTTCTCTTTTTTTTCCTCCACCCAGATGCTTTACATTTTTTTTCTGAAGAACTCAGAGTTCAGGGGAAGGAAAGCCCTGCTATGTATTGCTCCCCACCCCGATGGCCCCGTCCCACCTGACCCGGTGCAGAAACCCACCCACATTCCGCCACATGGAGCAAAGCTGCTCCCCAGCACGAGAAATATTACTGCTATTCTCCCCATGACAATACATTTGTGCCTTAACTAATAGCAGGGTTCCCATGGCAACTGCTTGTTTATTACAGAAAAACTAAAGGCAATGGCAAATCCCAGTGTCAGTGAGCAGAAGAGAAATAACCGGTATGTAAAAATAAAACTTCTTCCTGGTGGGTTTGGATTTTCTTCCAAGAGGCACGTTCCTGTGGTCCCGTTGCCTTCCCACCACCCTGCAGGAGGAGCAGCCGGTACCCAGCGCCTGGATCTGATCCCTTCCTTTTGAGGGGGAAAAAGGGACACTCGAGGTTTGTCCCATCCCTGCGGAAAGGCAGCTCCCGGCATGGCAGGTGTGCAAAGGACAGCCCTGGCTCCTCTTTCCCAAGCTCTCCAGGGGCTGTGCCGGGACACGGCTACACCTGTGCTGGTCCCACCTGACTTGAATCCCTTAAGAGCTGAGAGCTGGCTCCTCCACCACCTTGGGAGGCGAGCGGTGCGGTTAGACAGGGCTGGCCAAGATAACAGAAACCCCAGCGAGAGCAGCCTGTCAGCGTCAGGCACGTTAAATGCCAGAGCTCGTTCCCGAGAACATCCTGCCAAACACGCAACAGGGCTTTACTCAGTGCCAAGGGGACGTGTTCAGATGAAGGCGTATGAGGAGTGAGCTGACACACGCTATCAGCCAGGCAGAGGTTAGGCAGGCGGCCTCGTCAGCCACGGCCTCGTAAAGCTCAGTCTAGGACCAGCTGCAGATTTACGTCGGCAATATCACAGCTACATCATCTCCACGGGGGAAGGCGGCTGCCCTGCACGTTGCTGAGGTTTCAGTGACAAACAGCAGAAGTCCCAGAACTGGCAGGTGACAAAGAGTTAATCGGAGGGGTGAGGTGTACAAGTTCCCAGCCTCAGGGATGAATTACAGCCCGCAGTGCCCATGGAAAGCCGTCCAGAGGACAGGCAGCCAGGCAGAGAAGGGTAACAAGAAAGCACCAGAAAATAAAACTGTAAATTAATATTATCCAACCCTTAAAACAGCAGCCAGCCAAAAAGCAGAGCACAGGGAGAAAGGCAGCTCGCCAGCCACACCAAAGCTGACCAAAGGCCACTCTGCTGTTCTCCCCCTGCTCCTGCCAGTATCTGGAGGCCTTCTGTCAAAACAAAACTCAACTAAAAAGCTGAACTAGAACGTAGGCCAGGTCTGGGCTCAACATCTTTGACTTATCATGTCTTTTGTATTGTGTGAACACAAAATACTTCATCAATCCATTCATTTGCTAAGACACCTCCTTCCAAGCATCTCCTGGAGGGAAGCACAACCATCTATTGTTGATCTAATTTGTCTTTAATTACAAAAGTTACAGTAGGCCTGGGACTGCTCTCCTAGCTGGGGCCTGAAGAGGTTTGTAAACCTGACCCTCCTGAGTCCTATTTATTAAAATGTTATTTCCCCTTGCACTGCTGCTAAAATTTAACTTGCTGTGGAACAGCGTATGCTGCTGGTGCACTGAAGAGGCCGCCTGCAATTGAAAGGGTCTAATAGGAAAAGACAGAAGGCGACGGAGGCCAGATAGCTCTGCTAATCCACACCAGAAAGGAACAAAGGGAAATCAAAGCAGACCGGCAGCAGCTTTAATTCTGTAGCATCCATTTGCTGCTGTGCTAACGACCCTGAGCGCTCAGCTCCTCAACATCGAGCTGCTTTTTCACCCCCTCTAGGCTCCAGGCACTGTTCAGGGAGTCTAGGAGGACTGGGACTGGTCTGGGCCACCAACATGCACTTAAATAACACCGAAACATGAAAAATATACTACAGCCAACAAAACTCACCACTGCCCACATAGGAAACACGTCACATTCTCTTGACTATCCCTTATTTCTAACAGAGAGCCTCCCCTGTTAGCTGAATCCTGCCAGCGACAGCAGGTCCTTCTCCCCTCCTCCCTACCCATTTCCTGAGCACGGAGCAGCCAACCAACCTTTTCCCCTGGCCCAGGTGAAGGATCTGCTGGTCCCCACGCTCTCTGCCTCCGGCACGGCTGGCTCACTTTGCCACGGCTGCGAGGGCGGCTCACTGGATTTGCCGCTGCTCTTCAAAGGCTTGATGTACTTGGGCAGCCCTTTGTAGAACCACGCACCAGACCTCTTCCAAACCTGTTGGAGATGGAGACACAACATCTTAAGCCTGGGTTTTTATAACAAAAGAGCACAACCAGCCCCACACGAGCTCCCCAGCCCAGCCATCCCCTCTGAGCTACCTCGACCCCACTCAAACACAGCCTGCGGGCACATCACCTTCCAGCTCACACAGCCCACCGGGTCCCCTGCGCGGGGCAACCACCACAGCATCCCAAATCCCTCCCCCCATCAGCCAAGCTTCACCTCCATCCTCCTTCCACCACTAAAATCCACAAATCTGAATAAGCAACAGGCACAGACTGAAGGAGGAGCCGAAAGTGACTGTGCAAACCACAGAGCTTCTTGTGTTCTCCAGGTCAAGCCTAGATGTTCCTCTGACGCCACGTTTGAGCCAAACTCACGTTCCCAGGCTCACTACAAGGATACTGGGATGCAGTTCCCTGGCCTGCACCAAGCAGTGGGCAGTTCAGACTCTGCATCTGTGGCTTTCCCATATGGAATCCACAAAAAGAAAAGCTTCCTGGAGAGAGCAAGCAGGTGCCATGGGTAGCAAGAGCAAAAGCACATGCTGCACTTAAAAAAGCCTTGCAGGGCAGCGAGTTCCGACAAGTCTCCTCCTGGGCCAGGTCCCTCAGCCTGGGTCACGTCACTTCGGAGAGTCAACAAGCGGCAGCAGCTGAGGAACGTGGGCAGCAACACCAGGACAGCAGCAACACCATCTCCTGTGGCACCGAACGGCACGACCTTGGAGTTGTCGGTTTCACAGACCAACTTAGGCTAAGCCAGATCATTTAACAAGCGTGCTTGAAAATCCCAGAACAAGAAGAATGACACTCAACCTGAACCTGCAGCAGGAAACAGACCACGAGCGCTAAACTACAGTATTTCCTGTAAGAACACCCTCTACTCTCCAATTTAGCTTTAATGTAGGTTATGATGAAGGAGCTCTATTAAGTATATTTAATATAAAGCTCACTGTGAGCCAGAGGAAGGGAAAAGGATGGCAGCTCAGACAAGGAGAAATGGCCTCTCAAAACCTAATTCTTTTGTGCCTTCCAGCAGTCTAATAATGAGCTAATGAGACAGCCAGGGCAAAAATAAGTTAATATAGTAAAAATATAATTTTCTATTTCATGCAGTAGGGTAGAAACCTTGAGCTTCTGTTCAGAGTGAAGGAGCTCATCAGTGTTCTACTCTAAGTTCCCAAAGCATTTTGCATAATAGTATCACCATGATGGCAATGGGTGAAAATGCAGATATCCCTAATTACAGTAATAAGTTTGCAATTTGCATTTAGGGCTTAATCAAAGCAGAGGGCAGTGACAACACCTGGCACTCATGAGAAATTCTTCTCATGCAAGCACAAAAAGCAGGACACCACCATCACTGCTGGGAGGAGATTGCTCAGCAGGTTGCCTGGCTCCTAGTCCAGAGCCATCAACACAGAGAGCTAAAATCGCTGTGTTTGGGGTCTTGGACACCAAGTGAAGGTGCTTTGAATTTGGAAGGGAACCTGGTAGTTTGCTTTTTAAAAGAAGAGCACCCAGCAGAAGAAAGCACAGCATCGCTGTGACCCAGCACACACACCAGTTACTGTGAGAGTGCAAGAGAGATGCTTGTGTGCACCACAGAAGGATCTACAAACAAGGAGGTGAGAGCACCCTGTAATTACACCAATGTTTTCCTGCTGGGAAGTCAATTCCCCAAAGGAGAGATGGCTGCAAGTTCTACAGCAGGGGCCTTGGCAGGCGGGACACTTTCCCAGCTCCTTCACCAGCGTGCAAACAGCAAAACCAGGATCCACCCCCCGCACACCGCGCAGCCGGGACACACGTAGCTTCCCTGCACAAACCGCCGGGGAGGAAACAACCCTTTCTCGCAGTCCTTCTCTGAACAGACCTTGCAACATCTGTAATTTAATTTGAAGCACTGGAGAGACCTATTATCTCCAGGCGAACTACGATTTAGGCACACCATAAAACCAATTAGACACAGCAAGACTTGCTGTAAGAAAAGGCTGGTCACCCCAAGGCTTCTCACTACCCCAAAGCAAGTCCAGTTATAGAAAGAGTTAATGATATAATACACCCGGCTCTGATGTAGCAATACTAGTATAAAATTGATCCTATGCATATATATTCACTGTAAATTAGTGCTTCTAATAGAGTTTGGTCTCGTTACAGCAGCACTGAAATTGTTTGGAGATCAGCTCTGAAACAGCTGCAGCAAGATGCTCTCCGCTATATTAATTCAGTACCTCTGCTCCCCCCGGGGCAGCGGCACGCTCCATCCCAAAGCGCCGCGGTTCACGTTCTGCTCCACGCACGGGCACACAGGTTAGCTTTAGCATCCATGCATCAAAACAAATCGATGCTGCTGACTGCTATTGATGGTAGTTTCATTGATTGCAAGAGTGCCCCGACAGCAAAGTTCTTGCTTGCTTTTAAATTAATAAATCTATGACAGTGATTAAAGAATAATACTCTTATTTACTAGCAGGAGTTTGCTCCTTCCAAGGAAAAGAGAGTTTTGCTGCCAGCAGTCCTGTTGGCACACAAGGTGAAATCCTGCCCCCATGGCAGCCTGAGTTTGGGTGGAGCTGAACTTCACCAGGGAGAGGGACAGCCAGCCATGGCCAGTCTCTTACAACAATCCCATTTTAAGTAAATTGATCATCCCTCGCTCTGAGTGCTTGACAGAGAGGGGTAAAGATCCGGATCTGCATTATTCCAGATCAGGAGAAGGTGGCCCAGCGTGTGGCTCGGGACAGAGCAGCCACAGCACCTGGCCCAGCCAAACACAGCCAAAATCCGCACCAAATATTGACACCCTTCAGGCTCCTGTCCCTCTGCATCTCCTGACACTTGAAATACGCTAAAGCAAAGCAGGGGAGGACATGGGGGAGAAGAGCTACTTTAGCAACAGACTCCTCTTTTTATTACTTCAAACCAATTTAACAGCCATGGCCATGACAAGTCCAGAGAGCTCAATGCCTTTTATAACCCTGATAACATTCCTATTAAAGTTGCATCAAGCCATCATTACAGCTACAGGATGAGACAGTCAGAAGCAGATGCGTATTTTTATCTAGCACATTCAAGTGCAGCCTGTAAATGGGACCTAACGGAGAATCACTGGGCCCTGGTGAAAAGCATGTTATTGCTCAGGCTTCTCCCTTCTCCTTCTCTGAACAGACAAGTGCTAAAACAAGCTCCTAAACAGAGAAAACATTAGGACTTGCTGCTGAAGGGACAGGGTCACAGCTGAAGGAATCACAACAAATACTCGCAGTCACCCTAGAATTTGCTTCACCAAGCCACGAGCTCCCCAGGCAGAGATGCTCAGAGAGGCTCTTTGCCGCAAAGTCACGTTTTGTTCACCAGGCAGTAGCTGTTTTCCTGCAGCCCCATCCTTCGCAGCAGCGCAGGCTGGGCGGGAGGAAAACCACCACCATTAGCATCCCATGCTGTTAACCAGCGTTAATGCCTCGAGCCCCCAGCAGCTGAAAGGCGAGGGAGCGGGTTTTCGTGGGCTACAATGCTTAAATGGAGAGAAAGGCACCTGCAAATGCCACCGCCCCGGGAGGACGTGGTTGCCATCGCCCTCACACAGCCCATGCCCACACACTCACTTTGTCCTGGCTCCGCGGCCCCGGCACGCTGCAAACCGCTGCCGGGGAGAGAGAGCGAGCGCTCGTCAGCTTCCTTACTTGCATTCATCTGCTTTTCCATAACACAGAGATTTCCAATTACATTATTTACAGCAATCTGTTGTCGACTCCCACATTCAGCACTTGAGGATGAAGAAAATTAAAAGGCAGCGAAATTGCTATTTGGAGCTTTGTTTCCGGAATAGCAAAATCTATCGCACCTCTGACCCCAGCGTTTCTCGAGCTGCAATGGCTGCCAGCCTCCAACCATTTATCATTCCCCTCTCAATCAAGCCTCTTTTTTTCCTGTGGCTCTATTCTAGAGGACACTATTTTGAGTCTAACCACTCGCTACCACCCCCTAAAATAATATGGCAGGCTATTGATGAGTTCTTTGAATTGCAAACAGGTGCACATCACTTCGATTCAATCCAGAGTCACCCAAAATAAACACTCCCCTCAATCACCATGGTATTTTGCCAAGAAATCATCATGCCAGTCAGGAATAACCCTGGGCTATGTTGGTTTATAATGTCCAAAAGGGTATGAGTGTATCTGTGAAAAGGGAAGCCCTTGGGGCAAAAAGAGAGGAGGCGACTCCGTTCCTCCAGCGCAGTAATCTTCTTCCTCTGCATGGTTTATTGTGATAAACCAAGAAATGCAGCCAGCCATGAAAATGCCATTTAGTGAAGGAGAAGAAAGTAAAGGGAAAAGGAAGCAGAGGGGGCAAATTAAAACTTTAACAGGTCCCCGATAGCTGACACTCTCTTTCATATTCGATGGGATTTAAAAAAAAAAACCAAAACAGCTATCTCCCCCCACCCTACTTAAACTGTTTTCATTATCGCTACAATTTTGGATGTGTCAATTCAAATGTAAATGCGCACAAATGCTTCCAAGAGGATTTTAATTACGATGATAGCATCGCTAATTATGGATATAAAAAAATATATCGATATAAAGTGGTAATTCAGGAAGGTTCTTTGCAGAACCTGGCGGTATCAGTCCAAACAAGGCTGTGCAGAGAGTTAAATGGCTGGGCAGGGATTTGACGAAACGCAGCAGGTCCCATGTCCCCTTCAGGCCAGGAGGCGACGGGCGGACCTCAGCCACACGCGACCAATTCAACACGGGCATTGCTGCCCAAGCTGTTCTCAAGCCCACGTGCTCTCCCGGCCCGGCAGCAGGGAATCGTTCCAGCTGCACCGCGGCTCCTCCCAGGCAGTTTTGCTCCTCTGACAGCCGCTGCAATAAGCTTGTTTTGCTGGAGGACTTGCTCCCTTTTTGCCTTGCACTCTCATTCCCGTGGGTGCATCACTGCTTCATTGCCAAATTAGCAAACAGGCTCACTGCAAACCCGCGGCCAACGTTTGCTGCAGTCAGGGATCAGCACACGGAGGCGGGAAGAAAAGATTCTTGCCCCCAAAAGTGCATGTGAGCTTGACTGAATTTGCTTCTACCCTTGTTTGCAGGGACAAGAAAACACAATCCACACCTGTTTTAATTCTACCACCCTCAGAAGACATTGCAAAGGAAAACATCCCCAGAATCCTAGAAGAACAAAAGGGGGATTTTAGTAGATACTTTTGCAAACAGCTGGGACAAGTGGTATCTCCAACAGGCCAGTTCTGGCCTCGAGCAGATAATGTCTATCTTACTCCAGGAAGAAGAGATGCACATACAGCACAGGGGTGTCTGCTGGTCCCTGGGGATGTTCTCTTTGCCATCAGGAACATCCAGGCTCTGTCAGAACACAGCACTTTCCTCCTAGCACCCCTCTGGCCCCTTGGAGACCCTCACCCTGCGTGCACCCATCACGCTCAGCGGCTCGAGTGCTGCTGAACACACTGTTTTGCTTCTGGAGCACTGGGACGCAAGCAGCAGGCAGAATCCATTAATCAGCTCCACTCTCCAGAAATAAGACAGTGTCAGAGCAACTTGCTCCTCATCGCTACGCAGCACAGCCTTCCCAGAGGAGGTTTTCAAGGAAACCGAAAGCAGCAAAGAACACTTCTGAGTGGCTGAGGCTGGGATTCTGAAAGGGATCTGTGGGCATCAAACATTCGACTCCAACTGAAAAACTGACGTAAACAAGAGACTGTTACTTTGGTCTTCACTTTGACACAGGCATACTGATGATTTAATCATAACTGAAGCCAGCACAGACTCTGTCCACACAGCAAGACGACGACTGCTACATGTCACTGAACTTATGCTGGCTTAAATCAAGCCTACAGGAAAAAACAATAACATGGAAGATGGAGGGGTGAAAGCTTCAGGATGTGTGAACAATGCTGCACACATTAGCTGGTGTACGTGAATGCCCAACCTCACCATCCTGGCTTGGGATCCTGGTGGGCGACAAGACTCATGTGCTCACTCAGTGCCTGGCAGAGGCTAAAGGGGACAATTCTAGTCCTAGGCTCTCATCACAGCCAGATGACACTTCTTATCTCCAGCCAACACCATTTAGTCCACCCAGGTTTCCAAATGACCTCCTTTCTCATTTCAGTGCCTGACAGCCTCTCACTAACAGAGCTGAGAGCCTCACACATATCACCCCCAAATAGCTTGAGCAGTGGCTCAGAAAATTAGGTGGCGATCAAAGTGCTGATGTGGAGGGAATCACTCCACTTGGAAACACCACATCTCAACACGTCTGCTGCGGGGGGCACTCCTGACCAGCACCAAACATTCACCCACTGGAGATGGCCACATTTAGTGGCCTGAGCACAGACCAACAAGTTGGGAGATGTTGCCAGAGCTCTGTGGTTTATGACAAGCCTACTTAAGCACGTGCTTTGTCGGCGTGGGCTAAAGAACTTTGCTCAGACACCGTGCACGAGGAAGGGGAGAGAAGGGTGGTATTGGCTTGGTACTGTGTCACACAACCTAAAGTGCTTCAGGGGGTTCCTGAAGCTCCCTGCCTCGATCCCAAGAAATAAAATGGGGCCAATACCAATTCACCATGCAGGTTAGGCAGAAATGGGAATATCTGAACCAAAGAGCAGACATCCATCTGCGCTCATCGATAGCAAATGTAACCTTCAGCAAAGAGCATGGCCAAATGGGTTTGGTCCAGAGCAGATGGCAACACAAGACAGATCCAGATCACAGAAACAGATGGCAACAAGGAACTGGTTGTGAACACAAGCCCTTAAAAGAAACCTGGTAGTTCAGCGCACACCCTGTAATATCATGACACCTGAACCAGCTCCAAGAACTGCACTAGTACCAGCCAGCAGCCTAAGAGCCCCATCTCCTCACACAGACTCTGATGGAGGAGCTGATCAAAGCCACTTTCCCAGCATTTATTCTGATATTGCCTCAGCTTCCGTGCCCTGGCCGACATGCCTCAAGGCTTCTGGTAATTCTCAATGCTTCCCTGCCTTCCCCCTGGATAAAAAGCAGAGCATGCGGGAAGACAGAGAGGGTATATGACTCGATGCCTGACTGCGTGTCCACACTGACTCTTCCAACCTTCTCCTGGTCAGGGCACCAGCATCACCACAAACAGAAAAGGAGATGGACCTGAACTACCCTTAAAGAAAATTAAAACAAAACAAAACAAAGGATGAATATCAGGGCTGGGAGGTAAGCTGAGGCAATTTTCTAGTTAATCTAAGAGGGCAAGTTCCATCCATTTTCATTAGGATAGCGCTTTGGCCGTATCTCAGGTTTCACGGAGAGAGCGAGCTCTGAAGGTTACTGTACCCTCACCCACCCTGGCCACTCATAACACTTACTGGACAGGCTAATGTTGTTCTCTGCCCAGTGACCACAGCTCTTCATTTTTATAACAAATAGGGAAAAACCCAATTATACAGTGTGGGATGTGAAATATACAGAAATAACAGAATAAAAGAAATAAAGTCAATTTTAGTCCCATACCCATCTCCCTGCAGAACACAGAATATATCTTGACCTTCCTCACTCTCCATTTTGGGACCTTCATTTGGAATTCAAAACATCTGGATGATTCAGTATATGAAATTATTAGCAATATCCATGGGGCTAGAATGCTTTCCGCCTGTCCTACCCACACTGCTGTTCAGAAGTTAAAGCCCAGCAGCGTCCATGTACCTCTCATCTTACCTGAACAAGAACTTTGCAAGTGCTCCCACGCAGACAAACCTCTCCTACGTAAAACCTAAGCAATGCTAAGTCTCCACAACTAGTACAAAAAAAATTCAGTGTCTCAAACACCCACAGAAATGCTCTCATGACACTTCAAAACTTGATTTAGCAAAGCACCCCGGCTTCACAGTTGGTTGCAGTGGTCAGAAGTAGCTGCATTGGATTGATTGATGTTCAAGGACCACAAGCAAAAACCCAAAATAAATTGATGGAAACAGTTGAAAATCCTTCTGCAATCACAGAACAAATTCACTGACTTCACTGCAGAGCAGCGAGCCTGATGTTGGTGGATGCCGGCTGGCAGACAGAAATCGAAGCAGGCTATTACTTTTCACAGTGTAAAGTCAAGGATGAAGGGTACAAAAATGTAAGGACCTGCACTGGAAGCCTCACACACCGGCAAGTTATGGGATTTTGCAGGCAGGGAGGCAAACAGACTTAAAAGCTGCAATCCTAGTTATTTTTAGAGGGACAAATATTGCAGCTACGCTCTAGAAGTCTCCGGTTGTACTAAAGAACCAGTGTTAGCCAAGTTTATTTGCCGCAGAGCTAGGAGGGAAAGAGCTCAGCAGCAGAAGTTAACAGTCTCTTTATGACCACAGATAGAAAATCCCCACAAAGCCACACAGGCTGTAGGGACTGGTGGTTTTTTTCCCCTCCACCCCCTCATAAAGCAAAGTTGTCATCATTGTGTGTATTTGTTGAGCCTGCTTGGCCTCCAACCAAGCCTCCCAAAGCCCATCCCATGCGCCTCTCCCCATGGGAGGGAAGGGACAGGGACGAACCCACACACACTCAGCACAGACTTGGAGCAGGTAGGCACACGTTGCTGAGCCCCATCTCTCCACAGCTGCATTTTACCTCTCTCTGTTCACTGCAGATCTTGCACAACCAAAGATGACGTTTCTGAGCTCCAAAGGTTTCTATTCCACACTTGGTACAAACTTTCTGAAACAAGTAGAGAGGAAAAAAAGAAGAAAAAAGGTGGTGTTAGCAGCTCCCCACAGCCACAGAGCCCATGGAAGAGAGAAGGTCGAGAAGCATCTGTCCCAACAGCTCTGGTTTTCTTTCCTTAAAAACCTAAACATGGTACAATTTTCTTATTTATTGGAGAACCACTGATGGCAGGAAGCTGCTTCAGGTCCATACTGACATGAGACAAAAGCAAATCTACAGCGCAGTCCTTGAGAACTGGGTGAGAACTGGACAGGGTGAGAACTGGACAGGGCAAATCAAACCCCATGAGCAACAGGCATATTTCTAGAGCATTTCTTTTATTCATCTAAACCCTATAAAACCAAATCAGTGTGGCACAGAAAGCAGCTGTAACCAAGTACAAACCAAGCGTGAGTTTGTGCAGGATTGAAAAGCCTCTCCTCCCCTCACCCCATATCTCACACCCCACGGTCTCCCCTCCCTTTCGGCACACGCTGGGCAGCTGTGGATTTGCGGCTGCTCAGGACGCAGGCACGGCCGTGCCGACACGCACGTTTCCTGAGCAGAACGCCTGATAGCACCGCACGGCCTCTGTTGCTGCACGAGGGAACTTTCACGTCTCTGCTGGCATTACAAGCCATTTACAACCTGAATCACCTAATATGATATAATGAAGCTGATGTGTATCAGGCTTGGCTTACAGCTTGAATGAGAAATGGGATGAGTTCTTTGATCCTCACAGAGCAAAAGCCACTCACAAAACGGCCCTGGAGAGCAAAACCTTGCCTAGAGAAATATGTCAACTTAATTCCCCCCAGCTAAGGTTTAACGTATCCCCTTAACCAGGCTGCTACTCCAAGCCAGGAGATCTGTGTCCAGACACAAAAGTCTCAGTGGCTCACTCAGCCCTGGAAAAGGAGAGCGGCTGAACAATGGAACAATGGTACCCGAGGCGATGGCTTCATCACACCAATAAACGCACCCAACTCTTTTGGCCAGCGTAGTCCGGAGACAGCTCTGTCCCCGACTCCTGCTGCACAGAGAGCAGAGGCAGCACCAGCAGCCCCGCAGAGGTTGGTGCCCCTCTCCATCTCTGTTCTTGTCCTCACCCTCATCCCCCCCAGAGAAATAAGGAACAACCTCGTGGGTCTGGTGCATCGACACTCAACATGGCGCTACCCAAGCCAAGGGGGATTGCAGATGCAATTAGCAGACACCACCTGAGCTACCCCAAATTCTCCCTCCCTCCAACCAAAACCGGATGGAGCAACTCACCTTAAATACCCTCAGAGATCCCAATCCCCACACGTATAGCACATTCAATCACTCCCTCTAGTGGAAGTTTCCAAGAGATTTTATCCCCAGCCATAAATTTTGAAAGTTCCAATATAAAAATGGGCTTTCCTCCTCCCCTTCTCTGCAGACTAGCTGGAAAATTGAGCATCACTCACAACCCCTCAGAAAAAGACATAAAAATCAAGGACATTAAACGCAGCCCCATTCCTCACTAAATACATGATAAAGCACTTTCTCCTGCTTATACCTCACCTTTTATAGATGATACTGATACCTTCTGCATGGCAAATGCCACATTGCACTTTATCTAACTACCGCTATTGTTAAGACACCTGGATTTGCATACATCCTCGTCTTGCCATAATGCATTTATTTCTAAGGTAATAAATACTAATATTAAAAATATTCTTCATAAACCAGAAAATGGTGCTTTGAAAATCCACCAAGCTACAGGAAATATAGAACCCCTACGCAGCAGAAGGGACTTGCTGAAGGTTAAGCTCTTTGCTACACTTCAGATGCATCATTACAACAATTCCTGTTATTGAATTAAATGGGTTGCAATGAGATGCTAACAGAGCAAAGCTAGCGAGAAAAAATATGAACTTTAAAAATCCATAACTCCCTGACAAGTCATTGCTTATTGCATACAACGCTGTACAAGTGATGGATATCCCTGGACAAGAGGGAACAAGCTTAAAGTAACAGTCCACCCTGTGTGCTCTCCTGAAGAGCTGACTGTTCCCCAAGCCCACAATACGAAAACGCAGTAAGGGGAGCAGCCCAGGGCACCCAGTCATCATCGCCCTGAGCTCACACGCACCTGAAAAGTGCAGCCAAGCTGAAAGCAGCTGCAAAACACACACTGCAAAAGTAGGGTCTCACCCTAAATCAACCTGGCTATGAATCCCCCTCAACTGCCCAACAGGCTGCAGGCAAAAAGGGAATAACCACAAAGAAAATAAACGGTGAGAGCCGTCCCAGAGCGCTGGGCTCACACAGCCCCAGCAGCTGGGGGGTTGTCACCTGCAACCACAAACGTAGAGGGCAGGGAAGTGTCTGTGCAGCTTGTGCCTCCTCACGACTGTACAAGGCTCACAAGGAGGAGGTCAGAGAGCGCTGTAGAAACGTGACCTCACTGGCTTCTGACAAGGTGAGAGCAGAACCGCCAAGGGAAGGCAGCAACAGCACAGCACATCCTGTTATTCCGCATGCTTGAACTGCAGGAAGCAGCCAGCCGCCTCCTGTCTGCCACCCAGCCCGAGTTCTGCAGACGTGTGTGCGCAGAGCCCACGCTGCTCCCCAAGAGCTGCCCTGGAGCTCCCGTTCCAACAAGACCTTGCACCACACAGACCCTCCTGCTGCTTCCTTCCCCAGCCCGTCCTACAAAACTACTTTCTCCCTGCTTTAGGACCCAGAGTTTCAAAGATTTGCATTGACTTTCTCAGTCACTGCCTGACAAGCAATTTTCTGCACAACCCCTGCCTCAGTCAAGTGCCTTCTGCAACTTGGATCCAGTGGAGAATGACACTCAACAGCAAACGCAGCGCAGCTCCCAGCAGCTCCCTGCCCAGTGCTTCTCCTCAGTGATGAGCTGGGTGACATGAGCAAGGGACAGAGCCAGCACAGGCTGCTCCCTTCCACCCTGCCAGCAGCAGCTCAGAAACACTCCTGCACCCAGCAAGTACCCTCAGCTCTCCCCAGGCAACACGCTGAGGCAAAGTCACTCACAGAGGTACCTCCCTAAGGAAAGATGGGCTTCAAGTGCAGGAAAAACAGCCTCCCAGCAGAGAGAGGATAAGGTGGTTGCCTTGGAGATCATCATCTCCACAGCAATCCAGATTAACCCCTCGGCTGCAGAGTCTAGACAAGAAACGATCGTCCCGTGGGGCACTGGTAGAACAGAGTCTCCCTGCAAACTGATGCTGCCTCTCAAACAGCACCCGCATGTCCTGCCAACAACATACACAAACACGGGCACTGATACACAGGGCTGGAAACCTGACACTGCTTTGGAATTTGAACATGGACTTGAGTCCTCCGAAGAGACGTTACTGGATGCAGTGCAGTTTAGGTACTTTAGGATCCCAAGGAATAAGATAATCAGGGTGGAAAAGAAAACCTGATGGTTTGACAGCACCAATCTAGACAAGTGGGCTAAGATGTTAACTCTGCAGAGCTATCCAGCTTCTGAGAGGCCTGGTGGTCTTTTCTGGAAAGATTTGCTACTGAGAACAGGCAGAACCTGTGTCACCAAACCCACCTTTTTGCAATCCTGGCAAAAGACCGAGGTGCTGCCCAGCAGCCCAAGCAGTTCACCGCAGAGCAGACACTGGGAGAGGCCGTTCCCCATCACGTTCTTCCTCATGTTCTCCAGCCGCTCCACCAGGCGCCTGTGGAGAACGGGGCAGAGCAGAGGTCACAGGACTCACCTTGGGAATTGAAGCCCTGAGGCCAAAAACATACAGACATTTGCTCTAGACTCAGTCACTTTTGCTTCTGTGTGGTTCTGGGCCCCTTGCTGGGACCACATGGACTTTCACTTCAGCCTCTGCACTCAGTGTTTCCTATCAGCTGGCTCTTGGTCTTCAGGGGATACAAACCTCTGTAAAATCCATCTACCAACGCTCACCAAGCTCAGAATAAGCAAAACTGCAAATACCACTGACAGGTCTGACTCAGATAGTGGGTGTAGGGCAGACAGCTCACCGGTGGAGACTGGTCCCACACCCTCCAGGAGCTCAGTGTCACCGAGGCCACACAGTCTCAGCACAAGGACTTCTTGATGTAGAGCAAGAAAAGCATTCAGTGCTCAGCTCAGGGAAAGTCAGCACCAGGAAAGGGCTCAGACCTGCCAAGCCCTGCGCTGTTTTTACATATACTCCCTGAAAGCAGCACTGCAGGCAGAAAGGCCAGACTGAAGCCATCAGACCAAAATGAGCCCTGCTACAGCACAGGAATGCCAGTAACTGCTCCCTGCTTCGCTCGACAGCCTGCTTGGAAGACAGAAGCACATATGTATGCACAATGTCCGTAGCAGCAGGACTCCGAAAGGGAAGGAAGGCAGGATAAGCAATTAGGATGCAGGATGTGGAGAGCATGCAGAGCGAGGCTGCTGTCATGCGATCGCTGCTTGGCAATGCTCAGGCATCCATTTGTAGATGGGGACGATAACAGCCGGGCCATTCATCAGAGGCAGTGACCAGCTGCAGCCACGCACATGCATGCAGCTCAGGGAGAAAACACAGCCCTGCTACCCATGCAACCCCCTTTCTCATTAGCGCTAATGTCCCATCAACCAAGTCCCGTACTGAGAGGAAGGCAAGCTCTGTTTGAAAGAGGTACTGCCTGTGGTGATGAGGTCAGACAGCGCAGCCGGGCTGAGCTGTCGTTAGTGGATTTATGAGCCTTGACTTCAGCACAAGAGAACTCCCAGGAGTTAACCAAGGCATTTCAGAGAATGCTTCAGCAGGGGAACTGCGAGGCCATCACTTTCTGCAGCTACACCAAGAACTGCACAGGAAGGAGCAGCCCCTCGGGGTCACCAGCTACTCCTGGCGCTGCTGGGGTCTCCCACATAGCACACAAACACCACTGCCAGCTCCCGTTAGCACTCCAGTGCGCTGCACAGGGACAGAGCGAAGCACAGGGGCAGGAAGCTGGGCCTGCTGGACACAGGCTGGGAGTCACTGGGGTTTCCTGTCTCACAAACACGTAAAGCTGCTGGGAAACACTGCAGGACTGCCCAGCTCCCCAGCCTGAAAGGCAGTCAGCATAGGATGACCACAGACACAGCTGAGGCCAGACCTCCAGCAGGACTGAAAGCAAATGGAAATCTGCAGCAGCAAAAGGATGCCTGTAAATTAAATAATTCAAGCTAGCAACCCCCTTCCAAAGTGCTCAGCCAACTAGAACATAAACTCATTCACTGCTCCAGGCAAAATCCCAGGGGGCTGCCGCAGACAAAGGAAAACCTAACTGGGCTGCCAGCGGCGGTTTCTGAGCTGTGCCGTCCGCTAGCCGCGGGCACAGCTCAGCATCTTCCCCGGCCTCTTCCAGAGCCACTGGCCCAGCTGCCGTCACACAGGCGGCATTTACCAGGGACTGTGCCAGCAGCTGCAACCACAGCAAGCGCCAAGGCTCAAAGAAGACATGAAGAGAAGGAAAACATCACATCCTTCCCAATGTTCATCTCCTCCAAACAAGCAACATGGGAGGGGAAAATAACTGACCTAAGGGATGCTCAGACTGATGGAGGCTGAGCTCAGGCAGCCAGGAGAGCCACTCCTCTGTCTGCGCTGACCTTTCCTTCAGAGGAAAGGGGACAAACAAATGTGACCGTACCCTATGCGCTGCTGCTCGATGATGTCCAACCTCTCCGCCTTGCGGATGACTTCCAGAATGACTTCAAGTTCCTGTGGGCTCAGAGCCTGCATCTTCCTCTGCTTCTCGGTCTGGAATGTGTGCACTGACCAACCCGTCTGGAGCCTGTGGGAGGGAGCGGAGGGAAGAACTGAGCTGTGAAAGGAAAGCACAAAACCTTTGACCTGCCCCACAGGCCAAACCTGCCAGGCACACAGAGCCTGCACCAGCCTCCCCTGGCTAATGCCCAAAGCGAGAATATCTTCTCACTGACCAGACCACCATGTCACTCCTCCAGCAGCACCAAGTGCTGTGCCATCTCTCCCTGCCCTCTCATTTCCCTTTCCGCTCCAGTTTGTATTTTAACACTCATAAAGACAACCAATGTCCCTAAGGCTGGCTGTCCTGGGGGAAGTCTTGCAGAGGTGGCATCTGATGCCAGACACCACAAATGCCAACAGCAGACTCCGGAACATAGGGATTATCTGCACCTTCCTCCCTCCAGATCACACATTTCTAAGGTCCTCAGTTAAAACACACAAATCACCGGGCATGCTTATGAATACAAATTTGGCAACATCCTCCATTGGTCTAACCCAGGCCTGCATGAGGACTCTAGCAAGCCACTTTCTGTGCCTCACATCAGCAGCTGACATTTCTCCTCAGCTCACTTGGGGACAGGCGGAAGCTTTCACAGCTCAATTAATTACCATTCAGCAGGGCTTTAGAGGTCACTGGATAAAGTCACAGCTGCGAGCAGAACGCAGGGCGCTATCAGACACAGCTGTTTTAACAAGGCTTTCAGGTGAAGGCTGGGGAAGCGGCAGCAGCGCTCACTGTTCACACTCGGGCACTCCCCTCAGACACAGGGTGACCCCCTATTTTCTAACGCTCCGCAGCAGGCTGACCCCGGACATTCAGACAAGAGGTGGCAGTGGCAGAGTACTGGCTGCCAGAGAAGGAAAGCATCCAAAAAAATAAATGCAATTCTTGTGGTTGACTCATCTCCATCCCTTTTGTATTTAGGTTATGCAGTAATTTAACTTCAGGGGAAAATGAGATCCAACGACAAGTCCCTAAAACAAAAGAACGCTGGCAGCTGAGGGATGCGATCAATTATATTTAGGCTGTGGATGAGGCAGGTGGGCCAGTGCTCCACAGAGACACCGGGAAACGATTCGGGCCAGAGCTGAGGCTGGAAGGGGAGGAGGGGGGTGAGGACTCACTTGGCGCGCAGTGCGAGCTGCCGGTCGTTGGGACATACCCACTGTCCCGTCCCGCTGCCGAAAATCGTGTCGGCCATGGCACCGGGCTGGGGAGGAGCCGCAGGATCACACCTGTAAGAAGCAAACGCCAGCACTGAGCAGAGCTGCCACCCCAGCCTCAAGAAAGCACAAGGCAGAGCTTGGCACAGCCTTATTAACCGTCCCAAAGGGCCACTGTTCGGGCAAGCGAAACAGCGGTGATCTGCTGGTGTCACCCACAGACAGCCATAAAAACATACCATCACCCCCATAAAACATAAGCCAATAAGCATCTTCAAATACCTTGAAGACAAGGCTGGAAGTTTAGATTTTATGGTACTCCGAAAAAAAGCCAGAGACTCTTTGTCAGTTCTGATTTTTCATTTCAAACTAGAGAAAAGCATTGCTTGTAAGAATAACCTCCGCCTCATCACGTCCAGAACCCCAATGCTGCAGCACTGACAGACAATGCCACCCTAAACGACACAAAGAAGTTACAGTTGCCTTTTTTTTAACCTCTTAATGGGGTAACAAACAAAAACCCACACAACAATCACCATGAATAGCGGCAAGTCAGTTCGTTCATTAAAACTGCCTCCATAATAGCCTGATATTTATAACTACAGCCTACAATAGCAGCTTGTTTGCATTCCCTGAATGTCTAAGACAGCATCTCTTGCAGTGCATCTCCTACTGCGGCTCCTGGAACAGGCACGATCACACCAGTGGTTCCTTGTGTTCAACAACAATTTCACTGTGAACTGATCAGTAAAGGCAGCAAGAGCCACTGCCACGCGCTCGTGGGAGAAACGCATCCCCAAAAGAGACTTTGCAGCTAAGCAGTTCCGAGTCCTATGGGCAGCTCAGATGAATGGAAAGCACCAAAGGACAGGCGTAGCCAGAAGATTTCAGTGGAGACAAAACTAGTGTTGATTTACTGAGCTTTCAGTAGCTCAGAATCATTTGGAAGGTTGGAAGGATCACCAGAGTCCAATCACAACCTAACTCTAATTAAACAGTCTGAGGGTTTAAGTTTTTTTTGAGAGGCTTTGAGTTTTTTAAGCCTGTTTTTAACTTTGGCCCCAGCAAGGGTACCACATTCACTCTGAATGTGTGCAGGGCTGCATATGACATTGACTCTTCTCATTGCCTTTAGGAAGGAGGCTCTTGCCAGCACCTTTTTTGCTTTGCAGTGGCTGTTTTGATGGAGGGTGACCAAGTCACCTCTCTAACCGCCTTCCGCAATGTTGTAGTTTGGTTTTGCTTGCCCTATTCCCATTCCGGAACAGACCCTTCTCCTTCTCGCTGGGCAGTAAGGCTGCCCCTTGCTCCTCGATTCCTGCATTCCCCATCCAGGTTCTCACAGGCACCTGCTGGGAGGTGGTGAGTCCCGGCAGCTGGGACTCAAACCCACCATCTCCTCCATTAGGTCACTGGGGCCCTGTGCTGGCCTTGCTCTCCAGCACAGCAACTGTCTCACAAGCCCTAAAGCATAATAATCCTTACCCTCCTCAGAAGAGACACTTGCCGGCTTTGAAACCATACCTGCTGGGCAGAGATAAGGTGTTTAATGCTGTTTGGCAAACACCAATCAGGTACAATAGCACGCAGGGTATATCACCTGCCAACCGAGCAGTAGTTCCCAAGAAAACATGTGTTCCAGTCTCAGCCCAGAGCACGCTCACCCCAGCAGAGCCGCGGCCCAGCGTGCCGCACCGACGCTCGCTATCTGCGGCTGCCACGCGGAGCTTCCTGCTGCTGTGCCAGGCACGGCGGCATCGCAGGCTGCACGGCCTTGGCCTCTTAGGCAGGTGCTCAGCTTGTGCAAACCCAGCCTCTCTCCCTAGGCTGAGCTCACATGCGTCACACACGCCCTCCCACACCAAAACACTAACCTGTGTCAGAGAACTGGCAGCTGTCTCCTGCCAAACCCCACGCCAGCCTTGAGAGCCAGAACGGTGACAAGCAATGAATCAGTTCCCTCCTCTCTGACCACCCAGTTTCTGGAGAGAGTCTGAAAACTCAGCGCTTACAACAGGTAGGAGAGGAGGAATTCCACACAAAGCACAGATTTCTTTCGGTGCAGAAAGATAGAAGTATAAAAAGGGTGAAGGCTCTACCAATTCACCGCAATGCTCAGCAGCACAGTCTGACCATACAGCAAAGGGAGGCATGGAGATGGGAGGCTGCAAAGAAGGTTCAGCACAGAAAGAGAGCTGAGACAGACAGGACAGACAGAAGTGTCACACATCATTTTTTAAACTTCTACTGCATTAGTTAAGGTGATCATTTTTGAAAGGGACCACCCTTAGAAGAAACCTGTGAACTCTGGCATCTTCAGTTTACCAACTTTCTTCACTCTGCTCAGTGCCACACAAGCTGTGGGTTTGCATTTCCATTCTGTCCCAGAACACTTGCTCTTTTCATCTTCTTCACGATCTCAAGCGAGGAGATAACGCAGTCCCCACACACATCCCACAGCAGCTCACTCACAGGGGAGCAATCAAGAATTAACAGCAAAAGAATAGAGAGGCTCCCGCCTCCAGGCCAGTGTTAGAGAGAAGCTACAGTTTCACACAGAATTGCTAACTTTGGATTTTCCAGAGATTTTCCAAGCCTGTGATGTGTTGTTAACAGGATTATACGCACATGTAGCTCCCCACACAAATGCATATATTAAATGACTCTGGAGATATACCACGTACTCTTCCCTCCCACTCGCGCACACCTGAAGAGCAGCACAGCCCACACACTCCGCGTCCGCTGGCGCGGCTGAACGCACACAGCCGCACCGACACGGCGGGCGCTTGGCAGCTGTGCCATGTTTAGCATAAAAGCCAGAGCTGGAGATGAGCCCCATACCACAGTCAGGGCAGAGGAGTTTGCTCTGCCAGCAGCTGTGCTTTCAGGGCGGAAAGAAGCGCCGAATACATCTGCCCCCCCTCTGCAGAGCTTTATCTGCTCTAACAGAGCTGAAGGCAAGTCAGAATAGAGCACATCAGCTGAGCGTTTTTCTCAGGAGAGACCTGAACACATTCTCCAGCCTCCTACCACACTGCGCCTTTCTCAGCATGACTGAACAAAAACAAGCAGTGTCATGCTCTTCTGCCTCTTGTTACTCAGCATACGCTTTCTGTTCTCCACCATTCCCTGAGCAGCATCTGCCAAGACAGAAGGAAAACAAAACACAGCCTAGAGATCCATCATATCCCAAAATGGTTTTCTGATAGATTATTCCCTAAAACATTTATAGGAGCATTTTCTTCCAGCAGCACTGGGTGTCTGCTGCTCCCTCTGATGTAAACCGGCATTGCAGGTGATTTTGCACCTTTGCCTCTGAAAAAAACGTGGTGTGGTTTGACACAACTACCTCAGAGAAAGAAAGAAAGAAGAATTACATGTGACTTCAGGACACAGTCTGCTGGGACAGAAGCAGGAGCACAAGCAGGACTGGAGGGAAAGGAATACTGTGCATGGCCACGGGAATGATGCCAGAGAAATGGCACCGGTATCTGGAAGGCATGAAGCATCATCTTCCCTCTTATCTCTGTACAGGACAAGAAGTACAGTGGAATCAGCCTAATCAGAAACACCAAGATAGCAAAGCCACGCCAGCCAGGGCAGTGGTGGAACATCCCTCTCTTGCAGTCAGGCTCCACTGCATTCTCTCTCAAAAATACCCCAGTTAGCACCTACCTGACCGAGCCATCCCCTCCCTGTCCTCGCACCTCTCTCCAAGCTAACGAAGGGCAGAAGCAGCCGGCCTCCATCAACAAAAGCACAAGAGAAACCCCCAGCTCTTGGGCCAGCTGCAGGTACACTGCATCCAGAATAAAGGGGAAGCACAAGTACTCAGCGTTACAGAAAAAAACCTTCCCACTCCGAGATTCTGCTTTTTACCTGAATTAAGAATTAAAAGGGAGCTCTTATCGATATTCTATGACCTGCTTTAAAAACCCTCCACCTGTTTGTTCCTTTCCTATGATGGAGGAAGTCATGTGAAACAAAAGCTCATTAAATCTGCGTCCACCTGGCTGCCCTTGGCACAGAAGCCTGGGGAGCGCTAGGAGGAAGGAGCTGCCCCGCAGCGAGCCAGCCCTCTGCACGGGGCCAGGGCGTTTCGGAGGACGCACAGCTGAGCACATCTCTGCCTGCAGCTCTGACATCACGCTGCTCCTGCTGTGTCTGTGATGAGACGTGGCCTCTGCAGCCAGAGGACAAGACACCTGAGAACGTGGCTTCAGTCTGCAAAAGAGAAGTCTCCCAGTGGGGTCTGAGCAAAGGGAACAGCGCAGGGTGACACTGTGACTGGCCCCATGTCCCTGCAGAGTGACCACAAGACGGCAAAGAGAGCAGGACCTTTCCCACTGGACAGTCCGCACTTGGCCTGGAAGATGAAGGTGGGGTGCACGTCCCCCGGGCACAGGCCGGGGACAGGCAACCCCTACACAGCCCTCACCAAGCCACACAGCCATGGGTCCTGCGGCCGGCACATCGTCCCAAAGCAGCACAACAGCAGTGGGAGGTGTTTCTAAACGTATTCCCAATCCCCACTCCAACACCCAGCACGTTCGGCACCATTGTTGGTGACTGCGATGGCAGCAGGTTGCCCTGCTGGCATGTCCCATATCTAGCCCTGGCTGACAGCAGTATGTGGACACGGCCCTTTGACGTGACGCTCTTCAAACAATTTCAGGCTCTTCTGGGAAAGAAGGCCAGTTTCCTCAGCAGAATAGCAACCTGAGTATCACGTATCTTTACCCAGAGAACAGTTGTAGTATGTCACATCAATGCTCCAGCGAGCACAGTACCTGCTATCAGACCAGCACTAAGGGCAGATGCTAAAGAAGAATATAAGAACAGAGCACAACACAGCAATGCTTCTCCAGAACACCCTCCCAGCCTCCAGAGGTTCCCAGATCATGCACTCCCTGAGCCAGGCTGTAGCACCCTATTTAATACCGTCAGTATTTTTCTGTCCCAAATTTATCAGCTTGCTTTTTCAGCTCATGTGCCCTTTCAGCATCATCTCACTACACAAAATCCCCTCCCCACTCCTCCACATCAAACACATTTTGACTTTACCTTGACTACATCAAAGTTACAACTGAAGGGTCTTGCTGACATTGAGGTAGTGATTGCAGCAGAAACACCTCCTCACGGCAGCGAACGCGCAGCCTGCACGAGCCCTCCTGCAGCGGGGCTGATTACAGGTGCCCATAAAGCATGAATTCCTCGGAGCCCTGCAAATACAAAAATGTCCTATACAGGCCCACAAGGAGCTCTCCAGTCAGCTTTCATTCGCCTGGTTATTTCAGCTAAGCAGTTCGTGTCTATATTAATTTGTTTTTATAGGAAATTAATTAGGCTTTCTTTTTTTAAATAATTCATTTAAAAAATAAAAATTAAACATTTGACCAGAGATGAGTTCCCAATTCCCAGCCGAGCTGTGCCGGTGTAATTAACTCGCCTGCTTTGAGGGCGTCACCTCCCCCAGGACTCCCAGCCTGCACCAGGTACTGTGCTGCCCTGTTTTCCCTTTTTACTGCTGCTCCCTCAAAGAGGCAGAGTAATTACTCTCTGCTCCGTGCACCAGACCCCATTATGCCTGGGAAACCTTAGCAACTAAGGGAGTGTTTGCTCTTGTTGCTATGACAGAGGATAAATGACTAGTGGAGATGGATAAGGTTAACCCAGCCGCGGCCTCCCACCCACCGCCGGCCAGTCCCTTTTCCTCCCAGTCACAGCAGGGAGGGAAAACCTATTTAGTCCAGACACAAGCCTTCCCCTCATGTTTTAAAGATCCTAATGCCACAGTTGTATTTCAAAGCACACGACAACTTTAAAGCGACAGAATAACCCTTGGGGCTGTAGAAGTGTGGCAGAAGACACACACTTGACTTTGAAGATCCAGCCAAGTCTTGGAGCCAGCGAAGGGCAGGAACTGTGCCTGTGCAAGCGCTGGCCTCAGTCAGGGCTTTATAAAAGTTCTTCTTACACATGAAGCACTTTGAACTGCCCCTGCACGCCCACCTCTAGCAGTTTGTCAGCTCCTCCAGCAGCAAAGCGCCTGCTGTGAGCATCGACATTTCAGAGGGGCTATGCGGGCAGGAGGCACGTGTGGAGCGAAGGATTCCCATCACCTTCCTGCTCCTCATTCTCAGGAAGGGAGAGAGCTGGGCTGGTGCACAGGGCTCAGCTGAGAAACGGCCTTTTGCCATTTCTTCCTGTGACAAATCCCCACAAGAGCACAAAGCCTCAGCAGCAGGTGGGGAGCCAAGCAACACAAGGAATTTAATATGATCAGACTTGACTTGCAGCTCCACGGCTTGGGCCAACAGAGACAAGGAAAACACTATGTCCAAATAAACACCACAAAGCCTTGGCAAGCTTCGGGACAACAACTTAAGAACTCAACTTTCTCCAGTCCGTCTCACCAGGAAAGCTCAGTCTAAGCAGCACCAGTGCCAGCAAAATAGGGAAAACCTCATTCAGAGCCATGTACTTGGATGCGGTTGGCCCAGCCCAAATTAAACACAGCACATAGAAAAATGAGAGGTGTCATTATCACAAAAGGCCAAGTCAGAAAACGAACGAGTGAAGATGAGGCGGGGAAACAAAGAAGGTTCCCCATGCACCAAAGCTGCTTCCCAATCCTAGCAGCAGTGGCAAGAAGCCTAATGGCTTTTAAGAGTGAGCTTGTTAAAAAGCTTATAAAATACAATACCCTGGAGGTCCATGCCAGTCCTGTGAGCAGGAAGATAAAATCAGCTCCACAGGAAAACCAACATACGGTATCAACAATCCTGTATTAATGAGAGGCACTTATTAGCGTGGCTACTTGATAGATGGCAAGCTATAAAGAACCAGTTTTTGCCCAAGCAAAGCCAGTCTGCCGGCTCCCCAGCACCCTGCGATGCTGGGGAGGAAAGCCAGCACTGTTCCACCTGCCAAGGTGTATCTTTATTTATCAGGCTTTGGCCCTGTTTCCTTCTGATCCCCAGCCAGGCAGGTGCGTTGTGCAAAGTGAATAATTCATGAAGACAGCAGGCTCTTTCTGACTCACATTCTGGGGCAGGTTGATCTGGCATAGGCCTAGGAGAAGCAAATTAGCATCTAAATGGCCAATTAGAGAGACTCATTTCACTATTCTGATATGCTAAAAACCTCAGGAGGCCTCCTGGGGTGGAGGTTGGCAGGGTGGCACCTCCCAGCCTGCAGAAAAGCATCGAGTTTCTTAGAAAGACTTGGACATAGGAAATACTGAGCACGGGCCAGCGTTTGTCAAGGAATCCTCGCAGGAGAACCGCATGCCAGCCTATTTTGCGGGTAACCTCAAGTGAACCAGGAAAAGCACCAGTTCAGAGCTGGTGGAGAAACTACCGAGCAGCCTGACCCTTGCCAAAACCTCCTTATCCAGCACAGCTCCAAGCCACAGGCCTGCCATCGCATCTGATGGCGGATAAAATATCCTTTCTCAGCATCCTTAAACTACGACATTTGGTTTAGGCACCTGAGGATCTTTTAGGCATCTTTGAACAAGAGAAAAGTGCAGCCAGCAGTAACGCCAAGACCTTTATCACCCTGAAGGTTGTCAGTATGTGCAAAAAGAAAGCCATGGACTTTGACCATGCCCCGGGGAGCACCTGACACAAGCTGCAGCAAACTGAAAACCCTGGGAGCGGGCACAGCGTGTCATTCTTACCTGCACATACAAAGGCACCCATCGCCCCATGTCAGAGCACCCAAAAGGATCACAACAATCCATCCTCGACGGGATGCACATGGCTGCTCCCACCACACAGACAGCACGACCCGCACAAGCTCAACAGCTCTCAAAAGCACGTTGGGACTGATCATTTCTCGACAGAGTGTGTTGCTTTCAGCCTCCCACTTCTGGCTTGTTTCCCCCCACACCTGTGTCACATTATCCAATTACCTTCAAATTACCTTGTGCAGTTCACCTGGCTGTATTTCCAGACTCATTTCAGCAGCATTTTAGGTAAGATTCTCCCACCAGTGGAGCTCTGGGTGCCCCAGGCACCCCCAAAGCTGCTCCCCTGTCCCAGCTCACCAGAAGGGGCCGCACCCCCCGGGCCCCGGACACAGCGAGGTGTGCAGGCAGCCAGCGAGCACAAACACCTGAAACTCTGCTCCAAACTCCGCACGAAGCCTCCGTGCGGCCCCCGGGCAGAGCGCAGCGGGCTGAGCACCGCCCGCCGCCGCCGTTCCCCCGCGCACCCACCTGCCCTCCGGCCCGGCCTCGCTGCCGGCTCCGCCACGGGCCGCGCNCCCGGGCACCCCCTGGCGGCGCCGCGCTGCACACGCCCCGCCGGCCGCTGCCAAGGCCCGGCCCGGAGTTCGGGGCTCGGAGCGGAGCCGCCCGGCGGGAGTGTGGGCAGGGGAGGGCTGGGAGCGGCCCGGGGGCCCCAGAGCAGAATAAAAACTCACTGAAAAAAAAGGAACACAAACTACAAACAAGGAAAGCCGGTAGAAAAAAACGAAACGAAACAAAACCAAACACAACTAAAAACAAAACAGAAAGACCCAAATACAAGCCACAACAACAAAGAAACACCCAAACAAAACAAATCCTCCTAAAACAACAGCAACAAAAACCACAACAACAACAAAAAACCCAAACGCAAAACCGCAAAGGAAAAAAAAAGAAACCACAACTGCACAAAACAAACAAACAAATCACAGCAAACACCGAACAAAAACTTTGCAGGGGAAAAAAAAAGTTCAGAACAGGAGCACCCTGTAGCAAAGCCGGGTGACCTGCTGGGCCCGGGAGCACCGCAGGGAGCTCATAACTTCTAAAAATTAAGGGCCCAAATGTGCAGAGCGATCCTAACAGCAGACACCAGCTACAGAAGGATGTCTGGGATCAGCAGCAAAATTTGGTCTCGCTTTTGAACAGTGTGGACACAACGTGGACAAAACATGCCAAGATAAACCTGGCCCTGCTGCTTCCACCAACTGGCTGCACAGTGAGGGACGGACCGGGGGGCTGGCGGGGCTTTTCTTCCACTTCCAGCAGTCGCTTGTAGCCTGTTCCCTCATGGTTCATAGTAATAAAATACATCTCATTTTGCATTTTGGAGAGCTGTACAAGTGCTCATTACTGTCCGATGCAGCACAGAGAGAGGAGGGTGACAGCCTGGGATCACACAGTGAGTCACCAGAAAAATCACAGGAAAACAATTATTCCTTTGCACAAGTCTGTGAACACAGGAATTAGGGCTCATTACTGTCTAAACGTCCAGTGGATGCAGGGAGTAAATTTGCCATGTGACAGGAAGAGGGAGAGAGAAAATGAGAGAAGGAAAACAGGAAGAGAAGAGAGATCCTCAGCTGGTGCTTTCACTGCCTGTTCAGAGCCGGCTCTTGAGAAATGCAGTGGCCCTGCAGGCCCCGTCATTTACACACACCCACCAGACCTCACAGGATGATCTTAGGGACCCTGAGCCACCTTTTACCTAAATCTAATTCAAGTCTGAGTATATATTTTGCTTTTTGGTTTAGGCAAGTGTTGAAAAATTCATCAGAGAAAACAGTGTTTGCATTAATACAGAGCCTGTGTTCCTGTGGAAGAAAGCACTCAAAGATGACATTTCGCACCAGGGTAATTCTCCACACAGTCAATAATATAAATAAATTAAACACATGGTTCAGATGACTTCAGGAAAAAGATAAATTACCTTATTTAACCAGCTGTGCTGGTGGGAGCAATAGGCACAGGGAATGACACACATCTCGGAGCCTCTATCCATTCTGCTGTTGAATTTGCTCGTCAGGTTCCCCACAGAACCACAGATGCTTCAGAGTCCGACTGCAAGGCTGAGCCTTGGTAGCTGGAAGTCACAGAGAATAAATATGACATTACATTAAAAATTTTAAAAGGCTAAATATGACTTTTAGCTTGATAGCGGGAAGTCAATTTTTAATATACTCGTAAACCAGAAAGCAGGCACTTCCAATTCCACCCAAAGAACCCTTCAAAATCTCTCTTTTATCGATGATGGGTTCCACTGAATTATTCACCAGATCACAGCTGCCAGAGATTTTAAATATACACATGACAAGGACCATAACGGAGAGCAGCCCTCTCCCGCAGGCCGAGCAGCAAGGCTGACAGTCGCACCGCTGATGCCCCGAGCTGATCCAGGCTCCTTCCAGCACTGCACATAATTGCTCGCCGGGGAGCAGCCTCTCTGTGTCACCCTCGGACAGGCACACTTATCAAAGAACGAAAAATAAAGACCACCATTTTCAGAGAAATGTTAAACTCACGGCCATGTCCTGCAGAAGAACTCAGGATGCTTAAAACCAGCCCAAATTGCAGCAAATTATTCCCAGTTTGGACACCAGACTGGTATCCAGGGGTCTGGGCTCCTGCGCTCAGCCCTGTCCTGCCGGGCAATCAAAGCTGAGGTGTTGCATTGCTGCTCTGCTTTCCACAGCTTGGCTATTGCTTCTGGTTAAATCACAGGTAAGGATTCTCATCATCCGTCTGTTCAGCATTTGACACAAGAATTTGAGGTGGACAGTTGGTGTTTTAACACACAAATAATAATGAGTATTTATTATGAGCTATTTTAAACACATAGAATAACCAAAGGCCAAACTGCCTGGCCGCTTATCTCTGAAAGACCGTTTCCTAGGGACACAGGCTCAAAATTGGCAAGGAGACATTTGGCAGCCCCGTCGCATCGCCCTGACCGCCCCAGCTCAGTCCAGCTGCTCCGTAACCCACAGCAGGGCCAGGATTTCTCTCCAAGCTGTTACTCCGAGCGCAATTCTCTCCTGTTTGGTCCTCGGTGATTCAGTTTGTACTTGTCCCTCTCAGTTAATTCCTCAATAAAAGGTCGATGATTCAGTCCCTAATCTGAACAAAATAAATCTAGCTTCTAGATTATACCTGCTCAAGAATATATAAGACAAAGGAAATGTTTAAAGAATACTGATGATTCATAGCAAATTAAGCTGCTTTTTTACCTGTTTTAAAAACAAACTCCCATTCTTCCTCATGTCACCAGATCTACATAGTTGCTCATAAAATTACTAATTTTTCCAGTCAGGATATAAGGTATATTCACAAATCTCCTCTCAGAGGCACCTGCCCATTGCATTACCCAGATTTTATACTAAACAGGGGGTCATCGTAACACCCCTGTCTCACCAAAGAAAACAAGTACGATGGTACCTTTACTTCATTTTACACTCGAGCTAAAACTAAAGAGGACAGAAAGAATATTCAAGCAAATTGAAAGACAAATCTAACAACCCTCATACATTTAGATTAGATCTACTGCTTGAATGCAATTACCCTGCCTGGCAAGGGTTTACAAATTGAACTTCTATTTTATGAAATCATAATATGCTTATTTTCAAAAGATGTCTGCTGTCAAGGCACAATGAAACCTTCAGAGGATTGTGGCAAGTTTGTTCTCAGTATTTTTACTGTGAATTGCCGGTAGAACATCCCCTGGGACTGGAGTCTGGTGGTGCTGGGCACAGCAGAGTTTTAGACTCTCAATTTAAACAGAAACGTGGGACAAGGAGAAAAGTGACAGAAAGCAGTAAGAGGGCAAAGGATTTGCCTGGGGATTATGCTGTTTCAGAATAAAATTATCTGCTGCTGGGGAGCACCTCAGCACCCACCCAACTGCAGCAGCAGGTTTTCTTTCTGTGTAGCTCAGGCCAGCCCCTACTACTGGGCTCTAATTTTGGCTGGCAAGTCGGGTTTTATGATAATAAAATTAACTACAACCACCACCAGCTACAAGTAATCCCCTCAGCTGTTCTCTAAAAATACTATACTCTTCAGTCTGGATGAATTATTTACATCCCATCGCTGCCATTCCTGTTTTCCTTGCCTTTTTGCCCTGTGTCACCATCCCTTTCATCTACACGCAGGCTTTGGAGACCTGCTGGCTGCTGTACAGCATCAGTAATAACCATCACCGCGAAACCCTGCTGTTGACACTTTGAAATCAGCCCATTAGCGGCAGCCGGAGAAGTGCTGCCTGCAGCCCCGGGAGCCGCCGCGGGAGCAGCCTCCCGGGAGCCTGATTTCATCACAACCTGTCTGAACGCAACCGCCGGCGTCTGCCAAATTTCACGTCTAAATAGATCAGAAGGAGAGAAGGAAAGAAACAGGCGGGGAGGGGGGGGAGGAAGCCACCAAACCAGGATTAAACCTCCACTCTATTTCCAGGGAGAGGGGGATAAATAAGCAGTGCATTGCTTCAGCGACTGTTGCTAGAGTTGTCATGAATGTTTTTTGTCCAGGCTCACCTCCGAATGCGATGCTCCCATCTCCCTTGGCGGTGCGGCCAATAAAACACTCAACCACCACAATGCAGCAGCAAGGGCAGGAGATTGGAGCGTTGCCCTGTCCCAAAACACTCAGGAGGGCTGTTGCCACCTCAGAAAGCTGTTTCATGTGTACGTTTGCTGCTCTGATGTGGGGAAGGGTGGAGGGCAGGGAGAGGGGAGTTTCCTTCAGCGCCTTCGTTTGCAGAGCTGGGGTATGAGGAAAGGGCAGGCAGGACCCCAAGAGCTGCTCTCCCTGCAATGGATTCAGGTTTGATTTTTGTGTTTTGTGCTGCAAACCCCACACCCCTGCAATATTTCACCTGCTATACAACCTCGGACAAGCCAATACTTTCTGTTGCAGCCATATTACCTCAGACAAGCCCCAATACCCCCGTGTGCAGATGGCACAGGGGAGAAAACCTGTTCCGGACAGGGCAGTTCACACAGAGCAATGGCGCTGGGCCCCTGGCCAAGCGGGCAGGTCCAGGCTTGCTGCTGCGCCATGGCTGCCCTGGAGACCTCGCTGAAGGGCGGGCACTGAGGGGGAAAGGAAGGAGGAAGGCAGCGGAGAGATGGAGGGGAAGGCGCTGAGGGGAGGAGAGGTGAAGGGGGACAGTGAGGTGAAGGGGGAAGGTGAGGTGGAAGGGAAGGAGCGGAGGGGAGATGGAGAGGGAAGGCGCTGAGGGGAGGAGAGATGGAGGGCAAAACCTGAGGGGAGATGGAGGGGGAAGGCACTGAGGGGAAGAGCTGAGGGGAGGTGGAAGGTGTAGCGGGAACAGGAGCTGGACGGGCAAAACCTGAGGGAAGATGGAGGAGAAAGGCACTGAGGGGATGTGAAGCACTGGAGGGAATAGAGGGGGAAGGTGCTGAGGGGAAAGGAGGTGCTGAGGAGAGGTGGAGGGGACAGGCACTGAGGGGAGGGAAGATGGAGGGGGTGAAGGACAAGGAGGCTGGGCTGCTGACCTTCCTCCCCTCACTCCCTGCCAGGCTCGGGGACAGCTGTGGGGGGCCATGCCAGCCCTGCTGTGACCGGCAGGCGGCGGGGGACAAGGGGCTGCCCATGCCCCCCTCCACCGCGTGTTGTGAAGCCACCGCGGGGAAAGAAGCAGCAGCAGCCGCCCAGGAGTGCCACCATCACCACCACCGTGCGGGCAGGTGAGCTGGGCTGGCTGCCACAGCAGCAACAGGCAAAGGCCACCATCCCCCACAAAGCCACCGTGCTCCCCGCAGCTGTCCCCAAACACCCCACACGGGGTCCTGGGGAGGGAAGGGGTCACCGGGCAAAGCCAGGTGTGCAGCAGGCCGGTACCTGATCACTGCTCAATGTGGCGTGTTTGTGCAGTTGACACGAAGGGATGTGCAGCCACAGCGTGTTCAGCCAGGATTCACGGTCCATGTCGGCCGGAGGACGTGGTGCTGGGCTCTCCCTCCATCCTGCTATGGAGAGCAAAACCAGGTTCCCTAGGAAATCATCTTTGCACTTTAAAACCTTTCACTGAACCTACAGCCTGTTCGTATGTATACTTCCATATATAGCTACAAATCTGTCCGAAAAAAGACAAAGATGGAGTACGTGTAACTACACAGCATAAGCAGTAGGAGGCATAAGACATCTGTCAAGAAGTAGGAAATTTCCTGAACTGCCTAAGATTTGGGATGCTGTAAATATTTAGTGGTTTTCTTTTGGTGAGCTACAGTGTTATAGTTTAAATATTTGACATTCCATGGGCATGAGTCACGGCACTGATCTAACTTCCCATCAGTTATAGCTACAGAAAGGGGAGGTTAATTTCAAAAAATCTTCCATGTAAAGGAATAGCTGTTCACTTCCAGTATTTTAGTACAGAAGGTGCCTGAACGTTTCCAGAAATTGTACTATTAAAAAAAAAAAAAAAAAAAATAATCACATTGCTTGCAGTATTAATGGATAACAGCTTAAAAAAATCCCCGACAACTAAGAATCAATTTCCTGCCTCAATTGAGTTAGGCAAGCAGAGTGAACTTGATGCCAGTGTAGAAGTGCTATTAATGCATTAACAGCCTCAATAAATACATTTTACAGGTATGAGAATCATTATGTTAGCCATTCAGATAAATATGTATCCCACTTAAAAATAAGATTTTTAGGCCATTAATATTTTCTTATCGATTTGGCTTCTTATTAAAGGCACAGCAAGAACTTGTCTCATCATCCTCTTTATGAAATAGGTAGGAAAGCCTCAGAGGCAATGCATACATGCTGTTAGCAAAAATGTATCTTTTTAACAGATAAACAGCACCGCAAAACCAGAAAGCAGCAGCCCCCCTCCCCTCCATCGCTTGAAACCCCAGACCCTGGGAGGAACCCTGACTCGGCCCAAAATAACGCAGACAACAATCAGGAGGATGCAGAAGTAAACAAGGTTGCAGTATCAACTTCCACCACTTCCGACTCTAAACAAACAGATCAAGGTCTTTCTGCTCAGCTTAACAAAAGCCTTCGATGGGACGGGATTCTTGAAGATCCTGCAGCAGAGGAAGAAAGGCTGCGGATCTACAAGACGAACAGACGGGTTCGGTATGAGTTGTATATCCAGCAACATCTGCCCGCTGAGCCGTGCCCAACTGTCAGACGTTTCCCGTTGCTTCACCGCAGGCCGTCACACACAAACCGCGATCGCACAGTATGTAAAGAAGATTTCTGCAGTTTTCCGGTGGAGCAAGCGTGAACTGATCCTGAACGCTGAACGAGCCACCAGAGTCTCCAAGCTGCCACCAATGGCGTCACCCAAAATCTCGCAACAAGTTCTGTAGCTTAGTACTGATTACTCACCCTCCTATATCTGTGTGGACAACAGGACATTTGTATTTTAAAACCAAACCAACCTGTTTGTTAAAGTATGGATGCAACTCAGACTACTTCAACAATTAAAAGCGCTCCTTTCCGCACTGCCCCTTTGTTCTGGAGTGTCCCTAGTTATTGCTACTGGTTTATTTCAAAATAATACTCACTGCATTGCACCTGAGCTTTTCAGGTATTTGCCTGGTGAATTGCTGGTCCTGAAATCAGCAAGCACAGCCCTGTGGCAGATGGGGACATGGAGGCTGAAATGATTCGCAGGCACACAAACTTACCTGGTACATGAAACTGAGTGATCTGCAGAAGTGGGATTGGAATCCAGCGCTCATCTCTTGGCTTGTGATCTAATTGCTAGGCATTTTATTTTGTTATAAAAATTCATTGTATCAAACCCACAGATTTGACATTCTGGAGAAGCGCAGCACACACACAAGGAAAACTGAACACATTAGAACAACGGGGTTATCCTTGTCATGGTACGTACCAACCAGAAGCCCATTTGGCCAACATGAATTAAAAATCAAGCCTTGTACTCCCCTACTTCAGCTACTCATAGTAAAGGAACATCTTTCATACAGAGTGCCTCTACAATACTAAAGGAAACCAGCCCAGGCCAGACTAAAGGAATTATTTGCAAGTTGGATGGCACATCTGAAAGGAGCGAAAGTTTTTCCTGAAGCTTTCCTGAAACATACTAGTATGATTTTTAAAGTTCTTTCTTAATGACTCTTCAAATGGACTGGTTTTTATACAGCAACTGATGTGTGTATATGGCTTTTCTCCTGTTTAATACTTTAAACAGTGCACGATACTGAAATGCTTGCACAGACTTTCACAGGAGCAGCGGCATGCTTTAGAATAGCTTCACAGCTCCCCAGATTCCAATAATGTCATTACATGCAAATCTAGAGCTCTTGCAAGCAGATAACCAGATGAACAATAAAAAGTAAGCAAAAAATCCCATTATGAATTAATTAATTGATGTTCAGTTGCATCCATTTCTACTCGGCCAGAGACACTAACAAAATCAGCATGCCTGCAAATTCGGAAAGGTTGAAAGAACAGATTAAGCATCCAGAAAAACACCACAGCGTTTCTCTCAGAACAACCATTGTAACTATCTATTTTAATAGTTTTCATTTTAATGCATAACACACTCTAGTCTTATTTTTATGCAGTATTTACTAAAGTAGCATTTGAGCATCCACATGTGTAACCAAAATTTAAAAGAAATTCCTGTCTGGTTAAATATTTGTTGTATGTGAAAAGAGTAAGTGCTTCACTTGCAAGATATGCAGAAATCCATACCAGAAACTCTCTTTAAAAATAAAACTATAGCAGATGAAAGACTCCAATACATACCGGAGAGGATTTTCAGCTGTCTTCAAGGCACTTTTTCAAGCGTCTTACTAAACTCATAAAACCACTCTTTTTTTTTTTTTTTAATACACAGTTTTAGATAGGAAACACCTTCCTTGATCATGTAAACAACAGCAACACATGATATAAGAGAAAGAAGAGGGGAGCTGGGATTGGCAGGATATATTATGTGTTTATTACTAAGCAAACACCATAATAAACACCAAAAAGCTTTGAATGAAAAATAAAGAGACTTCCCTTTATAATGGTTTTCAGATCATTTATTACCAATAAAGTAAAAGACAAAATGAAAATTAAGAAGGGAGGGGATGGGAAACGTCACAGACATCAGAACACTTGCACAGAGCTAATCAGAGCTTTGCAAATGTTGAAACATAAATAATTTAAAAGGTATCTCTACCAATTAAAACATTTTTAAGAGGCACATAGTTTTGTTTGCTTTATAAAAATCAGGTGCTTTATCTTAAAACCATAGCGTATGGGTCATTTAATTTCTAATTTAACTAGAGACAATTAATGGTTACAACTTAAAATAATCTCTCAGGTCTCCTGCAAACGAATTCATTGGAAGAGCGTTGCCGGAGCGATCCAGGGTCCGAGTTCTTCCAGCGTCCTGTGTCCGACAGTGACCAGCACCAGGTGCTTCAGGAGCAAGGTACACAAAACTGCGAAGCGCGCCGTGATGGAATAGCTTCCCCAAAACAAGAGTTCTGTCCTTTTGAAACCCCACACACCAAGGGGCTGAGTTGTGCCTTGCGTTATAGAACAAGTATGTCTTGGGGCAACGTTTAGGGGAGAATTGAGACATATATTTAAGACAATTTCCTAAATACTGTAGTCAGTGAAGACTGTGCTGCTCTTAACAACTCTGGAGCAATGCCCACCTGACTTTGGCATCCTCTGTCACCCTGGCTTTAGCATCTGGCTTTCTGAGGCAAGCACCAAAGATTAAGGACATTCTGTTTTGAGCCAATAAATAAGTAAAAAACCAAAACAACAAAAAACCCCAAAGCACACAAACTCAAGCTTTCCTTCCTGCTGCATTTTCAGTCCCCCAAATCATTTCAGTTCACACCAGAATACACTTCCACACCGTTCATCACACTTGCACAAACACACACTAAGTACAGCTCAAGAACAGGCTCCAGAGTTTCTAACTTGTCCCTGGCAAAATCCACCCTTGAGGCTGTGTGCTAGAAAAGTCCTCTTTAAAGGCAGGTCCAGGGCTGAAGTTGCACCAGAAGGTGACCTGCACCTCAGAGGAGTTTTGGAATACATGGAAAAGCCGTGTCCAGCTAAGTCAAGTCTACCAAGTGTTTCTGAGCTGCTACACCATGCTCGCCACCAATGTAAGCCACGTTCCCCAGAGCAGATGCTCTCCATCAATATAGAAAAAAATCATCTGGGTAAAGTAACAAACCTCTCAGTCTTATTTTCATCACAGTGCATGACAAATTAATGCACGTAACATCCAGGTGGCCTTTCATAGTATCTGAAATTATTCCCTTTGGTCCCCAAACTCATCAGGCGCTTGGGACTGGAGGGGTTATTCAGCAGCCTACAGACAGGCAATTGCTGCCCCATGCCAGCAACGTCCTGAATATTAAATCCAGAGAGGACACGGACCTTTGCAATGAGAAGCTTGACAGAGAAGCAGAGCTGCAGCTGTGGACTTTGCTACGCAATAAAAATTTGCCCATCCCTTGCACCATCTACCTCTTCACAACTATTGTTGTAGACAACAATAGTGTCTCACACCCGATCCCAGCATCTCCTTTTCAACTCCAGGTCCCTGTATACATGGCACATTTTCTGAAACTTGCCCAGTTACAACTCCCTTAGTGCAGACAAGACAACATCAGTAAAAACTAGACAGTGGTGTTTTTTTTCCACCACTGCACTGTCAAGTCTCGATTTCCAACAATACAGGGATAATTTTTGGCCTGATATTCTTCATTCCAAGTCCTATCACACACACACAAATGCTAGTGTGTCAGACTGCAGCACTACAGAAGTCATTATAAGTACAGAAGACACATCGCGCCATTCATTTAAAGAACTTAAACTACCTGATCCTTTCTCTGCTGCTTGGGGCTGCAAGGAGTTTATCTCCTGCTGTACTCAGAATTCCTCTTCTTTCTGACTCAAAACTTTCAAACCACACATGAATGCCATAGGGTAAAATTTTTGTATCTGTTGAATGCAGAATTTCAGATTTTTCTCTCAGCTTTTTCCAGCAATTTCCAAGAGATGGTTCTTCTAGAGAAAACAGTCTTGCAATCTAAACTGAAATGAATGACAGCTCTGGCTATCTGTAACCAAATGACCTGGTAGATTCTCTGCAAGAGTGAACCACCCTTATTTTTGTACATCACCACAAAGCACCAAATGGATTTCCACCTGCCAGGCACTACCCCACACTCTTTCTTACCTGCCATTTTTTTTTCCTGGGAAAATACTTCCCGTTATTTTTATCTGATTACGGCACTGCAGGGAAGGGGAGGGAACTCACAACTTCAAAGGCAAAGAAACAAGGTTCCTTACTAAGTTACGTTCCCACAGAAAACTGCGTTCAGGCCACTCTGATGCTTAAAGCAGGAATTAAGAGCTGAGAAAGAGGTGGCGACAGGTAAGGTTCCCTTAGCCTGACCAGAAAGTTGGGGTCTGCACCCACTTTAGCTAGTGGAGGGTTAGCACAGGACTGGGATGGATCGGCGCAAGAGAGACAGCTGTCAGTCAGCAGCCATCCAGGACGCAGTCGTTCCCAAGGTTCTCCGACGTTTCCAGCTCTATGCTGGAGAGGAACCGCCGCATGGCCTTACGGCAGTTGTAATCCAGCGTGGTGGTGTACACAGTCTTGGCGTGCTTCGGGTAGACGATGGTGGTGCTGGTGAAACGCTGGGGCTTGTTACGGGGCTCGAAGTGGACCTCTGCTTTGTAATTGCGCCACGTGCAGTTGGGGACACAGATGACTGTCTGACTGCAAGAGGAAATGCTTAAGCCCACGGGCATGTAGATGTTGTCAATGAAGTGCTTCTCCGACTCGTATTTAACCGAGGATGTGTACCTGAAATACAAGAGAGATGCGTGTGAGCTCTGCTCTGGAGCAGCAGGCTGAATTTTTGGAAAGCAGAGCTGTCGGGTACCTGGGTGGCTCCTCAGCCCTTCACTTGCCACCTCAGCACGGGCACAGCCGCATCACAAAAATGCTGCCTCTGGTGTCTTACTCGTTTATGGGAAGAAGGAAAAGCGTTACGTCAGCAACATGCCCAACACTGTCAGTATTTTGTTCAGCTGCCAGTGCTGCCAAACACCTTCTCAGTACTCATGCCCATCATTTTAAGCCTGAGCTCTGTGAACCTAAGAACCTCCTTCAAACTCCCGTGCCTGAACCCAGAGGCCTAGAGCCACGTTTAGGCTTTGCACATAAGCATCCTAATTCCTTGGAATGCCAAGTCCATGGAAGCACACGTTATTTTCTCATATCTCCTCCACCAAAAGCCACACGAGAGTTCGCTGCTATCGCTCCTGGCATGGGGCTGTCTCTGAAGGCAAACTTCTGAAGATTCAGCTGGCAGGAAAATACTACAATGCGCACATCAAACTCTGCTGGTAAGAAAATCCTCTGTGCCTGGATTGCAAAAGAAAGTTTTCATCTCCTGCACACTGTGACAACTCTGTGTTCGCCTTCCCATGGCGCTGTCTTCAATCCCAGCCACGGTGCAGGCTCCCCCCCTTCACCATCAGCTCTTCATACCCTCCCCGCTAATGCTTCTGTTTGATAGCATCAGTCTACCTCTGCTTGCACAGTAATCACCTGGGAGCCTTCATTTCTCATTACTGCAAATCATGATGTTCAAAGGAATAATTCACAGGCTGTGAAGTGATGCAGCGCATTAAAAAAAATAATTATGCTCTCTCCGAATATTAACTTTTCTCTTAGTTCACACAACCAGCCACAGCTGATAAGAGAGAAAGTGCTTATTATAAAACCATGAGGTTACAAGAGCAAAATTCCTTTCCACTAATAAAACAGTCCTAGAAAGATGGCTGCTTTGAAGATCTTCCCCCATGATTACCTTCTGGTTAATCAGTTGAAAGGCAACATTTTGGAGCAGTGCAAAGAAGTAAAAGAGGGAGAGTAAAACACAGGAAAGTCTTCCTGGAAAAAAAAAGTATAGGATTAAAAGAGGCTGAACACTCCTTTAGCCTGTAAAAATGTCCAGGTCCAGGAATGTACAGCTGCAAGGAACAATAGCTCTGCAAATAAATTAACTTGACTCACAGGCACTGATAAGGCCTAACTACTCATTGACATGCTAAGTCCTTCAAAACTAGGTGACAGGAACGCAATATTTACCTTATTTCCTTTGGTGGTAAAGGGTCGAACTCAACTCCTTCGCCAAAGGATAAAGGACACAACCTTGGAGGGCAGCTGGAGAGAACGGGGCTGGGAGAGAACACACAATTCTGCAAAAAACGCGAAAAATAATCCTGTTTATGTCACAATTCAATACATTTTCAAGAAAATGCATTTATGCAGCCTTTGGTACAGAGCTGCCGAGGGTCACATTACGCACAAGAGGATCTGCCAGTTGAGACATGCCTACAGGTGCAACCTGCGGGTCTGGCCAAGGATGTGGCAACGTGTATTTTTCAAAGTCCTAACTCTGGAAGCTTAATTCAGAGGAGCCACCCTGGGAAATGGGAGAGAAATACAGCCCCTTGATGCAGCACAGCTTTCTACAGCATGAACTATAGCCCATTTGCTGAGCTCACGTTCAATGTATAGGGAACATCACAGGATTGTATGAAAGAGCTCTCCTTGCTGGTTCATCAGATAACCCCATGGGCGGACCACAGCAGGAAATGATTGCAGGACATTTCACCTTGAGCAACCTCCTCTTTTCTCGACATGGCTACTACTCAAAGGCATTAAATCCAACCTAATTCACACATGATCTGTTGGGAAGGACTAACTCATTCCTGCTGAGCAGTGATTTGTGGAGCGCCCCGGTGCTCCTGTCCTGGACGGGCAGCATCATGATGCCCAGCAGCATCCAGCAACAGCCCAGCAACATCCCACAGCCAGAGGAAACAGCATCCAGCCCACCAGCCCAGCAACATCCCACAGCCAGAGGAAACCAGAGCAGCCCCGAAGGGGAGCAACCCGCATTTTTGAAGCCACCTCTGCCCATGTGCTTTACTATCCAGGGACGAGTGGGCTGTGGCATCTCTGCTGTTCAACACATGCTTCCCCTATGGCCTTTTCCAATTTCACGCAGCACTCCTGTAGGAAAGGGATCTTTCCTCTAGACCTGCGGTTCCCAAAGTATTTGTACCAACAGCTCAGCAGCAACATTCAAACATCATTTTGCAAAAACTAGCACAGCTCTATCTGATACTATTAACTGAAACCATAGTTCAATACACAAACTTCCTACTCCGGTCAGTCTCTGGAATAACGTGAGCTCATTTTCCACTGGGATTTCCAAAGACGTGCTGCGACGCCGTCCCAACCCCTACCTGGGGCAGGAGCTACACGGGCTCCCCGTGCAGCAGCAGGAGCCACCCCAAAGCCGGAGGCTTCAAAAATCACCGTCGGGTCCCCTTACCCCCCACGGCCCCGGTGCCCCGGGGGGTTCCCTCCCGCCGCGGGGCCGCTAAGGGATAAACGGGGGCCGGTTGTTTCCCACCTGTCCGCCCCGCTGCAGCCCCCTCCGTAGCCCCGGCACCGCCGGGCCGGTTTTCCACCCTCTCCTCCCCACAGGACGCTGCGGCGCCCGGAGCGCTGCCGGGGCGGGAGGGCCGGGCAGAAGCCGCTGCCGGGGGATGATCACGGCTCCGAGCGGCTGCTCCGCTCCCCCGGGAGCTCCCGGGACACCGGGCCCAGCACCTGCCGCGGCGGGACCGAGCCCGGGGCCGGCGGCTGCAGCCCCGGGCGGAGGGTCCCGCACTCCGGCGGCAGGACGGGTGGCG